>NIVC01001842.1:0-92500 GCA_002269645.1 Macrostomum lignano | reverse complement strand
GCTTCTATGATTGTTTACATGACGCTTCTATGATTGTTTACATGACGCTTCTATGATTGTTTACATGACGCTTCTATGATTGTTTACATGACGCTTCTATGATTGTTTACATGACGCTTCTATGATTTTTATATGACGCTTCTATGATTGTTTACATGACGCTTCTATGATTGTTTACATGACGCTTCTATGATTGTTTAAATGACGCTTCTATGATTGTTTACATGACGCTTCTATGATTTTTTACATGACGCTTCTATGATTGTTTACATGACGCTTCTATGATTTTTTACATGACGCTTCTATGATTGTTTACATGACGCTTCTATGATTGTTTATACGACGGTTCTATGATTTTTACATGACGCTTCTATGCTTTTTACATGACGCTTCTATGATTTTTTACATGACGCTTCTATGATTGTTTCATGACGCTTCTATGATTGTTTACATGACGCTTCTATGATTTTTTACATGACGCTTCTATGATTGTTTACATGACGCTTCTATGATTGTTTATACGACGCTTCTATGATTTTTACATGACGCTTCTATGCTTTTTACATGACGCTTCTATGATTTTTTACATGACGCTTCTATGATTGTTTCATGACGCTTCTATGATTTTTTACATGGCGCTTCTATGATTGTTTACATGACGCTTCTATGATTTTTTACATGACGCTTCTATGATTGTTTACATGACGCTTCCATGATTTTTTACATGACGCTTCTATGATTGTTTACATGACGCTTCTATGATTGTTTACATGACGCTTCTATGATTGTTTACATGACGCTTCTATGATTTTTTACATGACGCTTCTATGATTGTTTACATGACGCTTCTATGATTGTTTATACGACGCTTCTATTATTTTTACATGACGCTTCTATGCTTTTTACATGACGCTTCTATGATTTTTTACATGACGCTTCTATGATTGTTTCATGACGCTTCTATGATTTTCTACATGGCGCTTCTATGATTGTTTACATGACGCTTCTATGATTTTTTACATGACGCTTCTATGATTGTTTACATGACGCTTCCATGATTTTTTACATGACGCTTCTATGATTGTTTACATGACGCTTCTATGATTGTTTACATGACGCTTCTATGATTGTTTACATGACGCTTCTATGATTGTTTACATGACGCTTCTATGATTTTTATATGACGCTTCTATGATTGTTTACATGACGCTTCTATGATTGTTTACATGACGCTTCTATGATTGTTTAAATGACGCTTCTATGATTGTTTACATGACGCTTCTATGATTTTTTACATGACGCTTCTATGATTGTTTACATGACGCTTCTATGATTTTTTACATGACGCTTCTATGATTGTTTACATGACGCTTCTATGATTTTTTACATGACGCTTCTATGATTTTTACATGACGCTTCTATGATTTTTTACATGACGCTTCTATGATTTTTACATGACGATTCTTTTTAAAAAGTCTTTTAGTTTTCCTGACGTTGAAAAGCTTTAATTAAAAAATTATACTCTATGAAAATTCGAACCATCGTCGCTGCATTTAACAGTTCAGTTTGTTCACCTCTAGGCTAGCTCTCATCGTTTTGATAACATCAAATTTTGCACTTATATAATTCAACACTTTAAAATCCAAGCATAGAGTAAATCACACGAAGCAGTTATGACATAATCAGTTTCTCAGTCAGTCAGTATCAGTTAACAATATGGTTACGCAATCTAAATCAAGTCTGGTGCTACGCTTCCACACTGCATTTTCAATTCAAGTCGGAGTTACAATTCAGTTATGATGCAATCTATTTCAGAATCAGAATTCAACCAGTCAGTTTTTTCTCTAGCATTCTTACAATGCATTTCAAGTCGAAAAGTTTGCTTGACCTTTGCAAAAAAGCATGTTTTTCGAATATTTAATGCCTTTAGCATCAAGAAATTTCTTAGCCACGATGCATGTACAGTCACGGGAAAATTTCTGATCGAACAGTGCAAGTTCGAACAAAATCGGTACAGCCATTTTTTCTCTAATCGATCACATAGACACAGACAGACCATTTTTAGTATATACGAGGCCAACTCCTCCTCTGGAGGAGAAAGGGGAAGAACTCCCATCACCGGAATCCCATAACCGGAATTCCATTCCCTGAAATCCATCAGCTGAATCTCATGAGCTAAGTCAGTCAGAGTAAGAGTCACACAAAGCATTTATGACGTAATCAATTTATCAGGCAGTCGGTGTTAGGTTCATTATAAATTAACTATAAGGTTACGCAATCCAAATCAACCCTCCAATACGTACACAGCGACCTACACTTTCAGTACACAACGCGCAATTAGAAATCTAACTAACGCATCCATTCCTATCAGGTAGTTATACTTCTGTGTCTCCGTTAAATATATTAAAAAACTAATTCAGAGACATCATTGGGGGGTGCGCAGGAAACGACCAAATTAAAGGGATAGTATAAGCACGGGTCATTGGCTAAGTATTGCATAATTGTTAATTCAGAATTTATGTGCATGTAATACCTTTTCATTATTTATGATGTTTACTAATAGCCTATGAATCGACTGGCTCGTTTGTATTCTGAATCCTGCGCACCCCGAGTACAGTATGGCATATATTTTTTATTAAAGCAATGCAATTGTGTTATAATAGGGGTGCAAGCAAAGGTGGGGAGAAAGTGGAAGAAACCTAATAACTTAACTGACAATACTAAATGTGCGAATTGGCCGTTAATATTACACGTGTAACAAAATACATAAATAATTACGAACGGCTACTTTGTACATTAAAAAGATTCAGAAAAAATAAGTACGGCAATTGAATCTAAATTGCTTGGAGCCTGAGCATTCTTAGAAGCTCCCCTTATATGAGCAACTCTATCAAGAAACAGTTTTGCCACTACCTAATAGTTTATGTTAAAAGATTTATCAGTCTCATTATTTGTCGCACTCTCAATTTGGCACTCAATGTGGCATAAGTATTTTCGCTCGTGAATTCGTCACTCTCAAAATTTATGACTCATAATTTGTCTCTCATAATTTATCACTCTCATAATTCGTCACACTCAATATGACATCCTGAATTTTGCACCCTTATAAGTATTATCGCTCTCAAATTTGTCACTCATAATTTTTCACTCCCTCTCATGATTAACCACTCCTTCTCATAATTTTTCACCCACTCGCTCCCATAATTTGTCACTCACTCTCATAATTTGTCACTCACTCTCATAATTTGTCACTTACTCTCATAATTTGTCACTTACTCTCATAATTTGTCCCTCACTCTCATAATTTGTCACTTACTCTCATAATTTGTCATTTATTCTCATAATTTGTCACTCACTCTCATAATCTGTCACTCATTCTCATAATTTGTCACTTACTCTCATAATTTGTCATTTATTCTCATAATTTGTCACTCACTCTCATAATTTGTCACTCACTCTCATAATTTTTCACTTACTCTCATAGTTTGTCTCTCACTCTCATAATTTTTCTCTCACTCTCATAATTTATCACTCACTCTTATAATATGTCACTCATATTATATTTCTGTCATTTGAGTCTGTTAATTCAATTGAGTCTAATCAGTTCTGCTTGCCAATAAGCTGGCGCAGCACGATGTTCCGCGTCCGTCCGCCTGGAGCCCGAACTTTAACGCCATCGGCACTCCGCGCACGACTCAGAGCCACGTAGAGCTGGCCATGCTGAAAGCAAGCCGTCGTCAGGTCGACGGCGTAGGTGCCCAGCGACTGGCCCTGGCTCTTGTGGATGGTCATGGCGAAGCACGGCCGGATCGGGAACTGCAGACGGCGGAAAACAAACGGAACCTCTGTCGGACTCGGCTCCTGCGGGATCCGCGGGATGAACACCTGCCGCGAACGGTAGACGCCGGTGGTTACCTCCGCTAGCAGGACGTTGTCACGCAGTTCACGCAGCAGTAGCCGAGTCCCGTTGCACAGCAGCGGTGGGTCCAGATTCCGCATCATGACGACCGGCATGCCGACCTTCAGCTCCAGTCGGTGATGCGACATACCGCTGGGGTCCAGCCGGTTCAGCAGCTCCGGTGGAAAATTGGTGGCTGCCGTGTCGTCATTCGGAATCGAGTCAACAGATAAGTAGACTCGACTCTCACCGGGGAAGAGCGCTAAGCAGGCGGCGTTGGCCTCGTCCACCGTCCTGTTGAGTGGCGCCAGGATGCTCCGCTCCGCGAACATCTGGTCACGCTGCGCACTCGGCTCAAAGGACGGGTAAACATGCCGAATGAGCTGCTCAGTGGTTGTGTCCTCGGGCAGAAGGATCTCGCTAGGCAAGGAGACCATGCCCTCAACGTCCTCTGGCAGCTCCCCGTTGCCAACCTGACGGTGAAAAAGTGGAATAAAATTTTACAATTTTTTCCTTCAATTTGCATGCTTAATGAGAGCATAGAAACTCCATAGATTCTCACCTGCATAAGAAAATCTGCGTAGCTTTGGAGAGCCGAGCCGCCCTCCAGCCGCAGATTCCTTGTGAGCTGGTGCTGCCGGAAGTGCCGCCACAGCACCGACCGATTCAGGCAGGCTTCGATCGTGTTGGCCTGCGTCCCTCCGGGCACAACAGCAAGCAACTGGCGAAAGTCGCCAGCCAGCACCAGCAGCGCTCCCCCGAACGGCTGCCCACCGTGCAGCAAATCACGCAGAGAACGCTCGACGATCTCGAGGTCTTTGCGGTGCGTCATCGGAGCCTCGTCCCACACGATGAGGCGGGCGTTCCGCAGAATCTCCGCCAGTTTGCTCCGCCTGCCGATGGAGCAGAAGGCGCTGTCCTGCCGTACAGCGCAGACGGGGATCTTGAACCTGCAGGCAGGTATCGCGAGGATGGTCAATTGTGATGATAAATTAGGCATGACTTTCTGTGCTTAAAAACTAACAGTTTATAAAATAATTTATGCAGACACAAAACTCACATCGAGTGGGCGGTTCGACCTCCGGGAAGAATAGTCGCCGCGATGCCCGATGACGCGACGGCAACAGCAATTTGACGCCTTGCTCGAACCGACTTCAGCAGAAGCGTGAGCAGGAACGTCTTGCCTGTGCCGCCAGGAGCGTCAATGAAATGCAGCCCGCCGCCGCCGGCCGTCAGATTGGACTGCACGGCCTCGAAGACAGCTCGCTGCTCGTCAGTCAGGGTAGCGACCAGCGCATCCACTTCAGACTGCAGCTCAGCAGCTTCTTGCAGCGTCGGCAGGCAATCAGAAAGAAGCCGAGTCTGGATATTGAGAAGAAGCTGTAATCAGTAAGCTATTAAAGGTTAAAAACTGCATAGCACTACGTGCATATGCAGTGAGTACATACTGCACTACGTGCATAGCAGTGAGTTCATTTACTTGATCCGCTTCTGCCAGTGGTTGAGGAAGGCCGTAGGCAGACAGCTCGGATCCGCCCATCCGCTCCAGCCGCTTCTGCAGCGACCGCAGAACTTCGGCCATAGCAGCCTCGGCGCTCAAGCCCTGGTGCAGCAGGTCGCCAGCCATCTCGCGGGAAAACTCCTCCCAGAGCTTCGCGGGGTCGCTGGGATCGCCGTGCGCCAAAATTGCGGCAAAAAGTCGGCGCAGAGCAGCAGGCATCCGCGTCTGGGCAGCTTCGGACAGGCACAGCTGCCAGTGCCTGTCATCCTCCAGCAGTCCGCGAGCCTGGCAGGCGGCCTTGAAGGTCGGCAACAGGACTCCATCAACAGTGCGCAGAGCCTCGAACGAAGTCGGGCCGCGCACATTCACCAGCAGCAGGCGCAGGTAGAAACAGTCGCCCATCCGAGGACTGACTGTGTAGATGCGGCCGATGTTGCTGGTCGTCAGAACATCGGCTGGCTGATCAGCAGCGACTCGACCGCGACCTGCGCGATGCCACTGGTGCGCCCTGGGGTCCCAGGTGAAGTGCCGGGGCACCTCCTGGTACAGCAGACCTCGGGCGATTTCGTCATGGCGACAAAGCTGGGCGGGTAGGAACAGGAAACTGGGCGTTTAGGAACAGGAAGGAGCAAAAATTGAACAAATTGCACTCTGTCTGCAAAACTCACATCGAAGAAGGCGGTCAAAGTTGTGGCCTTGGGCGTAGCAGCAACAGCCTGAGCCGTCTCGTCTGTGAAGAAGACCCGCTGCTCGTCCTTAAGATGAACCGCGAGCCTGATCACAGGGGGGTATCGGCTGTGCACCTCAAAGCCCAGGATGGTGTTGACCGCCTCCATTGGACCGATGAACCTGCCCAGTAGGTATTCGTCGATCTCATCGATCTTGTGTCGCTTTGCGGAAGTCGCAGCAGCAGCAGCAGCAGTCCCAGTCGACGTGGACGGACCGGCGATCGCCAGTGGTCCTTCAGTGGCCGAATCAGCGCTGGCATTCGCAGCAGCCGCCGACTCCTTACGGATCTGGTATGCTGCCATGTCGCTACCCTTGGTGATGTACTTCACCACATACTTGATGGCCCGAACTGTCGCGCAGATCTCGACATTCAGGTGACAGCGAAACTCGCGCAGCAGCGCTGGGCAGTACGGCACCACCCAGCGGTTGTCAAAGGTGAACATCGCCCTCTGACCGCCGCGCAGCTTTGCGAGCTTCGTCACCGTGAAGCCGCCCATCTCGACGGATCTGCGGCAGTAATGCGGGTAGCCATCCTCCTCGACCTTCGTGGCGGCCAGGAACTCCCTCGGGTAGCGCTTGCTGCACCTGCCTTTCTCCATGCACGCCGCGGCAGAGTTGAGCTGCTGTCCACAGGGACCGTGCAGCATGTTCTCCGCCACCAGCTGATGCAGGTCGGCGTCGGCGACAGGGTCCGGGATCTCCGCGCTGATGACGGCGTCGTACTGATCCGGCTTCAGCTTGTCTGCCAGCCACAGCAGCGCGTGCACGTGGGGAAGACCTGGATGTGGATAAAATTAAATTTTTATGAAATTAAAATAATTTTTGAGGCAACAGATAATGCTACAGCTTAAATCTTAAAAGTACACTTGCCTCGCTTCTGGTACTCCAGCGAGCAGACTCGAGCCAGAGTATCTCCAAACAGACTCTTCAGCCTGTTTAGGAAGGCCTTCTTCTTCAGCTCGAACACCCGGGCGGTGATGTCCGGCCGATCGACGGCAGTCTGGCCTGGAAGCAGCTCGGCCAGAATTTCCGGCCACTTCGGGTTGCATGTCATCGTCAGAAACAGGTCTGGGCGGCCAAAGGCGTGAACATACGCCATGGCATCCTGCTGACGCTCCAGGCGGTACCGTGGACCTCCCACGTAGCTGGAAGTAAGAATGACACGCTTCCCGACTTCCTCCGGCCTGCCGTCGTCCTCGTGCAGCGCATCGCGGAGACCCCGAAGACTTTCAGACACCAGATCCGTTTGGTGCTGCCGGATGTACGTAAGCCGCTCGGACTCGATCTTGGCAGCCTGGTCCACCAGGTACTGCTGGAAGAGCCGGCGACCGTACAGCAGGCCGTTGAACTGGCCTGGTCGCACCTGGATCAAGTAGGCGTAGTATTTCATCATGGTGATGCCTCGATCCTTCTTCAGCCCAATGTGCCAGCCGTCCTCGCCGTACGGAAGCAGCAGCACGTACTCCAACGGATCGTAGGAGCGATGGGTCTCAGAGATCTCCTGGAGGCCTGTGAATGCAGTTGGGTAATTTAATTTGAAACTACAGTTCAAATGCAAGAAAAATGTACACTTGAATAGATGAGAATGTTTCTATTATCTGACTTTGCAATGCAACCCAAATCTTTTAAGGCGCTTAAAGTACTTACCACCACCTCTCAGACGCAAAACCACGCTCCGCCATTGCGCCTGAACTACGCCATCAGCATCGCCAAGGTCCGTCAAGATGCCGACCTCACTGCACTCGGGCAAGTTGAAGCGTCGGACATGCTCCCCAGATGGGCGGGCATCGGGGTTGATGACGACCCTGGCGCTCTGCAGCTGCGGGTCGCTGCGCAGCAAGTCGACTGCGGACTTCAGGCTGCGCACGTAGCTGTTGCAGTCATGCAGAACAGCTTGCAACTCCTGCAGCAAAGTGTCGTTTAGACCCGTTGTCCATTGCAGTCTGTTCTGCAGCTCTTGGTCCACAAAGAAGACCTGGCAGAACCTGGCCGCATCCCCTGGGTCCGGCAACAGGCTGCCGATCCGATGGTGCATCTGACCATGGAGGATGAAGCTGGGATTCCACCCGGGCTGCTCACGCTGCCTGGAACCAAGCGAGGTCATATGGAGCGCGCCGTTATACTTCCTGATGTCCTTCAGGAACTGCGAGCTGAACGGATGCTCGCCAGTCAGCAGCCGCTTCAGAACATCAGGCGGGTCTCGGCGCTGCTCCAGGACGGTCTGTCAGGGAAATGAAAAAAACTCAAGTAGCTTTATGCGAAGAATGA
The DNA here is from genome assembly GCA_002269645.1 of Macrostomum lignano. Lineage (NCBI taxonomy): Eukaryota > Metazoa > Platyhelminthes > Macrostomidae > Macrostomum > Macrostomum lignano. The sequence continues at coordinate 84,104 of NIVC01001842.1, read as the reverse complement.
CTGCAGAAAATGACAATTGTCTATGACTCCATCTGTGGTCAGATATTTTATACAGTATTTAAAATTAAAAAAAGAATCACTGAGGCAGCAATTCATGTAAACTAAAATACAAAATGTCCACTCACCTTTCCAGCATGGCAGCAAATGCTAGCTGGCTCGTCCTTCCAGCGTAGCGCGCTGCAGTGCGGACATTGACGGTCCATGCGACCGAGTACATGTGGCTGGTGCGCCAGCTCCAGCAGTCTGTAGCAATGAAAGAAAGAGAATTTTAATCAAGACTTTATCCTTGAAAAAATCCTGTTCTACATGCAGAAAGTTTAATAGACTAAAAAAATGAGCAGCCACACATAAGAATAGCAGGATAAATAATCAGGAAACCCTACCTGTCTCGGCGCCAGTCTGCTTGTGCATGTAGACGGCGGTCGTGGTCCTCAGCGGACTCGGCCGCGCGATTCTGGCTCTGGCGCTGCCGCTGCGCCTCCAGACGATGCTGATGGACCGCCTCGTCCTCGGCTTCACGGGTTTCGGCAGCACGCAGCCGGTCCTCGTCGAGTCGATTCTGGCGCTCCACTTCGCCTTCAGCCCTACGGCTTTCGGCTGTGCGCACTCGATTCGCCTCAAGGCGATGCTGGCGCTCATCGGGTGTCTCTGACGCCCTGCGCTTCTTAGCTTCCGCTGCAGCGCGAGTGCAGCGGGAAATATGTCCCCGACCGCGTTTTGGCATTTTTATTAGTAAAAAACGCAAACAGCAAATGTTAAATGTGAAATTAAATATAAATATAAGATAAGCAAATATTAACACCGTTACTCAGAATAGTCAGATTGGAGATGAATTTATCATGGTATGGAAGGAAATGAAATTATTATATTGAAAATTCGCATCATTAAGTAAGGGGGCCCCAGTGAAATGATCTTTCGGTAATAAAAAAGAATTAAAATAATGTACATGCTAAGGTTATAAAAGATATCGATTTTTTTCACCCCAAAACTGTAAGCCCCACCAGTCTGTCCAGTGCCCAAGCCATTGAAAGGGACTGACTGACTAAAGGCGCCGACAATATAAAATGACACCAATTTATGGCGCAATCGATTTCTCAGTCAGTCAGTATCAGTCTCAGTTAAAGTTAACAAAAAGATTGTGCAATCTTAAACAACCGTCCAATACACAGCAACCGATCCCCTTCCAATACGCAGTGGCAGTTAGAAATTGAAACCCCCCCCCAACTGTTGGGGGTCGGTCAAACCCCCATTGAACCCCCCCCCCCCCCAAATGAGTACAATCTTTGCAGAAAGTTAAAAGTTTGGAAATCGTTTTTTTGAATGCTGTGATTTTACTTTTCATATTTAAAGCGAAAAACTTATATCCCCGAACTCAGCGCAGCAAGATCTTTCCAGCAATATAAATCTCTTTTCTCAAAGTTCAAAACTCGAGGAACAGTTTGCATTTGAAATATTTCGATTTTAAGCATTGAAATATCGAGTGTACGTTCACTGGCTGCAACAGTGAATTGCAATTGTCTATACAGTCAGCCCGTGCGCCAAGGTCCAAGTGCACACGAAATGATTGCGCAATCTAAATCAACCCTCCAATACACAGCGACTGACCCCCTTCCGCAGTGGCAATTAAAAGTTGAACCGCCCCCCTCCCACCAACTGTTGGGGGGTTGGTCGAACCCCATTGAACCCCAAAATGAGTACAATCTTTCCAGAAAGTAAAAAGTATGGAAGTTGTTTTCGATCGCTGTGTTTTTTCTTTTTACATTTAAAACAAACAACTTATATCCCCGAACTAAGTGTTGCAAGATCTTTCCAGCAATATAAGTCTATTCTTTTAAAGTTTAGAACTCGAGCAACAGTTAGCGTTTGAAATGTCCCGATTTAAAGCATTGAAGTATCGAGTGTACGTTCACCTGCCTGCTAAAAAGGCTCGCATGTTGATGCATTGAATTTCAGTGTGCAAAAAATACACCGGGCTGCCTAATTGAAAATCAGAGCACGTATCGTTGCGCAATTGTCTATACAGTCAGCCCGTGTGCCAAGGTCCAAGTGTACACACGCCGCCACTGAGAACGCGAGCACCCCCACTGGAGAGAAAATACACTGCAGAGATAGGAGAAAGTTATGGCGCAATCGCTCAAAATTCATGCAAATTTTTAGCTCCAAGCAGAAAGAGGGGACAAATAAGATTATCAAAGGTCAAGATTGCAGTTTTTTGCTTTTTTCGGGATCTTAAAATGTAAAAATAAAAAATTGAAATAGCCCACTGCCATCCTCGGAAAATTTGCAGTTTTCCCATATAAGTTTCGACGCTGACTTGCAAGTCGTCTAGGAGGAGATATGTATCACACAGACAAACAACGCACCAGTTTTAGTATTAAGAGGATTTAGGATTGAGGTAAGGTAGCACGCTTTAGCAGGCAGAGAAAAACAAAAGTTAAAATCAACATAGATTACAATTAATTCTTTCTACCGACGCGTTTCGGACCAACAATGGCCATCTTCAGGGTCTAGTGTATTTTTAACACTCACAACAACTTAATATAAGTGAACAAATGTTAACTGTACAGTCCAAAGGGCATGTCATGGGCAGAATTTTCCAAAAATGTTAAGCATAGATTGCAAGTACATTGTTCAGACTTGTGCCTTTACTTAGAATACCTTGAGCAAATGGCCCGCACCACTATGGGAGAGCTGAATATTCAGATTAGGTTTTTGGTCTTTAATGTACATGGATTCAAGTATGTTGAGTCTAAAATCAGTTCTACACCGATCAATAATTTTAAACTGCTGAGTTTGCTCAATTTCGCAACAACTGTTGCAACTGAGCAGGTGGTCTTGGATAGCCGACCTTTTCAACCAATGCTCTCTGACTCTGGTGTACAGGTGCCTTTTAGTTTTACCTATATAGGTAATGTTCTGGTCAACAGAACAAGAGAATTTATACACAACACCTGCCGCCAGAACAAGAGGAACATGGGATTTCAGTCTACTAACGTATTGGCCAACCTTAGCAGTGCGGAAAACAATCTTAATAGGCGTGTTAAAGAATTTACGGAAGCTTTTCTCAATTTTCTCAATTTTTCGCATTGGTTGAAAAGGTCGGCTATCCAAGACCACCTGCTCAGTTGCAACAGTTGTTGCGAAATTGAGCAAACTCAGCAGTTTAAAATTATTGATCGGTGTAGAACTGATTTTAGACTCAACATACTTGAATCCATGTACATTAAAGACCAAAAACCTAATCTGAATATTCAGCTCTCCCATAGTGGTGCGGGCCATTTGCTCAAGGTATTCTAAGTAAAGGCACAAGTCTGAACAATGTACTTGCAATCTATGCTTAACATTTTTGGAAAATTCTGCCCATGACATGCCCTTTGGACTGTACAGTTAACATTTGTTCACTTATATTAAGTTGTTGTGAGTGTTAAAAATACACTAGACCCTGAAGATGGCCATTGTTGGTCCGAAACGCGTCGGTAGAAACAATTTAGGATATTTTGCTATCTTCGTGCGCATGTACGAGCTAGAGGAGGTTGCGAAGTCAATAAGTGCAGAGTTTCTATTGGGCAGTAGCTCAGTAGCCTAGCTGGTGGTTAGGGCGTCAGACTCACGACTGAAAGGTCTGGGGTTCGATTCTTCTCGACCCTTTGTCCTTGATTGATCATTCTGCATTGCTTCAGGTCACTCAGCTGTACAATGGACACTATAGTCTGGGACCAAACTCATTATCCGCAGTGACCACTATAATCTGTGACCAAACTCATTATCCGCAGTGACCACTATAGTCTGTGACCAAACTCACTATCCGCAGTGACCACTATAATCTGTGACCAAACTCACTATCCGCAGTGACCACTATAGTCTGTGACCAAACTCATTATCCGCGGTGACCACTATAATCTGTGGCCAAACTTACTATCCGCAGTGACCACTATAATCTGTGACCAAACTCATTATCCGCAGTGACCACTATAATCTGTGACCAAACTCACTATCCGCAGTGACCACTATAGTCTGTGACCAAACTCATTATCCGCGGTGACCACTATAATCTGTGGCCAAACTTACTATCCGCAGTGATAGCAGTAGTCTGCCACCAATGCAAAATGCTTTACACATTATATGTTTTACAAGCTACTAACAGTAGCAATCCTATAGCCGATAGGAATTATTTGATTTAGTGGAAGTCTGGTAAACTGTCTATGGGCAAAGTCCAGAGCCATTTATTCTATTAAATATGAATAGACTACAGCACGTAGGAGAACCTCATCATAGCAGTTCGAAGCAAAGTTTTCAAACAAGCAGCCATGCCGACCGAATCCGAACGCCATGAGGTCGGCCAGCAGGCGGCGTTGCACCTTGAGCGAATGATTGCGCTAAGAAATTCCGGACGAGCCACACAACTTGAACATCTGGAGCTCGAGGGCCCGTCGGCTCTTGGTGGTCATTTTCCTCATTCAGACTGGTTTCGTTCGACAGGTGAGTCAATCAAGAGATCCATGACAATAAAGTCACCTTGCCACCTTGCAGCCAACTCCCTCTATTCCTTCCCCCGCTTCTGAGCATTCACCTCCCTCCATTCCTTCCTACGCCTCTCTGCACCCACCCCTCCATTCCTTCCTACGCCTCTCTGCACCCACCCCTCCATTCCCTCCTACGCCTCTCTGCACCCAACCCCTCCATTCCTTCCTACGCCTCTCTGCACCCACCCCTCCATTCCCTCCTACGCCTCTCTGCACCCACCCCTCAATTCCTTCCTATGCCTCTCTGCACCCACCCCTCCATTCCTTCCCCCGCCTCCGTGCACCCACCTCAATCCATTCCTTCCCCTTCTCCCTCCTCCGCGCAACCACCTCAATCAATTCCTTCCCCTCCCCCTGCCTCTGCGCATCCACCTCATCCCATTCCTTCTCCTTCCCCTGCCTCTGCGCAACCATCTTATTTCAAGCTCCTTTACCTTTCCACCCCTCTGCAACTGTGCAACTAAGTTTCCCCACCGTTTGGTACTAAGTACACATAAACTTACCCTTCTCCTAACTCGAATTCTTAACAATATAGGCTCCCGTGATATTGACGAGAAGCAGTGCATTTCATTGCCAAAAAATGGACTTCGAATATCTGCTCTGGACGAATGGCTGCCATTCAAGCCATACGGTTTAACATTTCTGCTGCCACTGTCAGACGCTGTAGTGCAGATGTTCTCAAATCAAGCTGTAAAACTACGCAAACTGGCCAGGCTAATGCAGTGCGCTGTGGAATTAAAACGGTCCGCGTTGTTAAGAAAGCGAAGAGGCTCAGCTGGTTGGGTAAAATTTGCCAAGATTTTCATTCAAGGCGCCACTATTAAGAGCATCATGGTGAGTGCAAAACGGCTAAGATTGATGCAGAGCAGAGTTTGAGATGCCTGCTAATTGGGCTTGAGGTGAATTAAGGATTGCTATAATTACATATTATTAGATGACTTGGGTTTTGTACGTGTATGATTGCGTACATCGGGTAGTGTAGCTCGCTTGGCTAGTAAAAGGAAAATGAATCCGAAAATCAACATTGTGTAAGTAACGACGCGTTTCGCACTCCTAGGTGCATCTTCAGGTTTATTTTTTCAACAACGAAATTGAACAGGTTTTGCGAATAAATATATGGAGTTGGTTGTAGGTGAACAAGAAAAAGTAGAAAATTTTTTGAACAAATCGATATTGGAGAACACATGAGTTAGTCCGTACGGCAGAGTGAAGTCCGGGGCGGAAAGAATGTACACCCAGTACTCTCTCTCATCAAAAGACACGGAGTAGGTGACCCGCACCACTATATTGGAGTTGTGTGTTTAGGCTGGGTGACTGGGCTTTAATGTGCATGGCCTCAAGAATTCTAAGTTTGAAGTCCGACTGACATTGGTCAATGATTTTAAAGTGCTCGTTTGGGATGCAGTTAGAGCAGCTACTACAATGCAGTAAGTGATCTTGTATAGCAGACGGTTTGAGCCAGTGCTCCCTGGTTCTGGTGTGTAGGTGTCTTTTGGTTTTCCCCACGTAGGAGACGCTCTGGTCAACAGAGCAGTTGAATTGATAGACGACACCAGCACGCAGAGCACGGGGACACGCGATTTTAACCGGCCAACGAAATCACCGACTGTGGCAGTCCGAAAAACAACTATGATGTTACAGTTAAGCGATTGGTGAAACAGTTTCTTGATTTTGCTTTTGAAGTGAAGAGAATGATGTCCAAAGAAAGGAAGGACAAGAATGGGATCTTTGTGGTCATTTTTGGCGATTTGCTGTTTGGTAACCTTTTTCAGAGATGAACTTGTGAGTGATGCTATAGATGAAATCTTGCGAATAGCCGTTTTGACGAAACAGTTTGGTGAGAGATCTTAATTCCTGGTCAAAGTTGGCCCAGGTGTTGCAGACAATGAAAGCTCTATGGAGCATGCATCTGATGAGGCCAGATTTCAAATTTTTAGGGCACAAAGCGTGGAAGTTTAGGATCAGGTTGGTGAACGTTTTTTTTTCGAAAGACTTTAGTGGAAAGAGTTCCACTGCTAAGGTCAATGTCTAGGTCTAAGAATGGAAGCTTTTGGTCAGTAGCCTTTTCAAGGGTGAATTTGATGTTAGGATGAGTAGAGTTGAGAGCTTGAAGGAAGGACTCGATTTTGGTGCTGTTGTCGAAAATAACGAAAGTGTCGTCAACATACCGCCTGTAGAATTTGGGGGCACAATCGAGAGACATCCAGTTGTTGGTTTCCCAGTGGGACAGACAGACCTCGGCCAGAGTGGGGGCCAGGGGGCTGCCCATGGCACATCCATCAATTTGCCGGTAGTATTTATTATCGAACAGAAAATGCCAGAGGTCGCGAAACGGAGGAGTTTTTTGAAGGAGGTCTTGGTCATGGAGGGAGGGTTGGCTTTATAAACCAGTTCAGTAGCCAGGTCGACAGCAAGATCAAGGGGGATGTTGGTGAAAAGAGAAACCACATCAAAGCTACAGAGCGTGTCAGAACAAGGCGTATCGACACTAAATTGTTGAAGATCATGGAGAAATTCACTGTTAGATTTTGTAGAGAAATTGGACGAGAGGCAAGGCTTGATGAGGGAATCCAAGTACAAGAAAAAATAAACCTGAAGATGCACCTAGGATTGCGAAACGCGTCGTTACTTACACAATGTTGATTTTCGGATTTCGTACATGTATCTGTTGGTAGATGTCAGTGTAAACCAGGTTGATGAGAATATCAACTGTGAGATACAATCCCAAATGCCCATCTACACACGCAGACTATGGACGCACTGATGCAGCAGCACTTTCCTGTCTATCAAAGTCGGAAGCAGCAAAATTTGATTGCTACCCAATCGGATGGGCAGCAAACGACTTGCTGCTTATTCCTATCAGAGTCGGTGCCAGACCACGCTAACCTGCTAATTGGCAATCAGCGCACCGGTCCGACCCGACCGAAATTCGGAGCTCTCCGATTGCGCCAGAAGTTCGAGCCGAAGCAATCAGCCGCCGGATCTGCCGAACGGGTCCATAATGAAAAACGCGCGAGTTTGGGAATTAGCGAGCCAGGGCGTTCTGGCGGCTTTGCAAAGGCGAGCGATTTCCTTTACCTGCGGTGTCCAGCTGGTCGCACTGCCGCTGCTTCAGAAGTCCGGTATTAACAATGGCTACTTAAGTGTGGAAGGATGGGATGGAAACTATACATTTCTTGGAAAAAAAATTGGAGGCAAAAAATACGTCACGGAAAATTGAGGTTTTCGCTTTTTCAGCACAAAAATTGTTATTGCTTTATCATAAAACGTTGGGTCTGCCTCCTATATCAAAAGCATTAATAACAATTTTTGTACTGAAAAATGAAAGCCTCCATGTTCCGTAATGTATTTTTTTCGGTAAACCTGCCCCCTAAAAAGTTCCAAGAGACCTGCTGTAGTTGTCCTGTCTTATTCATACTTGAGTATAGTTCTTGGGCATTCTTCATTTTATTTTCTGCACTGATCGATGCAATTGCATGTACATGTATTTAATTTTGCACGATTATTTGACAATTTCAATTTTCTTATTCAATGTTATTTGTTTTTCATTTCTGCTGATTTTCGAGAGACAAAATAAATTGCAAAAAATGGCTCTCTGCTCCTGCAATGGTTGTTGCAAGAAGGGCCATGCACTGCAGTTTGTATTGCTGGTGAGTGCAGACCACCAAGTACAAAAGATATGGTTTACAGAAGTACAAATTTGTGATGCACTGCACGCATGCAACAACTCCAAGCTCCTCTGCTGCTGGCACCGAAGCGCATAATACATGTAGCTGCAGCCTGGCAGCTAAAAGTTTTAAAATTAAAAGTTTTAGTTGTCCCTGCTTGCTCTCTATAGAACTACTTCCTTCTGTTAAAAGGGGGATTGCATAATTTTGTTGTGACTGAGTCACCAAAAGATCCTCTCTTGAACTATACATGTAACTATAATTTCTTATGAGGACCTAGTAGAGCGGTACAGGGATTTGATTCTGGTTCTGGTTCTGATATTCTGAGATAGTAACAGCGCTTAAACGAAAATTTCCTTCTGAACTGGCCAGTGTTTGCATCATTTCATGCGCGATTTCGATTACAAAATTTTCAAGTTAAGAGTTTTTCAAATTAAGTGCCATTTATATCGATTTGGTTTCTAGTTGATCGCCTGCTGTGTTGACTGTCGCCTATTAATTTTTTTAATAACGTTGGTCAGCTGGGCGAACCAATCAAATCAAGTAAGCTCGTAATCTCTTCCCCCGAAATGTATTTGGCATTGGCAAATGGCAACCCCTGCAACTGCAGTCTACTGAAAACCAGAATAGACTCAAAGTGAAAAGTGATCCGACACAAAGAACTTTGAACGAGACTGTAACAGATGGCAAACGATTTTGAGCTTGTTTTTGAGCTGATATTCAAAAAAATGTATTTTAAAATTAAAAGGATGTTTAACTTGTTTAACAATGCACTTTTTGGCGAAAATTTGAACTAGATCTAGATTGAATTTTGATTAATTTCATAGAAAATGTTCTTTGCTACTCTGATCGATCATACTTTAAAAAAATATTCAGTGACAGTACTCTTACAAGCTTTTCGTATTGGCTAAACAAGCTATTTTGCCTGAGCCACTTGTTCCTATACTAATAATACTATACTACTAACGTCTTAATCACTGTCCTCGGGCCTCCCGGCTACCCTAAATGTGTCGTGTGGCAGTGTGGGTTTCCTGGCCGTCAGTCAGACCGACTACCGACAGCGACAGACGAAAGCCACAGGCCCACAGGGACAGTTCTTCAAATCAGACATTCATTAAACGATCTCGTCTGTAACTTGTAACGCAATCGACATTGCTTGCTTCTTTTTCAGTTTTTCATTAATTAATTGACCATCTTTTTAGCAAACGTTTTTGCAATTTTCAATACAATAGTTAGGCCTATAGTCTTCTACTTCTAAAACTAGGTAGGCTAGATGAATGGCATGCGACATGGCTTGGCCTAGGGTGGCTGGCCAAACCTTCCCCCCACCTTCTCAACTAGTGTTTAGTATAGTTGACTAGCTAGAGGTAGGCCTAGGATTCTTGACCCGAAGTCTAGAATCCCTCCCTAGAATCTCTAGAAAAATTAGAAAACTTATTTTATTATCCTGATTTGATCCAACCAAAAATTTTGATGCCATCTGAGCCAATATTCAATTTTTAATTTTAGACTTAGGTTGAGTTATTTTATTATAGGCCTAAGCTTTAAACTTTATTAAGCCTAGGCTAAGAACTTAACAAAACTTAAATGTTTTATGTTCATTAAATTATACTATATCTTGCTTAGGTATCTTGCCACCTAGGGGCTTAGCTAGAATGGTTTAGGTATTGCAATAGGCCTATATATATAGGCCTCCTAATATTTATTATATAATAGGCCTAATCAATAAGCCTATCTATCTATGCCTATTCACTTCTAGAAAGTAGTAGAACCTTTTTTAACCTAATTATTTTTATATATAGGCCCTACATAACTTTCAATGGGATAACTTTTCCTAAAGTTAAAATTTTTATTTTTTTCTTAAAAATATTAGGCCTATAATTATAAACCCAAATGCTAGACTAGAGCAACATCACTTTTTAAGCAACATTGATACACAACTAGTAAGAGGCATTACTACCCATTTTATTGACTACCATAAGTAGATAAGATATATTAAGTATGAAGATACACATGTAGTCATATTTAGCTCTATAATACAAGTATATAGTGGCCCTAACCTAACTTTATTTATTGTTAGGCATGGTGCTTTATTGTGCCTTAAAGGTTTTCTCCCAAGGTTATTAATTGCACAAGCAGACAAATCAAGATTTCAATTTACCCTAAACTAATATGACTGCACTTGGATTTAGGCCTGGTTTGCTAGCATATAAGAGCATTGCACTAGACTACTTTGGCTATGACCTAGCATATATGTAGATAAAAAATGTGTACTTATTATATAGATTATTTTACTTAATCCAAATAGACTTATCCCATGGAAATAAAAATTTTACTTTTTGATTTGATGTAAAATTGTTGCCACTTTTTTAAATAAAACTAAATTTATAATCATGTCAATGAAACCTGCTCCACCTGGCTATTACTGTGTGGAAATTGGTGACTCAACATTTACTATATTGGAGCGCTATCAGAACCTGCGTCCAATAGGATCTGGTGCCCAGGGCATTGTTTGGTAAGTCAGTCTTAGTGGTAAATCAGAAAACTACTTAGATATTAATATTTTTGAAACGTCCAAAGATCTCACTGAGTATCAACAATCTTCATAAAGCTCCAATTATCTTTTAAACCTTCACAAATCACCTATTTAAGTTTCTAGTTTTCACAAGATTCCAAGAATCGCCTATAAACCATCCAAAATTGCCTTGGAACAATCGAGAATTGACCATAAACCATAAAAAAGCCAATAAACCACCAATAATCGCCCAGAAAACCACAAAAATCGCCCATAAACTGTCAAGAATCACCAATAAACCGTTAAAAATTGCCCATAAGCCGCCAAGAATTGCCAGTAAATCATCAAGAATCATCAATCAAGAATCGCCTATAAAACTTTTCAGGAATCGCCCCTAAAATAATCAAGAATCGCCCATAATCCATTCCAAGAATCGCTCATAACCATTCCAAGAATCGCCCATAATCCATTCCAAGAATCGCTCATAACCATTCCAAGAATCGCCCATAATCCATTCCAAGAATCGCCCATAAACCATTCCATGAATCGCCCATAATCCATTCCATGAATCGCCCATAAACCATTCCAAGAATCGCCCATAATCCATTCCAAGAATCGCCCATAATCCATTCCATGAATCGCCCATAAACCATTCCAAGAATCGCTCATAAACCATTCCAAGAATCGGCCATAAACCATTCTAAGAATCGCCCATAAACCATTCCAAGAATCGCTCATAAACCATTCCAAGAATCGGCCATAAACCATTCTAAGAATCGCCTATAAACCATCAAGAATCGCCTATAAACCATCCAAAATTGCCTTGGAACAATCGAGAATTGACCATAAACCATAAAAAAGCCAATAAACCACCAATAATCACTCAGAAAACCACAAAAATCGCCCATAAACTGTCAAGAATCACCAATAAACCGTTAAAAATTGCCCATAAGCCGCCAAGAATTGCCAGTAAATCATCAAGAATCATCAATCAAGAATCGCCTATAAAACTTTTCAGGAATCGCCCCTAAAATAATCAAGAATCGCCCATAATCCATTCCAAGAATCGCTCATAACCATTCCAAGAATCGCCCATAATCCATTCCAAGAATCGCCCATAAACCATTCCATGAATCGCCCATAATCCATTCCATGAATCGCCCATAAACCATTCCAAGAATCGCCCATAATCCATTCCAAGAATCGCCCATAATCCATTCCATGAATCGCCCATAAACCATTCCAAGAATCGCTCATAAACCATTCCAAGAATCGGCCATAAACCATTCTAAGAATCGCCCATAAACCATTCCAAGAATCGCTCATAAACTATTCCAAGAATCGCCCATAAACCATTCCAAGAATCGCCCATAAACCATTCCAAGAATCGCTCATAAACTATTCCAAGAATCGCCCATAAACCATTCCAAGAATCGCCCATAAACCATTCCAAGAATCGCCCATAAACCATTCCAAGAATCGCCCATAAACCATTCCATGAATCGCCCATGCACCATCAAGAATCGCCCATAAACCATCAAGAATCACCCATAAACCATCAAGAATCGCCCATAAACCATCAAGAATCGCCCATAAACCATCAAAAATCGCCCATAAACCATCAAGACTCGCCTATAAACCATCAAAAATCGCCCATAAACCATCAAGAATCGCCCATAAACCATCAAAAATCGCCCATAAACCATCAAGACTCGCCTATAAACCATCAAAAATCGCCCATAAACCATCAAGAATCGCCCATAAACCATCAAGAATCGCCCATAAACCATCAAGAATCGCGCATAAACCATCAAAAATCGCCCATAAACCATCAAGAATCGCCCATAAACCATCAAGACTCGCCTATAAACCATCAAAAATCGCCCATAAACCATCAAGAATCGCCCATAAACCATCAAGAATCGCCCATAAACCATCAAAAATCGCCCATAAACCATCAAGACTCGCCTATAAACCATCAAAAATCGCCCATAAACCATCAAGAATCGCCCATAAACCATCAAAAATCGCCCATAAACCATCAAGAATCGCCCATAAACCATCAAAAATCGCCCATAAACCATCAAGACTCGCCTATAAACCATCAAAAATCGCCCATAAACCATCAAAAATCGCCCATAAACCATCAAGACTCGCCTATAAACCATCAAAAATCGCCCATGAACCATCAAGAATAGCCCATAAACCATCAAAAATCGCCCATAAACCATCAAGACTCGCCTATAAACCATCAAAAATCGCCCATAAACCATCAAGAATCGCCCATAAACCATCAAAAATCGCCCATAAACCATCAAGACTCGCCTATAAACCATCAAAAATCGCCCATGAACCATCAAGAATCGCCCATAAACCATCAAAAATCGCCCATAAACCATCAAGAATCGCCCATAAACCATCAAGACTCGCCTATAAACCATCAAAAATCGCCCATAAACCATCAAGAATCGCCCATAAACCATCAAAAATCGCCCATAAACCATCAAGACTCGCCTATAAACCATCAAAAATCGCCCATAAACCATCAAGAATCGCCCATAAACCATCAAAAATCGCCCATAAACCATCAAGAATCGCCCATAAACCATCAAGAATCGCCCATAAACCGAAGCATTCAATCTATCAACAAGTGTTTATCTCCATCTCCACCTTCAGCGCCGCTTTCGACTCGGTCAGGAACGAGAATGTGGCAATAAAGAAGTTGGCAAGGCCCTTTCAAAATGTCACCCATGCTAAACGAGCTTATCGAGAATTTGTGCTGATGAAAATTGTAAATCATAAAAATGTGAGTTTGTTTAAATATTAATTTGCTTATACCAGATTGTTAAGTACCAATGTGACCATAATTTTCACTTCTATTAACTTCTTTCTTACCTCAGATCATCGGGTTACTGAACGCGTTCAGCCCGCAGTCCACATTGGAAGAGTTCTCCGATGTGTACCTAGTGATGGAATTAATGGATGCCAATTTGTGTCAGATAATCCAGATGGATTTGGATCACGAGCGGCTGTCCTATTTGCTCTATCAGATGCTGTGCGGCATTCGGCACCTGCATTCCGCTGGGATTATCCATAGGGTAAGGTTTTCATTGCACTGGGGTTTTCTGGGCCAGCCTCCCAGATCCTCAGTTGCTGGGCCAGCCTCCCAGAGTGTCAGTTGCTGGGCCAGCCTCCCAGATCCTCAGTTGCTGGGCCAGCCTCTCAGAGTGTCAGTTGCTGGGCCAGCCTCCCAGATCCTCAGTTGCTGGGCCAGCCTCCCAGAGTGTCAGTTGCTGGGCCAGACTCCCAGATCCTCAGTTGCTGGGCCAGCCTCCCAGATCCCCAGTTGCTGGGCCAGCCTCTCAGAGTGTCAGTTGCTGGGCCAGACTCCCAGATCCTCAGTTGCTGGGCCAGCCTCTCAGAGTGTCAGTTGCTGGGCCAGACTCCCAGATCCTCAGTTGCTGGGCCAGCCTCTCAGAGTGTCAGTTGCTGGGCCAGACTCCCAGATCCTCAGTTGCTGGGCCAGCCTCTCAGAGTGTCAGTTGCTGGGCCAGACTCCCAGATCCTCAGTTGCTGGGCCAGCCTCCCAGATCCCCAGTTGCTGGGCCAGCCTCTCAGAGTGTCAGTTGCTGGGCCAGCCTCCCAGATCCCCAGTTGCTGGGCCAGCCTCCCAGAGTGTCAGTTGCTGGGCCACTAAGGCGATGAAGCCCCCCTAATAATCAAAGATATTCTCCCCGAACCCCGCAACTTTCAGGACCTGAAGCCGTCCAACATAGTAGTGCGAACCGATTGCACGCTGAAAATCTTGGACTTCGGTCTGGCTAGAACAGCCGGCGGCTCCTTCATGATGACCCCATACGTGGTGACCCGTTATTACAGGTCACCCGAGGTCATCCTGGGCATGGGCTACCAAGAGAACGTTGACATCTGGAGCATTGGCTGCATATTCGGCGAAATATTGCGCAGCAGGATCTTGTTCCCAGGGGCTGATCATATCGACCAGTGGACCAAAGTCACCGAACTGCTTGGCACTCCTGGGCAGGATTTTCTGGTCAGACTGAATCCGGCCGTTCGAAATTATGTGCAGACTCGGCCAAGGTAAATGCGGTGAACTCGTCCGGAAATATCGGTACTCTTGATCCCTGTCTTATGAGTCAAGAATCACAATCCTATAGCCAAGAATCCCAATCCCATAGCCAAGAATCCCAATCCCACAGCCAAGAATCCCATAGCCAAGAATCCAAATCCCACAGCCAAGAATCCCAATCCCACAGCCAAGAATCCAAATCCCACAGCAAAGAATCCCAATCCTGTAGCCAATAATCCCAATCCCATAGCCAAGAATCCCAATCCCATAGCCAAGAATCCCAATCCCACAGCCAAGAATCCCAATCCCACAGCCAATAATCTCAATCCCACATCCAAGAATCCCACAGCCAAGAATCCAAATCCCACAGCAAAGAATCCCAATCCTGTAGCCAATAATCCCAATTCCACAGCCAAGAATCCAAATCCCACAGCCAAGAATCCCAATCCCACAGCCAATAATCTCAATCCCACATCCAAGAATCCCACAGCCAAGAATCCAAATCCCACAGCCAAGAATCCCACAGCCAAGAATCTCAATCCCACAGCCAAGAAACCCGCAGCCAAGAATCCCACAGCCAAGAATCTCAATCCCACAGCCAAGAAACCCATAGCCAAGAATCCCAATCCCACAGCCAAGAATCCCAATCCCACAGCCAATAATCTCAATCCCACATCCAAGAATCCCACAGCCAAGAATCCAAATCCCACAGCAAAGAATCCCAATCCTGTAGCCAATAATCCCAATTCCACAGCCAAGAATCCAAATCCCACAGCCAAGAATCCCAATCCCACAGCCAATAATCTCAATCCCACATCCAAGAATCCCACAGCCAAGAATCAAAATCCCACAGCCAAGAATCCCACAGCCAAGAATCTCAATCCCACAGCCAAGAAACCCGCAGCCAAGAATCCCACAGCCAAGAATCTCAATCCCACAGCCAAGAAACCCACAGCCAAGAATCCCACAGCCAAGAATCCCACAGCCAAGAATCCCACAGCCAAGAATCCCAATCCCACAGCCAAGAATCCAAATCACACAGCCAAGAATCCAATTCCCACAGCCAAGAATCCAATTCCCACAGCCAAGAATCCAAATCCCATAGCCAAGAATCCCACAGCCAAGAATCCCACAGCCAAGAATCCCAATCCCATAGCCAAGAATCCCACAGCCAAGAATCCAAATCCCACAGCCAAGAATCCAATTCCCACAGCCAAGAATCCAAATCCCACAGCCAAGAATCCCAATCCTGTAGCCAATAATCCCAATCCCACTGCCAATAATCCCAATTCCACAGCCAAGAATCCCACAGCCAATAATCCCACAATCAAGAATCTCATAGCCAAGAATCCCATAGCCAAGAATCCCACAACTAGTAGTCCCAATCCTATGCAAAAGAATCCCATAGCCAAGTAAACACCAAAAATCCCATTCCTCAACCGTCACATCAGGTACACTCCGTGTCCATTCGATCAATTATTCCCAAACGAGTGCTTCCCAGCGGACAGCGTTGAACACATCAATCTGAACGCGAACATGGCCCGGGACCTGCTCAGTCGAATGCTAGTAATCGATCCCCAGCAGAGAATCACTGTGCTGCAGGCCCTGTCGCATCCCTACATCAATATGTGGTACGACGAGGCTGAGGTGAACGGCGCCCCGCCCAGCCAATACGATCACTCGGTGGACACCAGGGAATTGAGCGTCGATGAATGGAAACAGTTGATATTTGCCGAAGTCAAAGCCTACGAGCATGGAGTCGGTAGTGGCCACGGTGGTCAAGGGGATGGAGGTAGGAAAAATAACTGATTGACTTACAATCTTCTGAGTTTATTACCTGCTTGTTAATGGAGGTGTCTATGGGTTTGAGGTGCTATTATGGGTGATTTAGATGTTTGATGTCTATGGGTGAGATTTAGATGTTTGAGGTGTCTATGGGTGAGATTTAGATGTTTGAGGTGTCTATGGGTGAGATTTAGATGTTTAGTCTATGGGTGAGATTTAGATGTTTGAGGTGTCTATGGGTGAGATTTAGATGTTTGAGATGTCTATGGGTGAGATTTAGATGTTTGAGTGTCTATGGGTGAGATTTAGATGTTTGAGGTGTCTATGGGTGAGATTTAGATGTTTGAGGTGTCTATGGGTGAGATTTAGATGTTTGAGGTGTCTATGGGTGAGATTTAGATGTTTGAGTGTCTATGGGTGAGATTTAGATGTTTGAGGTGCCTATGGGTGAGATTTAGATGTTTGAGGTGTCTATGGGTGAGATTTAGATGTTTGAGATGTCAATGGGTAAGATTTAGATGTTTGAGGTGCCTATGGGTGAGATTTAGATGTTTGAGATGTCTATGGGTGAGATTTAGATGTTTGAGATGTCTATGGGTGAGATTTAGATGTTTGAGATGTCTATGGGTGAGATTTAGATGTTTTAGGTGTCTATGGGTGAGATTTAGATGTTTGAGATGTCTATGGGTGAGATTTAGATGTTTGAGGTGTCTATGGGTGAGATTTAGATGTTTGAGGTGTCTATGGGTGAGATTTAGATGTTTTAGGTGTCTATGGGTGAGATTTAGATGTTTGAGATGTCTATGGGTGAGATTTAGATGTTTGAGGTGTCTATGGGTGAGATTTAGATGTTTGAGGTGTCTATGGGTGAGATTTAGATGTTTGAGATGTCTATGGGTGAGATTTAGATGTTTGAGGTGTCTATGGGTGAGATTTAGATGTTTGAGATGTCTATGGGTGAGATTTAGATGTTTGAGATGTCTATGGGTGAGATTTAGATGTTTGAGGTGTCTATGGGTGAGATTTAGATGTTTGAGGTGCCTATGGGTGAGATTTAGATGTTTGAGGTGTCTATGGGTGAGATTTAGATGTTTGAGATGTCAATGGGTAAGATTTAGATGTTTGAGGTGCCTATGGGTGAGATTTAGATGTTTGAGATGTCTATGGGTGAGATTTAGATGTTTGAGATGTCAATGGGTAAGATTTAGATGTTTGAGGTGCCTATGGGTGAGATTTAGATGTTTGAGATGTCTATGGGTGAGATTTAGATGTTTGAGATGTCTTTGGGTGAGATTTTGATGCTTTGGATGTCTGGGTGAGAATTTGACGTCCAGGCGCACTTTAGTAAATTGTGATGAAATATAAATTTACTGCTTTCCCATCTCTCGGTTGGCAGTGCACAGAACTACCGTGGAGACAAACGATTCGTCTATGAACTGAGTTATAAAACTACGTTACGGATTCGAACCACTGACCACGGACTTGAGATCTCGAATTCGGGCAGTTCACTGTCCGGCTTTCTATCATACACAATCCACAGTGACTGTGCGGTACACATTAAAGCGTATATTTGCTGGAGACTTGTAGTTTGTTCATTTAAAGCTGATATTCTTGCAAATTAAATTGGTTATTGATATCATCAAATTTGATTCTCGAATCCTATTTTTGCGTCGGCCTAGTCAACCAGTGCTACTTTGAGTAGCTTACCTAGGTGACACTGATAGTGTGTTGAAATTGATTTTATCGTTGTTAGTTTCTACTGTGTTTTCTAAATAATAGTAATTGAAAAATCACTGCGCTTGATTTGAATTTTATTCTATGCTTACTAAAAAATAAAGTAACTAGATGCTAAAGGTGGATTATTGGTGTAACAAATAATGTTATAATATGTACTTTTGTTCGATTTTGTGTAAATTTTTTCTTTTCATTTTTTATGTGAAAATGTCTTGAACAAAAAATAATTGATATTTATTGTACACAAGCACGGATGCGACAATGCTTTTGTTGTGTTGTGAGTTGATGCTTTTATATGCCAAGCGCTGCCCTCATATTCCAGAATCCAAGGCACAGTTTCTTTGGTGTGATGCCCTTGAATTTACTGAGAAGCTATTTAATTTGCATACCATCCACATATACTATGCGTTGTTTTGTGCTGATTTTTACAAAAAATCGGTAGAAAAAATAAATCTGTTTAAAATCACTCAAGCTTGCTTTCATTGTAGAAAAATGCAATTTCCTATCTGATAATCAAATGAACTTTTTCCGTTTTTTGACTATTTTTTTCTTGTCGATGACAGTAGCAAGTAAGTAACATTATTGTATTCTTGTGTTGTACAATGTAAAACAGCTGACACTGGAAAGACAAAGATAAAAATTATTTGTTATATGCAATTGGGTATAAGGGGGGCTTTAAAAATAGTTAGGCATACAGAATTATTTTGGTAAAATTAAGCTAGCCGTTATTTTTAGTTTGTGGATTTTTTAGCTCTAAAGCGTACTACTTATACTGTCATATACTGTCATACATAACATATCGGCTATTTCGTTTCGGATCTGAAGCTTAGCAATACTTCTAATATTAATGTATTGCGTACAAATCTCATCTAGTCAAGAAACAGCGTTCGATGTTTGGTCGTTCGGGCTGTTCGTTGTTTTTTTATGCGATCGTAATGTAAACGCAGTGTCGCATCACGGTGAGTAGCTGTACATTTTGGTTAGGTTTTATACGAAACATATCGGCAATATAGTGTACTCCATAGTTTCCGAGCTGCTCTATGAATATTGAGATTAAAGCATAACGCTTCTGTCGTAAAAAAAACGTTGGTTATCTTTGGATTCATGTTTAACGAGTCAACAACCAAATTTATTTGTAAGCAAAAAATACTAAATTAGCAAAAATTATCTGAGCCCGACGTGATTCGAACACGCAACCTTCTGATCTGGAGTCAGACGCGCTACCGTTGCGCCACGAGCTCCAACAGCTTATGGGAGTAGCCTGTATTTTTATTTTAACAGTCGTTGAAGCGGCGAGGCCAATCACGCCTGTTAATTACTCGCAAACTGTAACTGTAAAAAACAGAAAATCACCCTGCGCTGTACATGCGCAATTCGCAAACTCACTCGACGAAGAAGTTTTAGAAAATACTCTAGAAGTATTAAAGACGAAGAAAAGTAGCTAGCAGCCACCATCACAAGCTCGTTAAGGGCTAGGGTTAGGGTTAGCCGGTTAGGTTAGGGTTAGGTTTGGAGCTTGTTTTTCGACGATATAATTTTCAGAGCTTGTGATGGTGGCTGTTAAGAGTTAAATCAGTTTTCAACGATGTGACTTTTCGAGCTTGTTTAAAGAACTTAAAAATCTGAGTTTTCTACTGAAAGTAAAATATAAAGGGCATGCCTACCAGCCGGTAATTATATAGTTTGTCTGAACCTGTCAAATAGCCAATCTTATGATTTATTTATCAATAGAGTTTTTTATTGAAACTTTTCTCTGCTTCTTTGCATTAAGAGTGAAAGCATAAATAAAAAGATAGATGCTTTAAATATAAATATGCTCATAACACTATCACTACGCAGTACGCAAGTTTTCCTTTTCAAGCGATTTTTTTCTAAACATATCGCCCCTACAGAAAAAGTATTTGTATTTGTTGAAAAAAATTCTTTAATAAAAATCTGATAAGAATAACATCGTAAAGCTGTTTCTCAATTTTATTTTATTTTATGCAGAAACTTCTTGTAATGTAAGGATAAAAACTATTTAAGCCCGACGTGATTCGAACACGCAACCTTCTGATCTGGAGTCAGACGCGCTACCGTTGCGCCACGAGCTCCAGGATTTCGAGGGTACTGGTACGGATTGTCGACTGCTTTGGTGTTAGATTAGGCTAATTATAAAAGTTACATGTGGCTAAGCTACTGCCTATTGTCATTTTGGGAGAGCGAGTGCGTGCATTAAATAAACGGACTTACATGTGTATATTAGCCGACGGATGAAATAATGATGGTGATTGAGAGGCTTCGCCGGCGGCTTGGCAAAGGATTTTTAATTAGTGATATTAGTCTGGCGAAAACACAAAACAGCCAGACTAATTTCGCAGTTTTCAAGTTTTACATGTCAAATATATAATAGGGGGACATTTTCGGATATTTTCGCATACATCCGTCTGCAGTATTTGCCGAAAGCTACGCACTCGTGCTCACACGTTATTATAATCCAAGAATCAAACAAATGTTAAAAAATGCAGACTGCTTCTGTAATTAGCGTTAGGCAAATGCAGACAGCCAGCGCTGATGCGCGGTTTCATCTGTAGGAAATCGATAGCGCCCTCCCCCCACGTTGTATATTTGATGGCGTTTTAACCATAGAAAACTTTTTTCGGTGAAAAGCGACTTGGAAATTTAAACGAGCCAATAGTGCAAAACATAGGAAACAACTATACCCACACACGCCTATTTTGTGATTAAAACTACTTTGAATTGGGCGTCTGTTTGGAGTTTTTTGGATATATTTGTGCAGCAAGTCAAATTGATTTCTTAAAAGTTTTGTAGATAATAAACAAACTAAAAAACGTGGGAACACTGATCAGAATTGATTTAAAGTCGTCATCAGAAGTTGCGCAACTAAAACTCGCGCAATCTTCTACTACAGTGTTGCCCTGCAAGAACTTCTCGCAAGAACTTCTCAAAGGTCGCTTCATTTGCTCCTGAGTCGTCTTTGGCAGCGACTGCATGAATTTCAACCGCGTCAAGGCCGGTCCGACCCCTCTTCGATGCAGA
The DNA here is from genome assembly GCA_002269645.1 of Macrostomum lignano. NCBI lineage: Eukaryota > Metazoa > Platyhelminthes > Macrostomidae > Macrostomum > Macrostomum lignano. Next base: position 62,753 of record NIVC01001842.1, on the reverse strand, counting down.
GCGGTCCATGGGTTTTGTCTATGGCTTTTGTCTATGGATATGGTTTTTGTCCATGAGTGCCTGCTGGCGCTAAAATGAGTGCCTGCTGGCGCTAAAATGAGTGCCTGCTGGCGCTAAAATGAGTGCCTGCTGGCGCTAAAATGATTGCCTGCTGGCGCTAAAATGATTGCCTGCGGTGCTAAAATGATTGCCTGCGGTGCTAAAATGAGTGCCTGCTGGCGCTACAATGAGTGCCTGCTGGCGCTAAAATGATTGCCTGCTGGCGCTAAAATGATTGCCTGCGGTGCTAAAATGAGTGCCAGCTGGCGCTAAAATGAGTGCCTGCTGGCGCTAAAATGATTGCCTGCTGGCGCTAAAATGAGTGCCTGCGGCGCTAAAATGAGTGCCTGCTGGCGCTAAAATGAGTGCCTGCTGGCGCTAAAATGATTGCCTGCTGGCGCTAAAATGATTGCCTGCGGTGCTAAAATGATTGCCTGCGGTGCTAAAATGAGTGCCTGCTGGCGCTACAATGAGTGCCTGCTGGCGCTAAAATGATTGCCTGCTGGCGCTAAAATGATTGCCTGCGGTGCTAAAATGAGTGCCAGCTGGCGCTAAAATGAGTGCCTGCTGGCGCTAAAATGATTGCCTGCTGGCGCTAAAATGATTGCCTGCTGGCGCTAAAATGATTGCCTGCTGGCGCTAAAATGATTGCCTGCTGGCGCTAAAATGATTGCCTGCTGGCGCTAAAATGATTGCCTGCGGTGCTAAAATGATTGCCTGCTGGCGCTAAAATGAGTGCCTGCTGGCGCTAAAATGATTGCCTGCTGGCGCTAAAATGATTGCCTGCTGGCGCTAAAATGATTGCCTGCGGTGCTAAAATGAGTGCCTGCGGTGCTAAAATGATTGCCTGCTGGCGCTAAAATGAGTGCCTGCTGGCGCTAAAATGAGTGCCTGCTGGCGCTAAAATGAGTGCCTGCGGCGCTAAAATGATTGCCTGCGGCGCTAAAATGATTGCCTGCTGGCGCTAAAATGATTGCCTGCGGTGCTAAAATGATTGCCTGCGGCGCTAAAATGGGTGCTGACAACACCGATTTCTGAAAATAATGTACATGTAGGAATTTAGTCATCTACATGTACATGTAGAATTCTCGGCTTTGTCCCCCACACCATAAAATCCATGGCGACGCCCCTGCTAATACATTGTGGACTTTAAACTAAAAGTGACAGAAGAGGAATCGCGGTCTGAACACTTCATCGAATAATTCATAATAAATGATGGTTTTTGACCATAGATAGACTCAACTTTCAAGTCTTTGACAGCGCAAAACAGAATCCTTTTTGTGCACAAACCCACATTCGGTTCAGGACTCTAGAGAGCTTTATGCGCCGTGGTTTTGCCCTAGAAGGAAAGAAATTAAAAAACCTTTCCAGCGCAACAGAAATTAAGGAAAACCCAGCACTAATTTTGTACATTAAAGTTTAGCCTTGGGAGCTCGCAGATTGTACTAAAGATTCTATCGCTATTCGCTATACTTAGAAATGTATTTCAGGGCCTGTGAACCGCGAGCACGACGCGAATTAATCTCCGGCGGAGAAATTAATCTCCGCTCATTGTTTTAATTACCTGTCTATGGTCGAAGGCTTCTTCTCCTTCATCCTTCATTCATTTCCTTCATTTCCGAATCAACATTCACATCCAAATTTTAGCAAAGCTGCTGTAACCATGGATGAATTCACGATCAGCAGTCAATCGGTGTTTTAAAAGATCATAGGATGCGATCTCAAACGGATGCCAAATAGATGGCTAGAAACAAAATTTGAGGCCATATGAGATCTGGAGCAGAGATATAAAGGCTTCTCTGCAATCTATAGCAAACAAGTGGCTGATGCTGATGCTGATCAAAGTAGGGCTATTTTGATTGGTCCTGACAGGTCTCAGACATGAGGAAGCAGATATGCACAGTTATTATATATACCACACAAGAGAAGAGGATGAATAACAAGCATCTATATACGTGCAGATCGATTCTAGTTAACTCTTAATTCGCATCAGATTCGAGAGCTTACTATCATGGACCCGGCGACTGCTCCTCCATCTGTCAACAGCGGCAGCTTCGGCTTCGGTCGCAGTTTCCACCGCCTGATGCTGTGCCTGCTTGGCCTCACCGGACTGGCTGCCATTGTCGGCAACGGCTTGCTGATGAAGGCCATTCTGGCCACTCGAAAGCAGCGCCGGAGCCAAATCGCTTTGTTGCTGATGAATCTGTGCCTCTGCGACTTGGCCATCGGCGCGATGGTAGTTCCAGTGACGGCCTACGCATTCGTCCGCTTCAGTTGGGACTTGGGCGAGCCGGTCTGCGTGTTCTCCTGCTTCGGCAGCATCCTGCTGATGTTCGCCTCCATCTTCACCCTGACGGCCGTCAGCATGCGGCGATGCCGAGGCGTGGTGAGCCTGGTTCGTGGCGCCATCGGGCAGGCCGCCGGCGTCACCGCTGAGTCCGCTTGCTGCCGGAGGTTCGGTACATTGTGGCGGTCCAGCGTGGGGAGTCTGGCGCTCATCTGGATCCTGGCTGGCGTTTCAGCCTTTCCCAACGCCGTCAACTACCATCTGGTGCCCTGCTACGTGCCCGAAGCCGGCAACTTGAGTCTAGACGAGAGCGCGGCTGCCTTCTGCTGCGAGGACAGCTGGAAGCGCAGCCTGGAACTGCTGGGATTCGACGGCAACGATGCTCGACCGGAAGTTGAAGTGGCAGCTCGAGCCGCCTATTCGAGCTTCATCGTGCTGGTGCTGCTGGTGGCACCGCTGAGCATCATTGCCACAGCTTACCGCCGCATCTGCCGCCTGGTGTCCAGCGTCGGGCACAGCCTGTGCGCCTTCGACCAGCCCCAGTGTCGCAACAATCGGCTCAGTCGCGACCGAATCGCCCGGTCAAGGCGGATGTTCCGGCTGTCCGCTCTGCTGGTTGGCCTGTTCGCCATCTGTTGGGCGCCAATTCAGCTTTGGAATCTGGGAGCCGATCTCTGGCTTCTGGCGACCGTTTTTACACCTGAGCAGCAGCAGCAGCAGCAGCAGCAGCAGCAGCAGTGGCATCTCTTCATTGCCAAGGATGTCTACATGGGGTTTATGTGGCTGGCTCTGACGAATTCGGCTATTAACCCAGCCTTTCTGTTCGCTGCAGACTCCACCTATCAGGCTTGGCTGTTGCGCTTCTTTCGATGCCAGCGCCGTGGAAACCATGGAAACAACAGCAGCCGCACCGCTAGTTCCAACCCGGGCAGGAACAGACCAGCAGCGCCGGTGGAGCTGGTGCCGCTGCGAGTGGGCGCTTCAGAATAGTCATTCTATCAATTAAGCATGGATGAGGCGATCAATATAATTTAGTCAAGTTGACGATTTCTGTGTAAAATATGTCCGTAACAATGCATCAGTGAAACCTATTTCTTGCTTAGTATGACACCCGGAAACTTCACCTCTTTCTCAGTAATTAAACTAATTCAATTTTCTGCTTGACGTAAATCATTCATGAGATGGTCAACAGAAGCCCAAGGCCCCCCTACACGAGACCTCGAAAATTTTGCTGCTTTCGCTGGAGGCTGCATGGTTTTCGCTCGAATCTCACATTCTTATATCTTTCTAATTTAACATTAGTCTTATACTCAAGTGTCTCTAATCTCACATTAAACTTATATTCAAATATTTTGTTGTACTCTACGCTTGAACACCTGCACTGCACGCACAATATTGAAGAAAATACAACGCGCGCACAACAACCCTGTACTTCTACGAAAATATTTTGAATGTGTTTTTGTTTAGACAAGCTGCAGTTAGCAATTATTGAATTTGCTCTTTAATCTTTTATATCAGCTCTATACATGTAACTGCAGAGTTCAAAAATTTCCGATCCGATCTGAGTACACCTGTATAGGCCCGCGCACTCTTGGGTGTAAATGCATGTTTGGAATTCTGACAGACACTGAATAGTACTGAGATGTTAGCTGCCTTGTCGTTCATTGACAATCCCTTTCACGATACAACGAAGCGACTACAACGACAGAGAGCTAGCAGAGCGAAACGGAGTGCAGTCCTGAGCAGGCAAACTATGTTTTTTTTTCTAATTTTTTCTAATTAGTCTGTCTGTCTATCTGTCTGTCTGTCTGTCTGTCTGTCTCTGTCTGTCTGTCTGTCTGTCTGTCTGTCTGTCTGTGTCTGTCTGTCTGTCTGTCTGTCTGTCTGTCTGTCTGTCTATCTGTCTGTCTCTGTCTGTCTTTCTGTCTGTCTGTCTGTCTGTCTGTCTGTCTGTCTGTCTGTCTGTCTGTCTGTCTGTCTGTCTGTCTGTCTGTCTGTCTATCTGTCTGTCTCTGTCTGTCTTTCTGTCTGTCTGTCTGTCTGTCTGTCTGTCTGTCTGTCTGTCTGTCTATCTGTCTGTCTGTCTGTCTGTCTGTTTGTCTCTGTCTGTCTGTCTGTCTGTCTTTCTGTCTGTCTGTCTGTCTGTCTGTCTGTCTGTCTGTCTATCTGTCTGTCTGTCTGTCTGTCTGTCTGTCTCAAAAACTGCACGGGTTTATCAGGGGGAGGAGAGGCGCAGGAAAGTCAGCTCTAGGGATTAAATAATGCGGAGGCAGATCATTTTCATTTCTATTAATCTGTTGCAACATGTAACGCGTCATTCGTTGAATATCTCATTAGCTAAGATAAGAGGACAAATCTTTATTACCGAAGAGAAGGCTTAATGTAATTCCGTACTAATAGGAGCTAGGCAACACCTGAAGCTCAAGTTCTTCAGCAAGCTTTGCTCGGGAAGCATGAATGTCAGATTTAACATAGTACTTAGTGCCGGTGAAGCGATGTTCATTAGACATGATCGGACAGAGCACCAGCTGCTTAACGAAGAAAAACAGTGTTGTTCTAAAAGACATGAATTCTTCAAGTCAGCAGCAAGAATGTCATCATGTCCCGGATGTTAGCAGGAGATCCTCGGTAGGGAAGCGATAGATTTGTAATTTTTGTTAGCTACTCGCATGCTGGATCCGACTGGCAGTGAAAAAGACTGAAAGCACCTGAAGCAAGTGCTACTGTTGTGACGGTGTGGTTCTCTTAGATCACTAAGCAAACTGACTTCAGGAGTTGAGCATGTGCACAGATCACGTCGAACAACTCGGCCAGGGTAAGGGGTCGCAGATTGTTAGAGGAAGGGGGTTGGAACCGACGGTTGGGGGAAGGAGGGTTGGTGCAGATTGTTGGGGAAGGGGGGTTGGAGCAGATTGTTGGGGAAGGGGGGTGGAACAGATTGTTGGGGAAGAGGGTTGGAGCAGATTGTTGGGGAAGGGGGTTGGAGCAGATTGTTGGGGAAGGGGGGTGGAACAGATTGTTGGGGAAGGGGGTTGGAGCAGATTGTTGGGGAAGGGGGTTGGAGCAGATTGTTGGGGAAGGGGGTTGGAGCAGATTGTTGGGGAAGGGGGGTTGGAGCAGATTGTTGGGAAGGGGGGTTGGAGCAGATTGTTGGGGAAGGGGGGTTGGAGCAGATTGTTGGGGAAGGGGGTTGGAGCAGATTGTTGGGGAAGGGAGTTGGAGCAGATTGTTGGGGAAGGGGGTTGGAGCAGATTGTTGGGGAAGGGGGGTTGGAACAGACGGTTGGGGGAAAGGGGGTTGGCGCAGATTGTTGGGGGAAGGGGGTTGGCGCAGATTGTTTGGGGAATGGGGGGGGGGTTGGCGCATTGTTTGGAATACGACTCCGGAGCGGATAAAGTACATGGCTTGTCAGACTGCCATCGATTTAGGCTATACGGGTTAGGGCTCTGTTTTAGGTTAGGCTTATAGTTTTTTAGCCTAGGTTTATCGTCTAGGTTAGTTTATTAGGTTCGAGTATATGGTTGGCTTGAACTTTAAAGAAATCTTATCGATGCTCACAAGCCAAGAATTTCATCGGAATGTATTATAAAATGAATGAGTGAGATATAATAAGAGTAATAGATTTGGTCATGACCCCAAACACGGATGAAATCTGATACGCTGTAAAAAATTACATGTTAGGATAGCGACTGACAGAGCCTGCAGCAGAAATATTATCAAGCAATTCACAAGACCCAATGCAGTTATTTCGGCAATATGCAATATGCATAAGCGTGGAGCTTAAATCCATTTTTATAGAGCATTAAACCGATTTCAATTAGATTCCCATTTAGACTATTGATTGACGATTGCTTGATGCATTTCATCACTTTACCAATTCCACTTTATCCACATACTAATTATAATCAATTCTAAATTTTCATAATAGGCAAGCACATAAAATAAAGGTTTTCCCTGAAATGACTGACTAAACTCCATCGGAACCTTGACGGGTCGGGAGAGCGAACGCGTGTGAAATATTAAAAATACTGCTCAAAATTGATTTTTCACCTACATTTATGCACTTGGAAACGAAACGTGTACATACGCGCGGCAGTCAAAAGGGCTGAGCCAGGAAAACATACATAGTAAAGTATGCGCATACAATAGAAGGCGCACGGCTATGGGCGCTTCACCAATCTACTCCCTTTAGAGGCATTTACATGTATATCGAAGAGGCCGCGAAGAACCGCCTTCTGCATGCGAGATGCTGGGGTGTTCTTCAAAAAGGAGCGGGCCTTTAAGAAGCGTCTGCCAACTGCTTATCCCGCACTCCCACCTCTGCCTCAAGCAAGACTCTCGAGGAGTTTGGCAGGCTTAACATCCTCATGGACTCGATCCCAATCACCATTCTCCTGAGCCAGAGATACAAGGATCATCGTTCAGCCTCGACACGAGGCGAGTGACAGCTGGAGCGACTCCGAAGTCCGCTGTTACACTGACAGCTCAAACGAGGCATGGTCTAGCCGATCTCAGGCTTCGGAACTTGCGCGTCCTCATCGAGGGAAAAGTGGTGTGGAGCTACTCCCAGCACGCTGCATGGACTCAATTCCAGTGTTTTTCAGAGCGAGGTGCTTGCCTAACTAAGCGATGGAAGTCTTCGGACGCCAGGGGCCTTCCCGCTGCATCCGCCGGTCGATGTCCCCCGTGGCCAAGTCATGTAAGCGAAGTGCTTTATTTGCCACAACCTAAACTGCACGGTGTTTTCTATCGCTGAATGAGAGTGAGAAAGAGACGGCCTTTTGCATTAACTGTGATTTCAATTAGATTCTCTTTTCACGATTGTTTCACGCAGGCAAAAAATTTCCACTTTATCTTCTAATATACTATTGAAAATCATTTCTACTGTCGTAAATTTCTATTAGGCAAGCATAAAAATAAACGATATTTATAAGCAACGCGTGTTAAATTAAAAAAAACAGCAGCTAAATATTGATTTTTTCAACTACATTCATGGACTCGCAGTTGTCGCAGCATTTTTTTCAGTTTTTATAGCACTAAAATCACAATATCATTCAGTATTATTATTATTAAACAGACGCTGGCGCAGGGGTCAGCGAAGCACCCGCTGGTGGAAAACAGCTGAAACTGAGTATCTGTGCGCCCTGGTCACTGACCCGGATGCCATTGTCAACAACCGCAAGCAACTGGCGTGGCGGGCCTCCCATCTTCAACTGCCGGCCCGCCACTGACAGTTTTTTGTCTGACTAAAATTCTCCATCATCAAATTAATAAATTAGCCCAATTTTTCAAGACAGACAACTTTAAAAAAAAGTTTTTCATCCACTTTGTTAGTCTAATGATGGAACTACAGAATCCAGAGCTTCAGCACAATAGAATGAACTACCAACTACCGACTACCAAGTCTCCAAGTCTTTTACCAACAGTAGAATCCTCCCCCTGACAATTTTTTTTGCTGCGCCGGAACGGAGCAAAGCAGGCACACGAAATTCAAAAACACGGGCTAAATTTTTGTTGCGCACCTTCTCAAACAAGAATCAAGTCGCCAGCCCTCCGGACCGTCGAGATATTCGACGATTCTGCCAGAAGGTCGGATTTTTCCCATAAGCGCCAGTGTATTCAGTACACCCCTGTGCGCCAATCAGCACTGCGCCTCAGTGCAGCCTTGCCAAGCCTCCAAATTTCACCAGCACGTCGACCACACGTGTCTGCATCAGTTCTGACTTCGTTGGTCACTAGCCTGTTGAAGGTCCAGAAGCTCCGCCTGGGTGAAGGAATTCCCCTCCCCCCTCTTGGTAGTTCGACGGGCGGAAAATAGCTTGGTATTCCTACTGTTAATTATTGTCAAAAGCTTATAATTGTTGAAAATTGTCGACTCTTTCATCATACTAACCCCGAAATTCTGAGAATAAATAAAATCAGTCAAGTTCAATTAAAAGAATTAACTACGAGCCTAATTTATTACAATCAATAATCACAATTGAATTTTTATGAACTAACGCTATATTGTCTGTATGATTAAATTAATGTCAATGATAATCGAAATCATAAAAAAAAACAATACTAAAGAGTACAAAATTTACAATTGACCAATCAATCGGTTCGATTTTGTTTTAACACCGGACGAGGGCAAATCGAATACTCTGGGCCGAAGGCAGAAAGCCGCTGAATTTGTTTCAAAACGTGTAATACGAGTAATAGAAAGGAAGTTTTCAATTTCGCTAGCCACTAAATTCACTATTCATCCGCATTCTGGTCATGGAAAAATTTAGTCCAGAATTTCTGGGGCACTGTCACAACTGAAAGGTCGGCGGTTCGATTCTCGACCTACTCGGAACAATTTGTGTCCTTGAGCAAGACACTTAAAACTCTGCATTGATTCAGTTCACCCAGCTGTGAAATGGGTGGCTGGGGTAATTGAGGCTGTGTGTGGCGACCCCTCAGTCCTTAGACTGAACAGCCGCAAGCAGCCTGCAGAATGTCGGTTGCACATCTGGCCATTAGGGCAGGTAAAATCAATGATTAGTTATTATAGCTAAAAAAACTAAAAACTTCCTAATCTCGCTGATCTCGGCCTCAAGCAAAATTACCCATCTAATTTTATAATCATAGCCTCATTCCAAACTTAGCTAATCAAATATTCAGTTAGTTGTGTAAAAAATCAAGCTAATTTCTGCGCCAGTAGAAAGTAAGAAAGTAGAAATTTGTTTTTATCGATAATTATTTAACCGACAAGCTCAGCGCTAACAAAGCGGCGGAGCCGACAAGAAAAACGGCGAAAGCCAGATGACCAGCGGAGCCCAAGGACCCCGCGGACGATCCGCCAGCGTCGCCCTCGCCGTCATCCTCTTGCCGGTGCCAGCCAATGCTTCGCTGTACAGCGTCCAGCCATCGCTGGAATTTCCTCAGCCGGTCAACTGGCCCAGTCATGGGGTAGAACTCCGTGACGCTGCTCTGCCTGACTGAGGCCGTCATGTCGATGCCGTGGCCCCAGGCTGCGGCAACGGCGGCGCCCAAGGCTGTTGTCTCGGCCATCTCGGGTCGGACAACTGTGACCCCGGCCAGGTCCGCTTGCAGCTGCATCAGCAGCCTGTTGGATGTCATGCCGCCGTCCACCTGAAGAATGGAGTGCATAAATAGCCAGCTAGTGACTCAAACAGAGTACAAGTTTAATCCCAAGCACTTTTACTGTATCTTAACTAATGCAATCTCTAAACTCAACTATTAATCACTCTAGAAGTCACCCCAGTCACTTTAGCACTCTAATAGTCACTCCAGCACTATAATAGTCACTCCAGTACTCTAATAGTCACTCCAGCACTCTAATAGTCACTCCAGCACTCTAATAGTCACTCCAGTACTCTAATAGTCACTCCAGTACTCTAATAGTCACTCCAGTACTCTAAGAGTCACTCCAGCACTCTAATAGTCACTCCAGTACTCTAAAAGTCACTCCAACACTCTAATAGTCACTCCAGTACTATAATAGTCACTCCAGCACTATAATAGTCACTCCAGTACTCTAATAGTCACTCCAGTACTCTAAAAGTCACTCCAGTACTCTAATAGTCACTCCAGTACTCTAAAAGTCACTCCAGTACTCTAATAGTCACTCCAGTACTCTAAAAGTCACTCCAGTACTCTAATAGTCACTCCAGTACTCTAAAAGTCACTCCAGTACTCTAATAGTCACTCCAGTACTCTAATAGTCACTCCAGTACTCTAAGAGTCACTCCAGTACTCTAATAGTCACTCCAGTACTCTAAAAGTCACTCCAATACTCTAATAGTCACTCCAGTACTCTAATAGTCACTTCAGTACTCTAAAGGTCACTCCAGTACTCTAATAGTCACTCCAGTACTCTAAGAGTCACTCCAGCACTCTAATAGTCACTCCAGTACTCTAAAAGTCACTCCAGTACTCTAAGAGTCACTCCAGCACTCTAATAGTCACTCCAGCACTGATTTAGCAGCCTAACACTGAGCTGCAACCCCCCAGTGAGCAACAATCCCCACGCAAACCTTAATCCTATTAAGCGTAGTGCCACACTCGGTCTCCATGCAGTCCAACAGCTCCCTGCTCTGGTAGCACACAGCTTCAAGAGCGGCGCGGCACAGATGCTCCCGGCTTGTAGCGCCAGTCAGACCGACAATCAGGCCGCGAGCGTCGCTGCGCCAATACGGACAATACAAGCCATTGAAAGCCGGCACAAAATAGCAGCCGGCAGTGTCTGGCACTTTGCCAGCCAGAGTTTCAGTCTCCGCTACGCTGCCAACAATGCCCAGACTGTCTCGCAGCCATCGGATTGCCGTACCAGCCACTGCTACGCTACCCTCCAAAGCGTACACAGGAGCGGCAGACCTGCCCAGCTGATAGGCTACTGTGGTTAGCAATCCAGAGCTGGACACCACCGGACTCAAGCCGGTATTGCACAGCATGAAACAGCCGCTGCCGTAGGTATTTTTTGTGTCGCCAGATTCTAAACAGCCTTGGCCAACTAAAGCGGCCTGTTGATCGCCCAGAATGCCGGTGATTGGGACGCCTGCTAACGGACAGTCGGCCACACTAATACGGCCGAACAGTTCCGCGCTGGAACACACTTTTGGAAGCATTTTCTGATCTAGACCGAAGAAACGACAAAGCCTAGGATCCCATTGGCAGGTTGCCAAGTCGAGTAGCATTGTGCGAGAGGCGTTTGTTACGTCGGTAGCGTATTCGCCTACGGTTGGTGCAAGGTAAAATCAATTATCTGACTTATCGAATTCTGCAGTCTAGATGCCCACCGATATGTACCGAACTCTGCAGTCTAGATGCCCACCGATATGTATCGAACTCTGCAGTCTAGATGCCCACTGATATGTATCGAACCTATGCAATCTAGATGACCACCGATATGTATCGAACTCTGCAGTCTAGATGCCCACCGATATGTATCGAGCCTATGCAGCCTAGATGCCCACCGATATGTATCGAGCCTATGCAGCCTAGATGCCCACCGATATGTATCGAAAAGGCATCCTCGCCATACTCACCAGTAAGCTTATACAACAGCCAGGTGTCCACTGTACCCATCATAAGATTGCCGCTTGACTGCAGCTCCCTAGCCGCAGGCACATTATCCAGCAACCATCGAATTTTCACCCCAGTAAAATATGTTGTGATTGGCAGGCCGCAGATGCTACGAAATTCGGCCGCACTTCGCGATCTAGTAGTGGCTATCAATCGCTCAACAGTCTGTTCGGTTCTGGCGTCCAACCACAGGATTGCCGGGTGCACCGGTTCACCGGTTCGCCGGTCCCAGGCAACCAGGGTCTCCCGTTGATTAGCAATGCCAATGCACCCGATCCTATTAGCTGCTATGCCAAGCGCTGCCAAGTTCGATACAGCAGACGAGATGCAGGAAAGTACACTCTGTACTAACTGATCAGGGTTCGCTTCTGCCCAACCATTTCTAGGATAGATTATGTCCACCTCCTCCTGGTGATAGGTGATCAGGGCTCCGGTTGAAGAGGAGAAGACCAAGAACCGAGAACTGCCCGTGCCCTGATCAATTGAACCGATCAGCACGGAGTCCGCGTCCGCCAGCAATTCGCGGCCATTGTGCCAGCGTTTATTAAGCATACTTACTGAGCGTAAACTGGGGTGAAATGCACTCCACTGGGGTGAAAAACTGGGCCAGTTACTAAGCGTAAACTGGGTCTGTTACTAAACATAAACTGGGTCTGTAATTAATCGTAAACTGGATCTGTTACTAAGCATAAACTAGGTCTGTAACTAATCATAAACTGGGTCTGTTACTAAACATAAACTGGGTCTGTTACTAAACATAAACAGGGTCTGTTACTAAACATAAACTGGGTCTGTTACTAAACATAAACTGGGTCTGTTTACTAAGCATAAACTGGGTCTGTAATTAATCGTAAACTGGATCTGTTACTAAGCATAAACTGGGTCTGTAACTAATCATAAACTGGGTCTGTTACTAAACATAAACTGGGTCTGTTACTAAACATAAACTGGGTCTGTTACTAAACATAAACTGGGTCTGTTACTAAACATAAACTGGGTCTGTTTACTAAGCATAAACTGGGTCTGTAATTAATCGTAAACTGGATCTGTTACTAAGCATAAACTGGGTCTGTAACTAATCATAAACTGGGTCTGTTACTAAGCATAAACCCGGTCTGTTTACTAAGCATAAACTGGGCCTGTTTACTAAACATAAACTGGGTCTGCTTACTAAGCATAAACTGGGTCTGTTTACTAAACATAAACTGGGTCTGCTTACTAAGCATAAACTGGGTCTGTTTACTAAACATAAACTGGGTCTGTTACTAAGCATAAACTGGGTCTGTTACTAAACAAACTGGGTCTGTTTACTAAGCATAAACTGGGCCTGTTTACTAAACATAAACTGGGCCTGTTACTAAGCACAAACTGGGTCTGTTTACTAAGCACAAACTGGGTCTGTTACTAAGCATAAACTGGGTCTGTAACTAAGCACAAACTGGGTCTGTTTACTAAGCATAGACTGGGCCTGTTTACTAAGCATAAACTGGGTCTGTAACTAAGCACAAACTGGGTCTGTTTACTAAGCATAGACTGGGCCTGTTTACTAAGCATAAACTCGGTCGGTTTACTAAGCATAGACTGGGTCTGTTACTAGCATAAACTGAAAGTTCCATGCTATGCTAAATAGATAAATCTACTAGGTGTAATATGAAAATAAGCAAAAAAATGTAAGGTTCTGTTGCAAGTGCGTAAAATTTTCAACTGTTCGCCTTTACACAAAATTCCAATAGCTAAATATGTAATAAACTTTTGCAAGTACATTTGCGAGTTTAAATGAATTTCTATTGGTCAGCCAGAACCCTACTGGCGTTGGTTCTAGCAATAAAAAGTTAAAAAGTTGTCTATGGCCAAAGCCCCTCCACTGGAAGAAGCAATATATAGTCTGTTCCAACTTAACCAACTAGTAGTAGTTGTCTTGAACTGAAGCCGGAATTTCCGACTAGAGTGAAATTTTTCAAGTTACATGCTTACATGTATAACCAAGGACTACTAAACTAGGACAGGAAAGTACTTTTCTTAGAAGAAAATGTTTATGAAGCTGGTTTCGCCGCAAAAAAACGCTATGGAGATAAACAAGTTTTCATTTTTTCAGCACAAAAATTGTTATTGCTTTCATATTTTCTATAGAGCTATCTATAGAGCTATAAGAAAGGCACAACATATCAAAAGATGAACATTAGGTCTGCCTCTTATCGAAAGCAGTAACAATTTTTGTGCTGAAAAAATAAAAGTCCTTATCTCACTGTTGCGCATACTGGGTGCAACATTTATTCTTCCACAGGTAAATAGATTTGTAATTAGACCTTTCGCTCTAGGCTCCTACTGACAGACAGCATATGTAAACTTTCTGTCATTTTGAACACTGGGCACAGTTCCTCAATATTTCCGCCTATTTTCAAGCGCATTTTCAACAGATTAAATCTATACAGATCAAAGCGCCAAGCTGACGAAAAAGAACTAATTAAATTTGTCAGCCTTTGTTGGCACATCCGCCGCTTCTAGTGCTAAAGTACGCGGCAGATTTTGTCTGCATTGCCTCCCACCCTATGCCTAGTAAGTCTTAATGCTTGTTCCTATGCTCAAACTGGATTGCAGAAAAGCCATAGTAACCTGTGCAATTTTTGTCACTACAAGCTTCAAACAACTGGCGCGTGAAACTGTTTCGATCTGCAGCAAAATTAAATTTAGCCAACAATAGATAATACAACAATGGTTTATAAAAGCAAAGCATACTTTATTGGGTCAGACACAATAACAGCGGGTAGAGGTGCAGCAGTTTGACACAGACTAATATCTTGGTATTGATGGTTGCACATTTTTTCAAAATAATTTTATGGGCTTTTGAGGGTCATTTTGAAGGCCAATTAACCAGAAGAATCTCTCTCGATCGTCATTCTAGGAATCTAGGGGAAGGGCGATCCTCAAGGCCATCGCCGAGAGAGAGAGGCGATTCTCAAGGACATCGGGAGAGGCGATTCTCAAGGCCACGGAGTGAGGCGATTCTCAGGCCACGGAGTGAGGCGATTCTCAGGCCACTGAGTGAGGCAATTCTCAAGGCCACCGAGTGAGGCGATTCTCAAGGCCACCGAGTGAGGCAATTCTCAGGCCACGGAGTGAGGCAATTCTCAAGGCCACCGAGTGAGGCGATTCTCAAGGCCACCGAGTGAGGCAATTCTCAAGGCCACCGAGTGAGGCGATTCTCAAGGCCACGGAGTGAGGCAATTCTCAGGCCACGGAGTGAGGCAATTCTCAAGGCCACGGAGTGAGGCGATTCTCAAGGCCACCGAGTGAGGCAATTCTCAAGGCCATCGGAAGAGAGGCAATTCTCAAGGCCATCGGAAGAGAGGCGATTCTCAAGGCCATCGGGGAGAGGCGATTCTCAAGGCCACCGAGTGAGGCGATTCTCAAGACCACCGAGTGAGGCAATTCTCAAGACCAACGAGTGAGGCAATTCTCAAGGCCATCGGAAGAGAGGCGATTCTCAAGGCCACCGAGTGAGGCGATTCTCAAGACCACCGAGTGAGGCAATTCTCAAGACCAACGAGTGAGGCAATTCTCAAGGCCATCGGGGAGAGGCAATTCTCAAGGCCATCGGAAGAGAGGCAATTCTCAAGGCCATCGGGAGAGAGGCAATTCTCAAGGCCATCGGGAGAGAGGCGATTCTCAGGGCCATCGGGGAGAGGCGATTCTCAAGGCCACTAGGAGAGGCGATTCTCAAGGCCATCGGAAGAGAGGCGATTCTCAAGGCCATCGGGAGAGAGGCGATTCTCAAGGCCATCGGAAGAGAGGCGATTCTCAAGGCCATCGGGGAGAGACGATTCTCAAGGCCACCGAGTGAGGCAATTCTCAAGGCCATCGGAAGAGAGGCAATTCTCAAGGCCATCGGGAGAGAGGCAATTCTCAAGGCCATCGGAAGAGAGGCGATTCTCAGGGCCATCGGGGAGAGGCGATTCTCAAGGCCACTAGGAGAGGCGATTCTCAAGGCCATCGGAAGAGAGGCGATTCTCAAGGCCACCGGGAGAGAGGCGATTCTCAAGGCCATCGGAAGAGAGGCGATTCTCAAGGCCATCGGGGAGAGACGATTCTCAAGGCCACCGAGTGAGGCAATTCTCAAGGCCATCGGGGAGAGACGATTCTCAAGGCCACCGAGTGAGGCAATTCTCAAGGCCATCGGAAGAGAGGCAATTCTCAAGGCCATCGGGAGAGAGGCAATTCTCAAGGCCATCGGGAGAGAGGCGATTCTCAGGGCCATCGGGGAGAGGCGATTCTCAAGGCCACTAGGAGAGGCGATTCTCAAGGCCATCGGGAGAGGCGATTCTCAAGGACACCAGGAGAGGCGAGGCCATTTTCATTATAATCGAGGACTGGACTTATTCCTCCGGCAAGAGATTGATTTATTACCTTTTAATAAAATTAACTGAATGCAGTGATTGCAGTACCAAATTACAGTTTGCAAAGATCAAAAGTCAGTTTAATACGCTATAGCTAGCAGGTAAACTCAGGCCCAAACATGGCTACAGAGTCTTGAGGAAAGCCCTGTATCGAGCTGGCGAGCAGTCAGCCACCCGGTTGCAAAACTCGGCATCGGAACCAGTCACGGCTTTAGTCAGCGAAGTGTACAGCGGCAGCTGCGGATCAAACTGAGCTCTGTTGAGCTCTGTTAGAAACTTCAAACGGGCCGCTACTCGCTGAGGCTGTTTAACCAGCACCAGAGGGTTGCTGGCAATCAAGTCCGGGTGCAGCTTGTACACCGAGGTTAGCAGGGCGAAGTTGCGATACAAGCGAGTCTGTTCGCTTACCTGCGAATTGGGAACAGATTATAGCGAATAGGATTATTTAGAGATAGCAAGACTAATTAGTTAATCAAATAGTTATAAAGAAAAAAGGTATTATAATTCGGGATAATGTAACAAGTATATGAGGTTTGCTAACGTGTTATGTGGGATATTTATATATATATATATATGGCTAATTTTAAATATATAAGGATAATTTATGATATATGGGAATAATTTATGAAATTTGGCGATAATCTACTGATACATGGGGAAATTAAACAGTGGGATCAAATTCTAGAAAAACCTGGCGAAATAAAACTTGACACAAAGAATTTCAGAGAAAAAATCAATAATGTTCTTTGCTAATAAATCAATCAAACTTACCATCAGAGGCGGATGCAGTACAGCCATCTTTCTAGCCGCAGTAGCGCCCAGCTGCAATCCCTTAACTAAACAAGTTCTCACCCCAGCCAAATGCTCCATAGGAAAGGTGATAATTTTAGGACACTCCGTACTAGCGGACACCAGCTGGGCATTGCTAAACAGATAGAGACGCTGCAGTCTAGCTAGTCTAGAGTCAACTGACTCAGGCGACATTGACAATATTGTTGGCTGCCTACTGAGCATCTCAGGTGCTCGAACGAATCCAGCCCGTTGGAAATAGTCCAGCCGATCTCTAATAACCGGCAGAGGCGTTGCTAACAAGCTAGGAAACGCGCTAACAATATCAGCAGCCTCTCTTGGCAGGCAGCCAAATTCTAATAGCAATTGAAATCTGGGCTTAAATTCGGTTTCGTAATCCAAGGACAGCAGCAGAGGCGCCGCTCCAGGGCAGCGCTCCGCTCGGCTTAAATCTACGCCCATGGACATCAGTTGTGACAGAGTGGACGAGGAATTAGCCAAATCTGCCAGAGTTTGAGCTCGACCAGATGCTGACAGGGCCACGGTTGATGTTGAAGCTAGCGAACTAGCGACTTTATCTAGCGAAACTGCTGCAGCAGCTGTAGCCACGGAGTCCACTGATGCCTCATCACTGCCAGCTGATTTGTCCGAAATTAAACTGCAGAATCTTCTGATGAATAACTGCAGGCTTCCCTGGGCAGAGCGAGGGGCCAGACGTAGGAGGCTGGCCCGATAGAGAGCTGGAGGATGCATGGCAGAGATTAATTCAATAATTGATTTTGTAGTTAACAATACTCATTGCATTTTTTTTAGTTTCGTGCACCTAAGGATTGGGAAAGGGTGAGGGATGTACCAGGGCTACCTGAGTAAGGTGAGGGATGCACCAGGGTTACCTGGGTAGGGTGAGGGATGTACTTGGGGACTGGGAGGGTGAGATGTACCTGAGGACTGGGAGGGTGAGATGTACCTGAGGACTGGTAGGGTGAGATTTACCTGAGGACCGGGAGGGTGAGATGTACCTGAGGACTGGTAGGGTGAGATGTACATGAGGACTGGTAGGGTGAGATGTACCTGAGGACTGGTAGGGTGAGATGTACATGAGGACTAGTAGGGTGAGATGTACCTGAGGACCGGGAGGGTGAGATGTACCTGAGGACCGGGAGGGTGAGATGTACCTGAGGACCGGGAGGGTGAGATGTACCTGAGGACCGGGAGGGTGAGATGTACCTGAGGACCGGGAGGGTGAGATGTACCTGAGGACCGGGAGGGTGAGATGTACCTGAGGACCGGGAGGGTGAGATGTACCTGAGGACCGGGAGGGTGAGATGTACCTGAGGACCGGGAGGGTGAGATGTACCTGAGGACCGGGAGGGTGAGATGTACCTGAGGACCGGGAGGGTGAGATGTACCCCTTAATTTTAAACTGTTATCCTTGCTATAGAGCGAGTAAGAAGAAACCACGTGAATTGAAACTGGCAAAAGTTAACTGAAGTTAGTAAATGGGAAACAGAAAAAGAATTTTTTAAAAGAACGGTATATTTACTTAGTTAAGCATTGAATTCTTCTAAAATGTTTGTAAGAACAGCACAAAAGCCTAGGATATAATATTAAAAAAATTATTTTTAAAAACTGAGGGTTACAAATCGCATTACAATCGATGACAATAAGAACTGTATGATAAAATATTTAATATAATATTAATATAAGCATTTCACGTACAACCTTGATCGGTTATGCTGGGTGTTGCTGATTCTGTGTAGTAGTGGCTTCAACAGTAACATTATATAATAAATTTAATAAGCAGTGAAATAAAGCTCGCACTATGAATGAAACTATGGACAGAATCACGCATTACACAATGAAAAAACTAAACTGACAAAAAATGTTATTAAATGTAACTTTATCCGATACTATATGCAAGCGAGAATATTGCGAGAAATACTATAACATAAAAACTTAAGGTATGCCACGTCCCCGAGCAGAGAAAAAGTACAAATAAACTGGCTGAAACTGCTTTTAACATTGAATTTCGTCTTAATAAAATAAGTGGCTAAACATGATTGTAAAATAGAAACCTGTTGTAACACTTGCTTTAAGTAACGCGCACAGCGATACAGAGACACAGATACTAGAATAACTAGATGGGCCACTCAGCACATTTGCGTGTAAACTACTTTCATTTCAGTAGTAAGTTAAACAAAAGCATTTTAATGTAATTATAAAGCCAAGGCTCATTTTATTGGCTTTTACCTCCAGCTTAAACACTCCAACCGCGCCTTTCCACACTACCCCCGCCCCTCCCCAATTTTCATTGCCCTTCTCTCGGAATTCCAACCTAAAGCGGCCATGTACATTTCAGTGGACTGGCCAACGTACATTACTACCGAACCAATTAGCAAGTTGCGTACGCCTGCAAACTTTGGCTTCTAAACTTATCAAAGCTGCCCTAACTTTTTATAAAATAGCTGATGCATTTTTCTTTGCTACTGGACTGAAAGTAGAAAGCTGTTTACTATGTATATATGCTTGAGTGGCCCATCTAGTTATTTTAGTATCTTTGTACAGAGATGGAAGCTAATAAATGAATGGCAAAAGAAAATAAGACAGTTTGGAGTCACTTTTTAAATAAAAACACTAAACTATGACGCATTCAGAGATGCAAAAATAACTACATTAATTACATTCTTTCGAGTGCACAAATATAATACACAAATTTTCTCAGCATTCTACTGCCAGTAGAACAGAATGAATATGTTGCTCTTTTAAAATGTTCTCCAACTCTCGAATCAGTGGTTAATTTAGGCCTTGCAACGAGTCAATGAAAGCAGCCTATCAGGATGAAAGAATTCAATATGCTCCAATAGGATGCACAGTTCTGTAGTGAGACACCTGGCGCACACGGGGCATCTGTACAGTACGCAGCGCAGCTTGTGGCCTAATTCAGCGTGCCCAGTTGATAAGTGCAGCCGAAGCGTGTCTGGCACTAGTCATGAATGTGCAAGCGGGACAGCGGAGTACGTGAATTAATTCACCCAGCTGTTGTTGACCGACCTCTGGCTGGGGCACCTCCGCATTGCCATCATTATTGTTGGCTAAATTATTATTGTCGAAGTTGTTCACTTCGACTGGATTTTGTTGGCCAGCCATGCATTTGATTGAATATTACAAGATTAACTACTGTCTACTATCATCAGTATCATCATGATAACACTGGTAAATTGAAGTCAGTTTTTGTTATGATTATTGTTGTAGTTATTAACTACTATTAGTTGAGATTATCAAATACTAATAATATCTTTTTTATAATATTTTGGAATAAGCATATATTAACACTTTAAATATTAAAGTGTTAATATATGCTTTAAATATTTAAAATCTTTTCTAGTATGATCTATTCATCTAGTATGATAGTAGTATAATTAGAAATTCAAAAAAAATATTTAAATAATAAAAAAATCCATAGTCCAAAATTCTAAATCCATTGCATTAAACCCAGTGAACACTTATAGCAGTATTTGACCTTATGCAATTTGATCCTTGGCTATAAAATTAAATTCTTTCTAAAAGCATATAATGTCCTACTATTGTAACACTTATTCTAGATTAAGTTGGTAAATACACTATAACTTCATTTTTATAATTATTGTAAAAATAGATAAACTAAGAAATAAACTAAGCATTCAATAATACATAAATATGTTTTCACTCATTTAGCTCAAATTTGTGCCAAAATTGGAAATAGCTACAAGGATAACAAGGGCATTGAGAAAGGTCAGAGTAATGTCCTTGGGTATGCAGAAATTATTATAACTTTGGGCTCATTCCATATAAGCATGGGTCGTAACATGATAGGCTATTTTTACTTATAAAATGAAATCTAATAATAGAATATACTAAACCAATATTTTAAATGAAAGATTATTTAGTCTAGAATATATTTATAGAGTTTCATATAGATATCATCATTAGTATAGATGCTATTAAACCTTAAATGACACTTATGGTTGTAACGACAGGATTTTTGACATATAGAAACTAAAAGGTAAAAGTCCTATAACATTTTTCATTTTTGATATTTTGCAATACATTTTTAAAATTTGACTCAGAACATCTTTAGAAATCATACTCTTTTATTAGAATATATAAACTCAAAAGGCAACAAAGATACAAAAGAAAAGGCAGCCTTATGAACATATGGTCATAACATTATGGTTACAGTAACATATTTTTTTCTATCAATTCAGTAACTTTGAGGTAGGGCCTACGGCAATCCTACACTTCCGTTCAGTAAATTATTTTAACATTTGAATTCGTACCACCGAGTCAAATGACGTCGATTGGCAATGTGTCTATGGCCAAAAGTTTGAGCGAACAGATTTTAAGGGGGTGTCAGTTTAAGGGAGCTGTTGCTTGTGAGCTGCTTGTTTTTTGAGCTTCAATTTCTTATTTCCCATTGGCTGCACTTCATAGATCCAGCAGACCCAACAGTCCACACCAACACCGTGGAGGGCACATGGGCCCACGCGAAGCGCAAGATCCGCAACATGCATGGCACGAGCGACGCTCTCTTTGACGCACACATTAAGGAATTATGAATTCCTCTGGGGTCATCTGTATCCCCAATGTCCATTTGGGGCTATCCTGTACTGGATTGGACATTACTATCCATTATAGACACCTTAATGACCTGCAGACACACTCTAAGTGACTATGCGCTCTAACAGACTGCTACCATGTTCCACTGTTTTAGTTTTGTTTGGTTACATTGTTATTTAACATGCCTGTTCAAAACTCAGTGTCAAAATAATTTACCGAACAGAAGTGTAGGATTGCCGGGCCTACTAATACATTAAAAATATAATAGATTATTTGGTCACCAATGCTTTTATCTGATGATGCAAGTACTATACTTTTATCTATAGTTTGTTTCAACCTTCAAAACCTTTCTATTTGTTTTTAAAAGGTAGGCCTACAAAATCTTTATGATGTCTTTTGCTTCAAAAAATGCCCAAATTTTTACAAAAATGACTTTTTGCCAATTGATAACATACTAATCCAACATTTTACCATTCCTTTATTCTTAGATTGTATATATTGCACATAAAAAACATTTAGTAAAAAAATAGGCTAATAAGGCAATGGCAAGCAAAAATATTGACTTAGGCCTAGCATAGAAAAGAAAGATAAATAGGCCTAGGCCCTAATCATATAAATATTAGTCAAAAAGGGTGTTATAAGTTTTTGTAATTCAAAAAAGGTTATTTATTGTTGCAACACTAGACTAGTTTTGACTAATTTGAGTGTGAGCAAGCACTCAATTTTTCTGTTTTGCATTTGTAACTAAGGCCTATTCAATTTGGTTTTGGCATGCATATAGCATAATCTAGACTATTGGCTGGCTTATGCCTAGGCCTATACTTATTTGCCTAGGGCCTAATACAGACCCCAATTTTATGCCTAAAAATAAAATTTCTTTATTAGAGGCCTAATATTGGCTATATTTGCACTATATTTAATATAGAGATCTATGAGAATTGCCCATAGACAAATTGCCTGACAAGATTTGCTTGCGAGAGATTTGCCTACACCTGGACACCGTCTGGCTGGAGATAATCTGGTTCACTGTCTGGCTGGACAAAAGAAATTTACATTAGCTATTGAGATACGAAACAACTTTTAGTAATTCTGCCTCATTTTGTTGACGAATTCTCTCAGCTTGTTTTAACTGTTGACGAATTCGACTTCCTCCAATTTCTCACATTTTAGGTCTGTTGACGAATTCGGTGTAGGCCTAACCCATTAGTAGAGCCTGTCTAAGTGACTGAGTTGCAAGAGTTGGAAATTAGTTGAATGGATAAAATCCGTTCTAGTAGAGCTATTATAAGGGAAAAACCCTATCAAGGGATGATCGATCAAGGCACGCATTCAACCCTGCCCCTAGTGCCATCTTTAGTTGCTGCAACATTGACGTTGTTGACAGCGCGCGCTTGGCATCAACGTTGACATAAAAATGTTGCTGAATTGTTGCAGGAACATTGATATAGAAAAAGATTTCAAATGTGTGAATTTCTGGCAATTGAATTATTGCAACTCGTTTAGATTCGGGAGCTCCTTAAATTAAAATTGTACGGAGTTATTCATTTATGTAATTCTAATTCAGAAGAATCTGTTTCTTTAATGTATACGTAAAGATTTGTTAAATGTAGCTGCTACAGTTTTTACTAACCAACTTGATTTAATTTCTACCGTCAGGCACATCGACACGGATTTCTAGCTGCAAAAAAAATCGTTGCTATTTAGGCCTACTGTTTACCTAACTTTCTATTTGACTTTTTGTTTAGCTTTTTATTTGGTTTATTGCATGTTTGCTTAGCTTTAAAGTTGGCATAAGTCGAAGGCCTAGAATACAAAAACGTAACTAAAATTAATTAGATAAAAATCTGTTGTTGCAAAGCTCTTCCTACTACACTAGCCCTTGAATTTAAACTTAAAGAACATAAAAATATTATTGCCTAGGCCTTAGCCTGGCTACTATATTAAGTTGGGAATGCCAGTTTTTTTGTTTGCTCCTGGGATTACAACCATAGCTTTTTTTGTTTACTTGATTGTAACTTGCAAAACTACCCAAGAGATAGACAAAGATCAAGTTGAACCTGAAGTTGCAAATAATCAGGACCAGGCCCTTAGTGGTCTAGCATCTAATATTGTATTTTTGTCTGGGCCATCTGCTTCTGCACCTACTCTAAGTGAAGACACAGTTGTTGTAGGTAAATAATAATGCAATGAAACTCTGTTTCTAATATATATTTTTTATGCTTATCTAATATATAAAGTATTTTGATTATGTTATGCTTAGCCTTATTTAGGCCAAACATTTGTTAGTATAGGCCTAATACTTAAGGTTAGTTAGTATAATATGTTGCTAGGCCCTATAATATAAATATAATACAAACTCATGTTGTTGGTATAAATATGATATATATATATATATATATATATATATATATACTAACTATTTTTAGTTCAAGTTTGCCTCAATTATATACCATTTGGTATAGTCTATTTATATATCTATATTAGGCCTATTGCTCTATATCATAAAATGTTTGTCTAAACATTCCTTTATTATAAGAAGTAAGACTAAGACTGCCAAAATAAAGATTAAAGTGTAGATTGCAAATATCAATAAGTTTTTTTGCATTTTGGATGTAAAATAGACTTAGAAATGATTAAAGAGCAAATTTCAACTATAAATAAAAAGTGTTGCAAATCAGGCCCCCTAGATTTTTTGTATAAGATCTATAGTTCAGAACACTATATGTGCCCCACAAAAAAACTGTCAACATTCTTTTAATGCCAATATATACCATTTATAATACTTTACACAAAACATCTAAATTGCTAGGAATAAGTGATGGAACATGATGGGTGATTTAGATATTTAATTTAAATGAGATGAGCTAAAAACTAAAAATAACAGTTATAGTTATATTTATATAATGTTATATATATTAAAAAAACAAAAGTAAACTTTGTGCATTTTTGTTAAAAATCATGACTTTTAACTTATAAAAAACAGAATTCAGTTTTGCATTAATTTTATATCAAATTTTATAGTAATGTATGCATGGACAACTATTGTAACAATTATTAATAACATAACTTTTCATTCTTTGTGTGTCACAAAAATATTAAACATATATGCCAAAAGCCTTAGAAAATCACTTTTTGTGTATGCCAATGTATGCTAAATTTCTTGAGTGTACCCTAGAAATTTCTGGGGTACAAGATGCCTTCTTCTGGACTATGGTATAAGATTGTTTCATAAGAAATGTTATATTTAATAACTAGCTAATGATAGCTAAATTAATTCAAATAAAACAAAATTTATTGAAAAGTTATTTGTTGGATATGAAGTGCTAGTCAAAATTCAAGAGACTTGAGTATCAAGCTTAAAAGTATATAATGCTGGCTATTTGTATTCAACCTAATTTGTTAATTTTTATATATGCTCCTAAAGACCCTATATTAGTTTTATTATTTATTATATTTATTAGTTTTAGTTCTACTATATTAGACCCTAAATCAAACCTTGCCTATAAAAATGTTTGCTATGCTAAATGATGAATTTGGTGTATTTGGGATTTGTTCATAATGATAATTGTCAACTTGATTTATTTTTGCTTTTGGCAAAACTTTGAGTAAATTTTTTTATCTATAATGCTTCTGTTTGGAGAAAATAAAGCTTGCAATGTTGTTAAACAATTATTATTTTCTTTAAAGCACAAGATGCAAGTTTTAGGAAATTTGTGGATTGTATATTAGATTTGTAATATAAACATATTTTTTGCTATAATTTATATTATATATATGTTGCAATAAGCATATACTTATGTTGAGTACTCATTATCAAGGGTATGATCTTGATACTCTGACAGTTTCTTGCTAGGTCTTGCTCAAGGTATTGAAGGCATAGAAGGCTTCATTATGCTGGCGTAATTATGAGGCTTTCATTTCATCCATTTCTCTATAATTTGTCTAGGTTTTTCCTCAACATCTGTTCATGGAGCCAGTAAGCGAACAGTCCAACGACATATTAAGAGAAGCTACGAGGAAGCTGCAGTTATGCTGCATTGCCCATGTCACACTGAAGATCCAAGTCAACAGCCAACTGAGCCTATGGCAGAGCTTGGAATTCATGCTGCTCCTGAGCCCACAGAAGAGTCTCAAATGGAACTTGAATACCAGGAGATGACTAGTGATGATGTTGGTAAGATTGAATGTATCTATTTTTTATAATAACCCCTAATTGCTTTCAACACTTTTTATTGACATCTTAGTGTGCTTGATCCTCTAAACTGAATATGAACCTTACACCATCCATTATTCATTTCTGCTTTACAAATAAATTAACTTAAATTTTTTCTGTAACTTTGAAAGTTAAACAAAAATTTAGAGTAAAAATGTGATTTTATCAACAA
Organism: Macrostomum lignano; assembly: GCA_002269645.1. Lineage (NCBI taxonomy): Eukaryota > Metazoa > Platyhelminthes > Macrostomidae > Macrostomum > Macrostomum lignano. The sequence goes on along the minus strand of NIVC01001842.1, from coordinate 37,194 downwards.
GTATGTGCATAATCTTTTTAATAGTTTTTGATAATACTCTAGCTATTTATTTCTTACATTTAGGAAACCTGACTTCTTCAACGATTGAATCAGCCCTTCATTCTGATGACAACCAATGTGCGAGACTCGAGGCCATGCTTCGAGACTGGGTTAAAGCAACAGGCCCAGAAGTGCCGTGCGTGAACTACTTGCTTCAGAATCTACAAGACGAGTTTCCTGGTCTAGCTGCTGACTATCGTGGACTAATGACTACACCAAGGGAGCTTACTTTTCGCTATGTCAACCCAGGGCGATATTATCATTTTGGCGTTAAAGCTGGTCTTGACTTTCTCCTGAGCAATATTGGATCACGCTCTCGTCTGGATTCCTTGAACCTCCACCTTTTTGTTGATGGTGCAAAAGTGCACAATAGCACTACCTATACATTGTGGCCTGTGTTGGGTAGAGTTTCGAATTTGTCTCATTCTGTTTTTATAATCGGGCTTTACTATGGAACTGGCAAACCCCTCTCTGCTTCGGACTTTCTTGCCGACTGTATTACTGAATTGCGTGATTTGATGGCTGATGGATTTGTCTCTACTGTCACTTCAGAGTCAGATCTCATATTACCTTTTAAACTTTCAATGATTACCTGCGATTCACCAGCACGCAGCTTTGTAAAAGGAACAAAAGCATGTTGGGGATACTTTGGTTGCGACAAGTGCACTGTTGAAGGGGACTTTTGTAATGGAAGAGTGACATTTTCTGACCTAAGTGCTGCACTACGAACTGACTTTGGCTTCAGAGGTGATGTATACCCAAATCATGTTCTTCTACCAAGCCCTTTTTTAAGTTTGCCCATCGACATGGTTCATGATTTTCCTCTGGATCCAATGCACTTAATATACGAGGGTATTGTTCCTAAATGTTTAAAATTCCTCGGTAAGGGACGCTTGCCCCATCGAGCATCTGGACCTAATATTCGTCAGATAAGTGCTGATCTGTGTTCTATTTCGTCTTGCATTCCGCATGATTTTGCACGAAAGCCACGGTCGATTGAGTGCGTGGGTCTTTGGAAGGCAACTGAGTTTAGATTGTTTATTTTGTACTTGGCGCCAATTGTTTTAGCTGGAAACGTCCCTGAATCTGTGTATCAATTATTTCTTTCTCTGCATTCGTTTGTTTTCCTATTGTCGCATCCTTTGGTTTGTCAAACGTACTGCTCTTATGCCGAAGATTTGGCAAAGCACATTGTTAATGAATGTGCAATTATTTGGGGTGACGAGTTTATCGTGTACACTGTGCATTCAATAATTCATATTCCTTCAGAAGTTCGTCGACGTGGTCCGTTGGATAGTTTTAGTTGCTTTTGGGGCGAAAATTTTATCCGCTTTATTACCCAGTTTGTTCGCAGTCCACGTTTTGCTCTCGAGCAGACTGTGAAGCGAATTCTGGAGAGAGATGTGACTCTCGGTTTTTTTCCTAAGCACATGTGTTCTATTCAGTCGCCTTTTGAATATTCCGGTCCAATTGCATCTTCGAATGTAGACTTCTCATTGCAAGGAGTTCAGACATTTGGTATTTACCGTAAAGTTAGTCTTGTATTGCGTGGAACGTATATATCTGTTGCTAATCCAGACTGCTATATTTTAACTCGAGATGGATTTGCAGTTGTAGTCACTCATATAATTTCTACTGATGTCGGTTGTATTTTCGTTGGCAAGAAATTTATTCAGCAAACCGCCCTCTACGACGAAACTTTCGACTCAATGTCTCTGCACATTTCCGTTGTCAATACTTTAAGCAACTCACTCGTAACTGTACGATGGACTGATTTCTATGGTAAAGCGATGCTTGTAAGTCTCAAAAATCGTTCCTGCATTCTCCCTATTTTACATACATTGGTCGACTGTGCGTAGCTTCTACGCACATCAAGCATTTCTCTGCAAATGTTTGGAAGCAACTGAATGAACTCTCTGTCTGACTTCTTCTAGCTAGCTGCTTTCTCATTCAGCAAATGTTGGTTTCATTTTTAGCCACTCCCACTGAGTAAGCAGGTAATATTAGAAAATATAAATGTTTGTGGGAAGAACATACTATCATTTCACGCTGTCACTAATTTCATGCTTTCATATTAAATTCTTTCCAACAATCGCATATAGACCTAGACATGATTAGGCATAGACATGCGAAATATATGACAGTCCCTTTTTAGATGGTTTTCTTTGCTTCGCAAAATGGTTTTGCTGTTTGTTAACAGATTTTTAGTGAAGGTAGGCTTCTGAAATATATGCGTTGCGTTTTCACCCATAGTACTATAAAATAATAAAGGAAAATGTGTTCCGATCCGATAGCTTTTCTAACTTTGCTTTGTTTCCCTCCAACTTTTATTTCAGCATATTCGGGCCAAGTCTATGAATGAGTCTAAACGACCTGAATGCATTTGTTGTTGTTCGCTTCAATGAAACTGAAGAAATTGAAATCGTTCGTCGTTCCTGGCTTCAGGGCAGCGACAGCGTCTTGTGCCCTCCCCTGAAAAAGTTCAAGGCTTGCTTGACAAACCAGTCGAAGTCAGTCCCAGACGATAGTTGGTTGCCTTACAAAGTCGACATCATTGGATCGAGAGGTGAGTTTATGTGCTAATGCAGAATTATTTTCAAATAGGTAGATTATATATGATATGCCTATGATTACATATGAAGCCAGTCTTAAGTGCAATTATTGTACTATTTTCTTGTATACATTAGAAAAAAGTACTTCAATGTGGCTCCTATTATCTACATCGGGGGGTTGATATTTTTTCTTGTTTAATTAGATGTGGGATGACTAAGTCCCACGTGAAAGCGAATTTTCATAGCTAATAATAAAGGATGTAATTTTATATAGTGTACATGTACATGTGTCTATTCCCCTTCATGCAGATCAATTTCCCGCTGCTGTCAACCTGCGGAAGCGGTACGAGAGTCGGGGAGAAGTTGATTCTACTGATATAGATGCTCCACGAAGAATTCAAGTTGTCGACCACTATTACAATGAGAATTTCGACATTGAGACTCGAAAAACCGGCCGAAAGAGAACGACAAAGAGCAAATCCTCTACACTGGGTAACAGCCGGAGTGCTGGACAGTCGTCAGCGCCACCAAAGTTTCAACCTGATGGCACGAGGCCACCTTTGACAATAAGCAGCAGTTCGAATTTGGCTTCCATCCAACATGAAGCCATCTTGGCAAGCGCAGTTCATGCTACTACATCGAGTCTGAGCCCGTTTTCACAGTCTTCTTGTGGCAGCTTCAGCACCAGCACCAATTTAGCTGCAGCTGCCGCGGCCTCTCCGATGGGGCATGGAATCCAGCACCATCCTGCTTCTGCTGCAGCTGCCGCGGCCTCTCCGATGGGGCATGGAATCCAGCACCATCCTGCTTCTGCTGCATCTGCCGCGGCCTCTCCGATGGGGCATGGAATCCAGCACCATCCTGCTTCTGCTGCATCTGCCGCGGCCTCTCCGATGGGGCATGGAATCCAGCACCATCCTGCTTCTGCTGCAGCTGCCGCGGCCTCTGCGATTGGCGTTTACGACGCGAGCCGTGCAGACATATTGGACTTTCTAGTGACAGCCGTGCGGCGGATTGAAAGTAAGCCAGCTAAAAAAATTTCTTTCGCTACTGAGGCGCTGATATAAGAAAATTTAGAAGTTCTAATCCGAGCTCTTCATTTCCAGAATTAAGTAAAGTTACGATTTAAATTAAAATGGCGTAATGCACTATTAAACATTCAGCTCCGCATGATTCTGAGTTTTGCTGCGATTTACACTTTTTAATTTGTACTTAACGTTTCGGAGGTTCATCTGGTTTGTATAGAGAATAATCTATTTGAGTCACTAACTGACTATTATCCCTGACTGGCTGATACATCTTCTCGATAATTTTCTTCATTTTAGCAACCCAGCGCGCGATGCATGGTGCGATTTGTGGCCTGGCTACAGAGGTGAAAGACTTTCACCTGCAGTTTCTTGCTCTGCAGAACTCTTCGTCTCGTAGTACAGGTGCAAACTCCAGCAATGCCCAGCACGGCCAACAGCCAACCGACAGGCCTATACTTCAAGATCTGCCATTTACCGAAGTCGATAAACTGACTGAGTGGGCCACACGACTAACAAGTGATCGAGGCTGCTTAAATGATGCAGTGAGTGCTAGTATTTTGTATGATTTTTATCATTGCACGATTTACAAAAGCGACTGGATGCCGCTTAACTGCCGCATGTATTTTATGAGAGAATATAACACATTACAAGACATGACTATTAATGTGTAATGTCTTGTAGTTTATTAATTCAATTTCTAGTCTACCATTCGAATTCATTCCACACATTTCAGTTTCTGTTCTTCAAGCGGCTTACCAGCAAAACTCTAATGAAGTCCGTCGCTAATATCTTATACCACATCATGGATGACAAGCTTGCTCATCAGTTCAGTCTCCGTGGTGCCAAGCGTTCTGGCGTTTCCAAGTATTGCTTTGAGTCAACTGGCCTGCTGCCTTTTATCAAAAGTAAGCAACATAATGGTGCTTAGGATTTTGTCTCTTCTATGATAAAATGTGTATTTAAGCTGCTTAGTTAAATATATATCAATTCTGTACGTCCATATCTAGATACTAATCTACTTTGGGTAAGCAAAACTAATGGGCAGTATTTACCTACTTTTAGACGTCGTGTGGAGTGTTCACAAAGACGCCAAAGGCGAGGCCATTGAATCCGCGGTGGGCGAACATCTGCGCCACTCAGGCACTCGGTTCCGCCGAAAAAGGTGCTCACAGCAGTCCGCACAGCGTCCGACTGGAGAACTTCGGAACTCGGCTGCAGGCCCAAGGAGCACTCGGCAAAGCGGAGGTGACGGCGCAGACATGAACACTGACGGCGATGCAAGTGGCGAGAGCGACAGCAGTTCTGACGACGAGGGCGCTCACGACAGCAGCGAAGATAATGACAATGGCGGCCAACGATTTGAAGTCATCAACGTTGACGGTTGTACACTTACTCAACTTTGAGTAAATAGGAGTTCAGACTTCACGGGATTGGTGGCTTAATAAAACTAGTTGTTCTAAGTTCTAAGAACAAAGATCAGTATAGACTCGCTCTAGGTTAGGTGAATCTCTTTGGAGGCTATAGCTGTTTTTAATCATCGCCATCAGATCTCTAGTTATCTTTGCATCTTTTCTGAACGACATGTCTGTTTTGCCAGCATGCAAATAGCAGTTGCCATTAATAATAGTTTTGCGAATCTCTTATTTTCCTGCTAACTTTTTTATTCATTAAAAGAAACACTGCAGGTTGCAGCTTGCAGTCACACACAAAGATACACATCATGCGCATCTAATGTAGTAAATATTTTTATTGCTTTCTTGACCTACTATAATGGTAACCGTCTGATCTGATGTGTTTACGATAAAACAAAAAAAATTAATGGTGCTCATTAGCTAATCTTCGCAGACCTTTAAATCGAAACGTTTTTTGCTATTTTACTTATTCTTTTTAGCAAATGCTAAGTCATGGCCGTATTTTCGTATTATTTCAAGATGTAGGAGTCTCGATTTTTGAACCTGTGTGCAAGCTACAGATTTTTTACTATGTAGTCAGTGTTACTACCGGTAGAAGTTCCTTAACAACAATCCAAAATTAATGCATGGCATGCGAAAGAAAGACATAAGCAAGTGTAATAGTAGAGTCGTCGTATATTATAGAATGAAAGTGATACGAAATATATGTAGTATATAGAATAATACACATACATTAGATACTACTAATAGTAGACACGACGACTACATGTTGCACAGATGTTGATGTATGTTGATTTTGCAATGTTGATGCGTCAACCATTCTGCAACGTTGTTTTGCGCGACAAACGGTCGCTTCTAGCAACGTTTACCACTTGTTGCGCGTCAACATTTGTACAACATTCCCGCAACATAAATGGCACTAGGGCTGGCTGGAGATAATCTGGTTCACTGTCTGGCTGGACAAAAGAAATTTACATTAGCTATTGAGATACGAAACAACTTTTAGTAATTCTGCCTCATTTTGTTGACGAATTCTCTCAGCTTGTTTTAACTGTTGACGAATTCGACTTCCTCCAATTTCTCACATTTTAGGTCTGTTGACGAATTCGGTGTAGGCCTAACCCATTAGTAGAGCCTGTCTAAGTGACTGAGTTGCAAGAGTTGGAAATTAGTTGAATGGATAAAATCCGTTCTAGTAGAGCTATTATAAGGGAAAAACCCTATCAAGGGATGATCGATCAAGGCACGCATTCAACCCTGGATGGCGTGGCGCCGGCGATGAGGCATTCGAGATTAGGCCTATGTTAAGCGAAAAGTTTAAATTGCCATATAGAATAAGAAGACAAAAAACAAATAAAAAGCGTAATAGAATGTAATGAAATCTTTATTCTTTCTACTAAGCAGCTAATGGCAAAAAGTTGCAAACATACTGTAGTTTTTTTAAGTAATTTCAGAACGTTTTATAAATCATGGAATTTAATTTCAGCGAGCCTTTTCATGCTTAAAATTCGAAGTTATCACGTGGTGCAAGCAGTGCAGCATTCAAACTGCTGTATTATGTATAATGTACACTTTACTTTAGCCTTCCCCTTCAGTAAATATATTTTTGGAGCTTAGAAATCTCACAGTCAAAGTCAGCTTCGAGATTCAACTAAGCGTGTGTACCACTTTTCCCTCAACCAGCAGATTGTTTAAAAAATTAGCCCCGCTCTTGGCCGCATTTACGAGTATTATACAAAGTACATTACTCAAGTTAGTCATTGGTAGTGTACTGTGTGCACTAGTGTATACTTTGCACCTGTGTAAACGTGCAGTGTACACAGTATACATGTATATGTAATGCTTGAAAGTGCTTGAATATCCTTTAAAAGTACACATTTTACATGTAAATAGAAGCAAGGGCATGCATGTGTATCTAAATTTACGGATTAGTGGCCATTACTATATAGCAATCCAATCTGCGCCATAACTCTCTCTGTTGTGCCTACAACAACTCCTAATTGACCCTTTGGCATTTCAGAAACCCCCCATGAGCCATGACATCTACCTATATATAATCCCCATGGTCGAGTCTTTTATGGTAGAGCGATTTTATGGTTGAACCCCTATGCTAAGCCAATACCTAATCCTCCACCCGGATGACAGCCACAGCATTTCAGCAATTCCCCCATCTCGCGTACAGCAATCCGACGTTGGCGACGCCGCTGGACATCCTATCCGTCAATGTGTAAAAACTAAATGTACATGATATGCAGTACATATTTTGTCAGCGACATCACAATAGCTGGACGTTGGGATGGACTTAAGTCGACGTCGCGCCGACGTCTGATTGCTGTACGGGCATGTAGCCTTTACATTTCAGTCATCCCCATGAGCCACAGCATTTCAGTAACCCCCAAATGAGCCTTGACACCTAGCAATTTCCCCATGAGCCTTGACATCTAGCAATTTCCCCATGAGCCTTGATACCTATAGCAATTCCCCCATGAGCTTTGACACCTATAGCAATTCCCCCATGAGCCTTGACACCTATAGCAATTCCCCCATGAGCCTTGACACCTCCAGCAATTCCCCCATGAGCATTGACACCTATAGCAATTCCTCCATGAGCTATGACACCTATAGCAATTCCCCCATGAACCTTGACACCTATAGCAATTCCCCCATGAGCCTTGACACCTCTAGCAATTCCCCCATGAGCCTTGACACCTCTAGCAATTCCCCCATGAGCCTTGACACCTCTAGCAATTCCCCCATGAGCATTGACACCTATAGCAATTCCCCCATGAGCTATGACACCTATAGCAATTCCCCCATGAGCTTTGACACCTATAGCAATTTCTCTTTGAGCCTTGACACCTGTAGCAACTCCCGAGTCTTAGTTTAGCTGGTTTGTTTCGGTTAAGGTTCGGGTCCAGTCATACATATAAATTAAAGAATTTCCCCTGTCAAACAACAATAAACCATAGGAATTGCCAAGATATCAAGACTCGTAGGAAGAAGAATTGCTGAGTTTTCAAGGCTCCTGGGGGATCACCCAGGTGTCAAGGCTCATGGGCCATGCAGCTATATTATCAAATTCGAGAAACATGCAGGATTATTTAGGGACGGTAAACCAATTACATGTAAGCTATCGAAAAATCGTTTTGATTGTTAAACGAGACTAATAAATAGTTTGCATAAAGTATACATTCGGCAAACTTTTTCGACGTAAGAGCCAGAAATAAAATCTAGCGCATGACTGCGGGCCAGAGAGAGGAGAGGAGAGAAGAGAGGAGAGTGGAGATGAGAGGAGAGGAAAGAGAAGGGAGGCGGGGGGAGAGGGAAGATGAGGGGAGAAAGGGGGGTGGCCGTAGCCCAGCGGTAGCGCAGCTGCTCTGGTGTGCCAGCGACCCAGGCTCGATTCCAAGTGCAGTCACATTAATTTGGGACTGAATTGGAATCTCGGCTTGGCTCTGCTCGTGCAATTAACGGCCTTGAGAGCCGACCCCCCAAGGCGCAGTGAAGTGTACATGCCTGACGATAATATAAAGTTAGGGCCGCTGTACACTCCTGTGTGAGTGTGTGCCTGCGTACGTATGACTGCGTACGTATCCGCGCGCTTGTGTGACTGCTCAGGGGAGTCGGCGGAATGGGCAGCAATGCCTCTCGCCGGTTGTGTGCCAATGTCGCTTAAAGTGCGCCAGGGTGCACACAACCCCCCTGCCTCTAATAAAAAAGAGGGGAGAAAGGAGATAATAATGAAGAGGAGAGAGGAGAGAGGCGAGATGAGAGATAAGAGGGTAGATTGAGGGGAGAAAGGAGAGAAGGGATAGGAGACCCCGGAGGAGCAGAGAGAGGAGACCTGAGAAGAGACAAACCTTGAGCGGGCCATATTGCTATTGTGAGGTTTCAGGGACCCGAGGGCCGGATAGAGAGGCTTCGCAGGAGTGTAAATACGAGTATCATTTTAGTCCGTCGAAAGTTATCAATACAATGTGCAATTAAGGTGTCAATTTTGATAGAAAAAAAACACAGTTATTGCATACACAACAGTATTTTTCAGAACTAAAACGTGCATTCAAGTACAGCATACATGTACGCCTGTATAATTGGAGCATTTGTTAAAAATGAACGAACTTGAAATGAACAATTTGAATGTTTTTGCCACAAAAATAAAAACAAAGTGCATAGAGAAACGTAGACATAATAATAAAAAATTCGCTCAAAACTGCGCAGTAGAGGCCATATCTTAAAAAAAATTGCATCGTGCAAAATTAGGGAGAAAAAACTTTTGACTTCAGCACAAAATCGTGAAAATTACGAATAGATTAAAACAACGAGTTATAATAAGAGTTAAAATCTACGGCAACGTATTCGTGCGACTTGTTTAAATTATGACAACCAAAAAAGTTCGAGTCCTTATTGCACATTAGTTGAATGTGAATAACTGCAGAAGACACCAAATCACAAATCATTAGTATCGAAAGCTACACTCTTAATTTAGATCAGGCTGGCATAGTGGCATGTAGTCTTTGTTTGTACATTTGCATTTTACGCCTGCGGCTGCGGATGCTGCACCTGCTTAGCGTCCGGCAGCACGGCCCACAGATCCTGCAAGCTGAAGCCTTCCTTCACTGATTCCACGGCTACTTCAAGCTCGGGCGAGAAAACCGGCTCCCGATCCGCGGACTTGTCACCGTCGGCCAGGTAAGCCTGCAATTATCGTGTGAGTGAATGGCTGATGTGCTCTGTTGAGTGCTCATCTCCCCCCCCCCTGACAATTTTTTTGCTGTGCCGGTACGGAGCAACGCAGGCACACGAAATTCAAGAACACGGGCTAACTTTTTGTTGCGCACCTTCTCAAACAAGAATCAAGTCGCCAGCCCTCCGGACTGTCGAGATATTCAACACTTCTACCAGAAGGTCGGATTTTTCCATAAGCGCTTGTGTATTCAGTACACCCCTTTGCGCCAATCAGCACTGCGCCTCAGTGCAGCCTTGCCAAGCCTCCAAATTTCATCAGCACGTCTACGTGTCTGCATCAGCTGTGTCTTTGTTTGTCACTGGCCGCTTCACCCCGGTGGAGCTTCTGGAACTTCAACAGGCGGCACCAGGTGACTATGGACACCCTGATGCGGATTTCTCTAGTTTCGCTGATCCAGCCTCGGAATTGGGCAAATCTAATTGTTTTCTATCCTCAGCCAGTCTCTCAAGAATTCCCGACAGCTGACAGATGTCAGCACCTTCAAAAGATGAAACCAGGTGATTATGGACACACCAGAAAGATTTTTGAGTTTGTTACCCAAGTCAACATAAAATAAATTAAAATTACTTACTCGTATTACGATAAAAAATTTCCTGATCACAAGGTGTCATAAAATATGATCATCAAGGTGTCATACAATTTGATCATCAAGGTGTCATATAATATGATCATCAAGGTGTCATACAATATGATCATCAAGGTGTCATACAATATGATCATCAAGGTGTCATATAATATGATCATCAAGGTGTCATACAATATGATCATCAAGGTGTCATACTACATGATCATCAAGGTGTCATACAATATGATCATCAAGGTGTTATACTATATGATCATCAAGGTGTCATACAATATGATCATCAAGGTGTCATATAATATGATCATCAAGGTGTCATACTACATGATCATCAAGGTGTCATACAATATGATCATCAAGGTGTCATACAATATGTTCATCAAGGTGTCGTACTATATGATCATCAAGGTGTCATACAATATGATCATCAAGGTGTCATACTACATGATCATCAAGGTGTCATACTATATGATCATCAAGGTGTCGTACACTATGATCATCAAGGTGTCATACAATATGATCATCAAGGTGTCATACAATATGATCATCAAGGTGTCATATAATATGATCATCAAGGTGTCATACAATATGTTCATCAAGGTGTCGTACTATATGATCATCAAGGTGTCATACAATATGATCATCAAGGTGTCATACAATATGATCATCAAGGTGTCATACTACATGATCATCAAGGTGTCATACTACATGATCATCAAGGTGTCATACTATATGATCATCAAGGTGTCGTACACTATGATCATCAAGGTGTCATACAATATGATCATCAAGGTGTCATATAATATGATCATCAAGGTGTTATACTATATGATCATCAAGGTGTCATACAATATGATAATCAAGGTGTCATACTACATGATCATCAAGGTGTCATACAATATGATCATCAAGGTGTTATACTATATGATCATCAAGGTGTCATACAATATGATCATCAAGGTGTCATATAATATGATCATCAAGGTGTCATACTACATGATCATCAAGGTGTCATACTACATGATCATCAAGGTGTCATACTATATGATCATCAAGGTGTCGTACACTATGATCATCAAGGTGTCATACAATATGATCATCAAGGTGTCATATAATATGATCATCAAGGTGTTATACTATATGATCATCAAGGTGTTATACAATATGATAATCAAGGTGTCATACTACATGATCATCAAGGTGTCATACAATATGATCATCAAGGTGTTATACTATATGATCATCAAGGTGTCATACAATATGATCATCAAGGTGTCATATAATATGATCATCAAGGTGTCATACTACATGATCATCAAGGTGTCATACTATATGATCATCAAGGTGTCATACAATATGTTCATCAAGGTGTCGTACTATATGATCATCAAGGTGTCATATAATATGATCATCAAGGTGTCATACTACATGATCATCAAGGTGTTATACTATATGTTCATCAAGGTGTCATACAATATGATCATTAAGGTGTCATAAAATATGATCATCAAGGTGTCATATACATGTATTATATGATCGTCAAAGTGACACACTATGACCATCCAACACAGACCCGGCATGAACTTCCTAGAGAAATCAGGAACCGAAACCCACCGCAAAGACATCCTTCTGCTCGTCGCCATCGTCCATCTCTAGCTCGTCCTGCACCGTCTCCACCGTGAAGCTCCGGCCGCGAACGTCGTCGTCGGCCACTCGTTCGTACTCGACGCCGAAGACGGGCTCCTTGGAGTAGACGTGGAACAGGCTCTGCACCTGTTGGGCCACCTCCTTCAGCTTGTCGGCCGGGTCAACCCGGAAGCCCAGAACGTATCCGCCGCTCTATTAAATTTACGGGTTTAAAATATTTTACTTGAACGATTTTGAAGTAGGGCCTGATAAGCCAAACAAATATTCTTTTACACTACTAGCAGTAGTTCAAACTTGGGAAATGTTAAAGGCAGGGATAAATATGGAGTTTTGGAGTTTTTGTTAAGATTGCCAGACATAATTTCGAAACAACCAAGGATTGGGAATACGTAAAACTGTTACAATTAGTCCTTGCTAGTAACAGTGCACAACAATAGCCAATGCTAACCATGAACCTCTATATTGGACTAATGCTTGTAAAAATATTGCATACTTAACTTTTACTATTCTCTGTTTGAATTCCTGTCGTGGTTCTTTGATCCCAATCCAACTAGCTAGACTTCCAAATAACTGAAGCAATGCAGAGTTAAGTAACTTGCTCAAGGACACAAATTGTTCCGCGTGAGATAGGGAATCGAACCCCCGACCTTTCAGTCGAGTCCGACGCTCTAACCACTATACATGTAGGCTGCAATCCCACTGGAGTTTATAAACAGAAAAGTTCCGGTAACAGCCAAAACCAGTGTCCCACAGTTACAAAAAGAAAACAAAGCAACCTTACAAGTTAAAACGACGAAAATCACTCGCAGACATTAAGCAAAATCAGAAATAAAAAATCGGACAATTTGTCAACTGAAATGGAAATTTCAGGGCGTTTATTGGCAAAACGGCCAAGTCTGTCGAACCACCTTCAGACTGTCCAATCAAAAGGCGATCGTGCCGCTCAGATCTTTTTTATAACAAAAAAATTCAAAACAAACAAAGCGTGGAAAGAATTACGCTAAATTTTCTGAAAGATGAAGATATCTCATTTGAATTTTTTAGATTACCTTATCATCATTACGTAGATTTGGCTGAAAAGGCAAATTTTATTTCGACTTTCCTTACTACGGCTGTTTGGCATATGAGTAAAAGTGACGGAATAAAAAACCCAGGAAAATGCCTGTCCCAGAAGCCTCACCTGTGCCATGGTCTCAATCACCAAGGCCAGTCCAAACTTCGAGTCGCGAATTCGAACAGACTTCTGAAATAAATAAAATGAGTAAAATTTGTTAACTAATTTGTTTAATGCTTATATTCTATCTATCTATCTATCTATCTATCTATCTATCTATCTATCTATCTATCTATCTATCTATCTATCTATCTATCTATCTATCTATCTATCTATCTATCTATCTATCTATCTATCTATCTATCTATCTATCTAGCTATCTATCTATCTAAACCTAATCTAATCTAATCTAATCTGATCCAATCTAATCTAATCTAATCTAATCTAATCCAATCTAATCTAATATAATCTAATCTAATCCAATCTAATCTGATCCAATCTAATGTATCCATATTCCCATAATAGCCCCTCACCATCTGCATGTAGGGCACGCTAATATTGAATGCCTCGTTCATCACAGCGAACCAGACCACGCGCACGTTGGAGATGCAGAAGGCTCCAAGGTTGCCCTGGTCGGAGCTGAGATTCCACACGCCCGACACTTCGGCGAGCAGCTCCTCCTGGGGCAGCAGGCGGAGCCGTTTGTCAGCCACAATAGCGCTGCGCAGCTTCAGGTCTCGGTACAGCCGGGTGGATTCGTACGAGCTGTAGCAGGTGACGATGGTGCGGGAGATTTGGGTGAAGCGGAGGGATTATAATAAAGAAACTGAGGTAAGAAGGGGAGATTAGTGAAGCTAATCTACTCACCGGTGCACAGACATGACGGAGGCAAAAAGTCGAGGTGATCCGGGATCCAAATTGGTGAAGATGAACTCAAACCTGGTCTGGCCAGATTTTGTCAACACAAAGAGGGCCTCAACATTGCCTTTTAGTTTCTGAAGAATCAAATTTAGATATGGGATTCTATGCATGATAATACATTGTGAATTCGCATAAAATTATGTCATGTAGAGCCAATGAATAACTTGCAGAAGAAGTTTGTTTGACCGCAATGCTGATCACACAGTTGTAGCCAATTGCTGTAAAAAGTAAAGTGCAAACATTCTAAATATTGAAAATCATAAACAAGAAAAGTACAGTTGTTTTATTACTCACACAGGTTAATCCTAGGCATGGTGTGAGAGTGCCATATGAGGCGCAGGTTTGTTATTGCCAATCGGCCTAAAATTAAGAAATATATTATTGCATTTTATTTTTAAAGAATAGAATAGTTACTAGCTAGTGAATAATGTTAAGCTAGAAGAATTACCTCGGTCTCCATTATTCCCTTTCGTATCCTCTACTGAATCCAGCCTGTCAATCAGCTTCTCTCCAGGCCGAAGATTCATAAGCCTAAATGTTTATTTTAACATTTTTGTAAACCAGAACCAGGCAATCTACTTTTTTAAATTCAGTTTCTGCTTTAATTATAAAAACACTCGATATGATCTGAAAAATTCAGATAAAATTTCAGATAAAAATCTTGCAATTATCATTAAAAAATAATTTTCACTTTAGTAAAATGTGGAAAATAAATAATAAAAAGATGATTTGATGCTTATGCATCTAAGAATCTCATAGGTCATGCTTACAAATTGTACAATAAAATTCATTTAATTTTACATAATAATTTTACTGATTAGTTTTAAGCGCCCACAATGTTGCAAAGATTGCAAGAGAATGAAATTCTGTCGGTCATTTCCATGCTTAAAAAGCAAAAATTAAAATCTTAAGTATAATAGTAAAACAGATTTGATTATATAGTAGCTTACTTTGGGTCGATATCAAATCGAATATCTCTGTCTTGCCACAGATACTCCATATTCAAATGTTTTAACCGAAATAGACCCAAGTGTGAAGCAAGGCAAAACCTTAGCAAATAGCAAATAAAATAGCAAAAATATGTGTTCTGACACAACTAAAATAACAGAGTCAAACATTTTGTAGGGGAGCAAAAAAATTTAATTAAATGCATACGCAGTACTTAAAACACAAAAATACTATTACGACTTTGTTTGATAAAAAGAAATTAGCGAATAAGAATAAAATGTTTCGCATTTGTTATACCGTTACAACACGAAGTTAGAAAACTTTGGTAATTTAAAATACGGAGGGTAACTGTATTATTGTAGCAACTTTAATCATTTACAGAGCGAATGACAGAATTTGCAATCGAACGATTTGTTTCGTAATGCTTTGCAAAGTATCTTGCTTTCAGTTTTTGATGATTATTAAAATTATAAATTAAGAGAGATTTCGTCGAGATGTCCATTCCAGTAGTTTTCTCGCAAATGTACATGTACATGCATGTATAACCATGAATTAAAATGCGCTAATAAAAATTCACGAAAAAGCGAGGCAGTGAAGGAAAACGATAAGGTTTTTCTAGCATTTTTCTACTTTTTCGAAATCAAGTTTTGTCGTTTTGATCTTAATACTATCAGAGTTTCATGAACAGCAGCGGCATTTCGTGGGAATTTTTATTAAAATGCTCTCAATATTAATTTAATTGGTGAGACACCCCTGTCTTTTAGGCGGGTTCCCCTACTTATCTCCTATACGGCAGATGCCATGTCTAACAGGTGACTAAATTTGAGCACCTGTGATTCGTCGAGCTTGCATAAATGGTTCATTCTTTCATTAGTTTTTGGTGGAGCGCAATTTTTGTGGGTCGGCGATTCGGGGGCGCGCCCCCCGGCCCCCCATTCTCGTACCAGATGTACTCATACGTGTACACGGGCAGATTGTATAGTAACTTTTAGATTGATGGAATTAAGACAAGGATTTGTGATGTACCCTTTTTAGGAGCTCAGTTCAGTTTCTATATAAAATAAATTAGTCCTCTTTCATCTTTAAAAATAAAAAGAAACTCAACTCAATTCATCATAAGCGTCAGAAATTTAAAACAATCGCAATAATAAAGCGCAGCCAAGATGCGCGCTAATAAAATCCAATGAAACCATTATAAGTGTACTTTCGAACAAAAAATGGTCGGAGATCCGCACGATAGGCAAAATATCGCGATCCCGTTCAAGTCAAGTTTGTACTCGGTAAATATTTTTTCGCCACAGAATAAGAAACGTAATGTGACATACAAGCAGAGTCGTGAGACTTAAAGGCACAAGTCAGATAGTTTAAATTAAATAAACAAACAAAGGAAAATCAATAATACATAAACTTGTCACTCAATGTCTCCCTTCTCCATGAACAAATGTTTCACGTGAAGCTCATCTGGCGGATAGTCGCATTCCAACTGGCTGAAGCTGACGTCACCGAAGTAGGGCGCTCGCGTGGTCTCTCGGATCGAGGGCCGCCTGCTGGGATCGCGTCTGAGCAGCGAGCGGAGCAGCTTCTCCAGTGATTGGTCGCGCGGCTCCTCCAGCTGGCAGGCCTCGCACAGGTGAAATCGCCAGCAGGGGTCTGCCGAGTTTTGAAATTTGCTCCACATGTGCGCGCTGGACGGAATGCAGATCTCGCTGACGAAGAAGCCGAATAGCCAGGAGTCAATTCTAATGGGGATTTGGATGGGGCGATCCTGGGCGATTGCGCTTGTGCGTTGCTGAGAGAGAGGATAGAGGGAGGTGGTAGGGATATGATAGAGACAGGGAGATGGTAGAGGGGACAGGGAGATGATAGAGGGGACAGGGAGATGATAGAGAGGACAGGGAGATGATAGAGGGGACAGGAGGGGACAGGGAGATTATAGAGGGGACAGGGACAGGGAGACAGCGAGATAATAGAGGGGACAAGGAGATGATAGAGGGGACAGGAGGGGACAGGGAGATTATAGAGGGGACAGGGACAGGGAGACAGCGAGATAATAGAGGGGACAAGGAGATGATAGAGGGGACAGGAGGGGACAGGGAGATTATAGAGGGGACAGGGACAGGGAGACAGCGAGATAATAGAGGGGACAAGGAGATGATAGAGGGGACAGGGAGATAGTAGAGGAGACAGGGAGATAGTAGAGTGAGACAGCGAGATGATAGAGGGAGACTGAAGGATGGTAGAGGGATATAGGGAGGTGGGAGATGGGAGACATAGAGAAGGAGACTGGGAGATGATAGAGGGAGACAGGGAGATGGTAGAGGGAGACAGGGAGATGGTAGAGTGGACAGGTAGAGTGACAGGAAGATGGTAGAGTGGACAGGTAGAGTGACAGGGAGATGGTAGAGTGGACAGGTAGAGTGACAGGGAGATGGTAGAGTGGACAGTTAGAGTGATAGGGAGATGGTAGAGAGAGACAGGGAAAGGTAGACAGGGAGAGGTAGACAGGGAGATAATAGACTAGCAGACATTAAATAAAATGAGAATGAGAGAAGTCGTGAGAGAGTGGCCAGGAGAAGGAATAGTACAAGTAAACTAACTAATAAGAAACAAACTTCAGACCATGAATAAAAAGAAATGAGGATGTGGAGGCCCCACCCCAGCCTCCTCACTTGTAGTCGTTGGTGCCGGCCCCCAGCACCAGGCACTCTGGTGGGTAGTACTGCATAGTGGTGACTCGCTTATTCGGCACGTACGAATCCCGGCCGGTTTTGCATTCAACAGCCAGTCCGAAGTCGGCCAGCTGGGGCAGGCCTCGGTGATCAATGAGCACATTGTCGGCTTTGATGTCCTTATGGCAGATGCCGATGCGGTGCAGCCGGTGAACTGCGCTCAGCACACACGCTGAGTAGTACTTGACGAAGCCGGTTGGGAATGACCCGATCTCCCGCTTGATCACCTGTGGGTGCTCATGAACTCACTCATGGACTCACTCATGAACTCACTCATGGACTCACTCATGAACTCACTCATGAACTCACTCATGAACTCACTCATGGACTCACTCATGAACTCACTCATGAACTCACTCATGAACTCACTCATGGACTCACTCATGAACTCACTCATGAACTCACTCATGAACTCACTCATGGACTCACTCATGAACTCACTCATGAACTCACTCATGAACTCACTC
The DNA here is from genome assembly GCA_002269645.1 of Macrostomum lignano. Taxonomy (NCBI): domain Eukaryota; kingdom Metazoa; phylum Platyhelminthes; family Macrostomidae; genus Macrostomum; species Macrostomum lignano. The sequence continues at coordinate 19,070 of NIVC01001842.1, read as the reverse complement.
ATGGACTCACTCATGAACTCACTCACTCACTTATGAACTCATAACTAGTCATCACACTCGCTCAATCTTACCTTCAATGAAGAGTGCTTTGCCTTGTACATAACTGACACGAAGAACTTGGCGGTGATGTAGTACACCAGCAGATCCGAGATAAACCTGGACTCCCGCTGTGCCGCAATCTGCAAATTCGCTTTGAGCTGGTAGCGCTCGGTTCTGCTGCGACAGGCGCTGTGCAGACAGACCTTCATGGCCAGGCTGGAGGAGTGCTGGCGACGCCGGACGAATAGAACGAATCCCTGGCCTTCGGGGTTGGGATTTGACAGGGATCAGTTGACGGAAGAAGGATTTGAGAAGGATTAAGATAGTTACCCTCATGATTCAATAATTATTAGAAATATATCTCCCATAATCTGGTTAAAACTGTCCATTAAAGGATTATGAGAAATATCCCCTTGATGAGATAATACCGGGCAATTGGGTATTAAAGTCGAAAACAAATATCCTCATGATGGGAATTAAAGGATTAGGAGAAATATCCTCATGTTGGGAAATAAAGGATTTAGGTAAAAAATCCCCATGTTGGTAATTAAAGGATTAGAACAAATATCCCCATGTTGGGAATTAAAGGATTAGGAGAAATATCCCCATGTTTGAGATCAAAGGAATATGAAAAATATCCCCATGTTGGGAATTAAAGGATTAGAACAAATATCCTCATGTTGGGAATTAAAGGATTAGGAGAAATATCCCCATGTTTGAGATCAAAGGAATATGAAAAATATCCCCATGTTGGGAATTAAAGGATTAGGAGAAATATCCCCATGTTTGAGATCAAAGGAATATGAAAAAATATCCCCATGTTGGGAATTAAAGGATTAGGAGAAATATCCCCATGTTTGAGATCAAAGGATTATGAAAAATATCCCCATGTTGGGAATTAAAGGATTAGGAGAAATATCCCCATGTTTGAGATCAAAGGAATATGAAAAATATCCCCATGTTGGGAATTAAAGGATTAGGAGAAATATCCCCATGTTTGAGATCAAAGGATTATGAAAAATATCCCCATGTTGGGAATTAAAGGATTAGGAGAAAACTCCTCATGTTGGGAATTAACGGATTATGAGAACTATCCCCATGTTGGGAATTAGGATTAGGAGAAGTATCCCCATGTTGGGAATTAAAGGATTGGGAGAAATGTCCCTACGATATGGATTAAAATATTAGGAGAATTATCCCCATGTTGGAGATTAAAGGATTAGGAGAAAAGGAGAAATATCCCATGACATGCTGAAAGTTTTGAAAAAATATGAGAAAATATCCCTGTGATTATGAGGTACAATTCCCAGTTTTGAGATGAACGGATCCCGGGATGGGATAAATAAGTCAGTAGCTTATCCATTGATGAGTCTCACCTCCAACAAAGATCCGGCGATCCTTTCTCTGCAGCACGTATTCGCACATTTGCCACTTCTTTGCTCCCTCGGAGAATCGAACGGTGTCCATGGTGACTTCGCAGAACAGATCGGCAATGTTTAAACTACTGACCAGCTTCATAAACTCCTTCTTGTCCAGGTTGGCCCAGTCTATGCACAGCTGGTTGTGGTTGTTTCGGTCTTTTCTTGTTCGTCTTCCGCCGGCGCGCGACTTTCGCTTGCGCGTTCGACAATTGTCGACTACGTCGGAACAGTTCAAGCTGATGCTGGCCAACTGACAAACCTGATGAGCTGATGCCAACAATATTGACTCTTGTTGGTTGCCATGGAAACTATCATTAATATCAGCCTGGCCGCTTCTGCTCAGGTAGTCGCTTGAAAACTGACTGGATAAAACTGGTAGGGAGCTGGTGAACTTTTTTAGCATGGCTTTTGTAAGGATTCAGTAAAAATTATGAGAAACTGAAATTAAAATATACTTTGTTTCATAAATCAACTTTATTCAGTTATTTGACAACTTCTGGTAATCAAGTTTGTTGTTGATTTGTGCCACAGACAATAGTTGTATATGGCTTGCATAGGGGGGCCATAGCCCAGCGGTAGCGCAGCTGCTCTGGTGTGCCAGCGACCCAGGCTCGATTCCAAGTGCAGTCAAATTAATTTGGGGCTGAATTGGAATCTCGGCTTGGCTCTGCTCGTGCAATTAACGGCCTTGAGGACCGACCCCCCAAGGCACAGTGAAGTGTACATGCCTAACGATAAAATAAAGTTAGGGCCGCTGTACACTCCTGTGTGAGTGTGTGCCTGTGCGTATGACTGCGTACGTATCCGCGCGCTTGTGTGCCTGCTCAGGGGAGTCGGCGGAATGGGCAGTAATGCCTCTCGCCGGTTGTGTGCCCATGTCGCTTAAAGTGCGCCAGGGTGCACACAACCCCCCTGCATCTAAAAAATGGCTTGCATGGTTAAGATGCGCCGTGATCGTAGATATTCACGAGAGAGAATATTTTTGGGTTTAATTTTGACTCCGAGCTTTTGTCTATGGCCCTACAAATGAAGTCCTTTGTTTGCACCCATTGATAAAACGAATTTTTTACTTTTGCTCTAAAAGAGAATAGCTGAAACTACTGATATTACTGTTAGTAATACTATATATACTTTTAAAATTCAAGCTTAAATACGAGGTATATAAATTTAGCTGGATGGACAAACAATCAGATCCTACAGGCTTTCAACTCGAAATGCAGCCATTAGCATTAGATATTCAACGGTAAAATCAGTGTGTCACAAAACAGTTAAAAGGAAAAAGCTTAGAATAGGCTTTTAGAATATTGACAAGGCAATTTCATGCAGTTCTAGTCGTGTTTGCACTAACAAGAAATGTTCAAACAAATATTGCTTTGCTTGTTCAAAACCCAGAAATCTTTTGTTAAAACTTTGCTATTTCAGTAGCTGACGCCCCTTCTGTTGCTGACATCCCCTTTGTAGCTGACACCCCCTCTATAGCTGGCATCCCCTCTGTAGCTGGCATCCCCTCTGTAGCTGACGCCCCCTCTATAGCTGGCATCCCCTCTGTAGCTGGCATCCCCTCTGTAGCTGACGCCCCCTCTATAGCTGGCATCCCCTCTGTAGCTGGCATCCCCTCTGTAGCTGACGCCCCCTCTATAGCTGGCATCCCCTCTTTAGCTGGCATCCCCTCTGTAGCTGGCATCCCCTCTGTAGCTGGCATTCCCTCTGCAGCTGGCATCCCCTCTGTAGCTGGCATCCCCTCTGTAGCTGGCATCCCCTCTATAGCTGGCATCCCCTCTGTAGCTGACATCCCCTCTGCAGCTGACATCCCCTCTGTAGCTGGCATCCCCTCTGTAGCTGGCATCCCCTCTGCAGCTGACATCCCCTCTGTAGCTGGCATCCCCTCTGTAGCTGGCATCCCCTCTGTAGCTGGCATCCCCTCTGTAGCTGGCATCCCCTCTGTAGCTGGCATCCCCTCTGTAGCTGACATCCCCTCTGTAGCTGGCATCCCCTCTGTAGCTGGCATCCCCTCTGTAGCTGACATCCCCTCTGCAGCTGACATCCCCTCTGTAGCTGGCATCCCCTCTGTAGCTGGCATCCCCTCTATAGCTGGCATCCCCTCTGTAGCTGGCATCCCCTCTGTAGCTGACATCCCCTCTGCAGCTGACATCCCCTCTGCAGCTGACATCCCCTCTGTAGCTGGCATCCCCTCTGTAGCTGGCATCCCCTCTATAGCTGACATCCCCTCTGTAGCTGGCATCCCCTCTGTAGCTGGCATCCCCTCTGTAGCTGGCATCCCCTCTGTAGCTGGCATCCCCTCTGTAGCTGGCATCCCCTCTGTAGCTGGCATCCCCTCTGTAGCTGGCATCCCCTCTGTAGCTGGCATCCCCTCTGTAGCTGGCATCCCCTCTGTAGCTGACATCCCCTCTGTAGCTGGCATCCCCTCTGTAGCTGGCATCCCCTCTGTAGCTGGCATCCACTCTGTAGCTGGCATCCCCTCTGTAGCTGGCATCCCCTCTGTAGCTGACGCCCCCTCTATAGCTGGCATCCCCTCTTTAGCTGGCATCCCCTCTGTAGCTGGCATCCCCTCTGTAGCTGGCATTCCCTCTGCAGCTGGCATCCCCTCTGTAGCTGGCATCCCCTCTGTAGCTGACGCCCCCTCTATAGCTGGCATCCCCTCTGTAGCTGACATCCCCTCTGCAGCTGACATCCCCTCTGTAGCTGGCATCCCCTCTGTAGCTGGCATCCCCTCTGCAGCTGACATCCCCTCTGTAGCTGGCATCCCCTCTGTAGCTGGCATCCCCTCTGTAGCTGGCATCCCCTCTGTAGCTGGCATCCCCTCTGTAGCTGGCATCCCCTCTGTAGCTGACATCCCCTCTGTAGCTGGCATCCCCTCTGTAGCTGGCATCCCCTCTGTAGCTGACATCCCCTCTGCAGCTGACATCCCCTCTGTAGCTGGCATCCCCTCTGTAGCTGGCATCCCCTCTATAGCTGGCATCCCCTCTGTAGCTGGCATCCCCTCTGTAGCTGACATCCCCTCTGCAGCTGACATCCCCTCTGCAGCTGACATCCCCTCTGTAGCTGGCATCCCCTCTGTAGCTGGCATCCCCTCTATAGCTGACATCCCCTCTGTAGCTGGCATCCCCTCTGTAGCTGGCATCCCCTCTGTAGCTGGCATCCCCTCTGTAGCTGGCATCCCCTCTGTAGCTGGCATCCCCTCTGTAGCTGACATCCCCTCTGTAGCTGGCATCCCCTCTGTAGCTGGCATCCCCTCTGTAGCTGGCATCCACTCTGTAGCTGGCATCCCCTCTGTAGCTGGCATCCCCTCTGTAGCTGGCTCTCATTAAATTGCAAGTTAACCTAGGAGCAAGGAAGTCAAGGAAAATCCGTTTTAAACAATGCAGCTAACTCGTAGAAATGATAGTAGTGGTAATAATAATAACAATATTAATGATATTAAAATTTGCTTTTAACACCGTTGCACATGCAGCTTTCTACAGGGATCCAGCCACACAGACCAGGATTGAAATTGAGCGATTGCTAAACTGTGTTTGCCGTCTTGATCATGCAGCAGGGCTACAGCTAATGCTGTTGTGCTTTTCAACGGCAAACAGTGTAACAAAAAATCCAAAGCCGAGCTTCAAAAATTTGCCAGGAGGGGAGTTTATCCAGAGTATATTTGATCTTCGTCGAGGGAATGGCCAGTCTTCCAGTCGGGTTTAGCCAAATTTACAGAATCGAAATTTTAGCTGAAAATTAGTTACACCTGCTCAGTTTGCTTTTGCCAGTTAGGTTACCATTTGGTTACTAGGCAGATGAAATTTGTATTGTTTTAGTGATGGCTGTGCTATCCGGTGTCCAGCTCGAGCTTGCAGCAGTTCCGTGTCAGTTGAATGGCGACACGCACTCGCACAGCCCCGATGTTGTCTCGGCATTGGCCTCATAGATATCAACCAGCATTTTCGCCCCTGGATAGCGGGCCACAACATTCTCCTTGTCAGCTGAATCAGTGGGCTCTCCTTCCGCCCACAGGCTGCCGTTTAGGGTGATGTTGCAGCCGACCCAGTGCCAGCCTCCGTCGGGCTCAGCGCTCCCGGCTGGCTGCATCCCTCCGAGAAAGAAGGCCTTTCCTGAGCTGCGCAAATCGTAAATCTCGTCCACGTGGCTCATCTCGGTGGTGTCTTCCACGTCGGCCATGATCACCAAGCCGCTCTCCGACTCGCACTTCTGTCTGCTCACCGACCAGTTTCCGGTGTTGTTGTACACCTTGTACTTCACTCCGCACAGGTCGTCTCCGTAGCCAGACGGACACAGCGCGCCCGCCTCGAGTCCCGGCTGCTGCTTCACAAACACCCAGCCTCTCCTGGAGCAGCCGCAGTCCCTCACCGACTTGCTGCACTTGTCGAACACAAACAGCTGGCACGGACCGTCAGCCAGGCTGAACGCCTGACAGCGCGGGTTTCGGTTGCACAGAGTGGCACACCCGATCTCAGAGTGCGAGCCACCTGGAGTCTCAATGAAGTCGCTCCTGATGCACAGGTAGCCGGTGATCAGGTTGTAGGCGTCCTGCATCGCAGCTGGAGCTTGCAGAGCCAGCAGGACCAGGCCGACTTTCGCTTGGAGTCCGAGCGTCTTCATGGCTCACTGGGCGCCAGAGAGATTCAGATGTGCTGAGCTCAGTTGCACTGACAAGTTCGAGAGATAGCGGATAGAGATAGCGGAATTGAGGCCAGTGCTGCATCAGGGATGCTTTTATGCTGTGTTGGCCCGCTGGCTGCGTGAGCTGTCATTGGTTGGGACACAGCATACTGGAGCAGGGGCTCCATGGTTGGATTTGAATTCGAGGAGGGGAGGCGACATCCGAATGGTGAGCTTCTGCTCTGTGAGTGCAAAAGCGAGATGGCAACTCGCAATAGGCCAGGACCTCACCAATGAAAATACGCGTTCGAAGTTCTGTTTCCCTGTAGAAGGTCGCAAACCTTTTGTACACGCGAAAGGATCGAACCGCTTTAATTTTTTTTAGCTACTTTCAGTAGGCGAAATAGAGAATTATTCATAGCAGCCCGTTTTAAAGGAGTAAGCCGGTCAAAGTTTTCACGATGCAAATTCGACCTTACATGGGCATGGGTTTATTCGAATAATTTTATTTGATTTCTCCAGGTTGACGAACTTTAGGGCAGCCGAGTCGCCAATGGCATTATTTAACTCCTGGGATTTGCTGAGTTTTCTAGGCTGACTTATATTGCTGATAATAAATTATAATAATTGATTACACCTGCCTTAATGGGGCAATGATTAATTTCATCTGTCGGTTGCTATGTTATTCCAATTAAAGGTGAAATAACATAGGTTATGTAGTGTAGAACTGTATCAGAGCTAAACGGCTAACGGCTCTGAATGGAATCACACTCTGAAGGCCGCTTCTCCAGCGTCTGCACAGCCCAGCATCATTTTGCTGGCCTCTTCTTCGCAATTGTTATCGTTGGAATCGTTTCTGCGGGTGGCGGTCTGCCTGGCGGCCAGCTCTCTCTGGCTCTGATTTGAAGTCTGACTTGGACCGCCAGCACCAGCTGGGTGACCAGTTCAAGTAGTTCGCAAATAGTCCGCACCGACACTCCCGATCACAGGCCCAGGGCGCCTGCGGGCAGCGGAGAGGCAGATTCAGTAGGGAGCGGAGATCAGGCAGATTCAGTAAGGAGCGGAGAGGCAGATTCAGTAGGGAGCGGAGAGGCAGATTCAGTAGGGAGCGGAGAGGCAGATTCAGTAGGGAGCGGAGATCAGGCAGATTCAGTAGGGAGCAGAGAGGCAGATTCAGTAGGGAGCAGAGAGGCATATTCAGTAGGGAGCAGAGAGGCAGATTCAGTAGGGAGCAGAGAGGCAGATTCAGTAGGGAGCAGAGAGGCAGATTCAGTAGGGAGCAGAGAGGCAGATTCAGTAGGGAGCAGAGAGGCAGATTCAGTAGGCAGCGGAGATCAGGCAGATTCAGTAGGGAGTAGAGAGGCAGATTCAGTAGGGAGCGGAGATCAGGCAGATTCAGTAGGGAGCGGAGAGGCAGATTCAGTAGGGAGCAGAGAGGCAGATTCAGTAGGGAGCAGAGAGGCAGATTCAGTAGGGAGCAGAGAGGCAGATTCAGTAGGGAGCAGAGAGGCAGATTCAGTAGGGAGCAGAGAGGCAGATTCAGTAGGGAGCAGAGAGGCAGATTCATTCATTCACTTCGCGTGGTCAGCTGAAGTAAAATGGACGCTTCCACTTGATTTTCTTAGAAACCGGAAGGGAACTCTCATCTCACTCTTATCTCACACCCTGTCACCTTCCCTTCACCTTCATGGCGGTTTTAAGAAATCGATTGTCTATAGCCACGATTCTAGGAAATCGATTTTCTATGGCCATGATTCTAAGAAATCGGCTGTCTATGGCCATGATTCTAAGAAATCGATTGTCTATGGCCATGATTCTAAGAAATCGATTGTCTATGAATATCAGTCTAAGAAATCGACTGTATATGACCATGATTCTAAGAAATCGATTATCTATGGCCATGATTCTAAGAAATCGGCTGTCTATGGCCATGATTCTAAGAAATCGATTGTCTATGGCCATGATTCTAAGAAATCGATTGTCTATGAATATCAGTCTAAGAAATCGACTGTATATGACCATGATTCTAAGAAATCGATTATCTATGGCCAAGATTCTAAGAAATCGATTTTCCATGGCCATGATTTTAAGAAATCGATTGTCTATGGCCATGATTCTGATAAATCGATTGTCTATGACCATGATTCTAAGAAATCGATTGTTTATGGCCATGATTCTAAGAAATCGATTGTCTATGACCATGATTTTAAGAAATCGATTTTCTTTGGCCATGTTTCTAAGAGATCGACTGTCTATGACTATCAGTCTAATAAATGCACTGTGTATGAACATAAGTAAACTATAGAGTATTCCTATATAATATAATTATACACTTAATATAAGAAATCAATCGAAAACTATCCAGCAAAAATTCGCCTAATTTACGTGTAGAACTACTGAAAAAAACTATACGCAAGTAGTGTGCACAAAATTTTCGAAATTTCAAAATTTAACGGGTTTTAAAGTTCAAATTCCTTTTTATTTAGATAGGTTTTGGACAGATTTTTCAAGCACTGATAATTTACAAATTGTTCACAACGTTGGCATAGCAAATATTGTATTTCCAATCAGGAAAAAGTTATTTCCGAGTATGCCTCATAGCTTTACAATAAAAAAAATGCACCTATAGCGCATTTTTCGCTTGGCACACAAGCGCACAAGAAGTGCAGGAATGAAATTGGGTATTGAGTAGCCAATGGAGACAGAACACAGACGCAGGTAAACAGAAAGGTAGAGAGAGATGCGGGTGGAAGGGTCAGAGAAAATGAAGTGGGGGTGAGAAAAGTTTGAACAGCAAGAGAAGTTTCAGCTTCAGAGACCAATGCTGAGTACAGTTGAAGGCACACATAGCACCCACCGTATCTTTTTACTCTGCACTTGCCCGACACAAAAGCGCGGCTCTCCCACTAGAAATTTCTGTGCTCATTAGTTTACCCTGTCACCTTAAATTTCTTCCAAGAACGGTTTCTCACTAAACTATATTTTCGAGTTAATATTGAGCAGTAAAAGTTTGTACTTAGCAGGGAAAGTCTGCTTTCACATCCTCAACTCAGATCCTTTGGTTATGGCGACATTGTACTACAGACCGTATACCAGCGATGTAAGTGCATTGTTTCTTTTGCTTTGCCTTCAAATGACCAACTCGGAACCGAAAAACTCACAAATGACCAACTCGGAAGCCAAACATTTCAAATGATCAACTCGGAAGCCAAACATTTCAAATGATCAACTTGGAACTAAAATCTCAAATGACCAACTCGGAACCACAAATAATCCCAAATGATCAACTCGGAACCACAAACAACCCCAAATGACCAACTCGGAAACCAAACAATCCCAAATGACCAACTCGGAACCACAAACAATCCCAAATGACCAACTCGGAACCACAAACAGCCCCAAATGACCAACTCGGAACCACAAACAACCCCAAATGACCAACTCGGAACCACAAACAACCCCAAATGACAAACTCGGAACCACAAACAACCCCAAATGACCAACTCGGAACCACAAACAACCCCAAATGACCAACTCGGAACCACAAACAGCCCCAAATGACCAACTCGGAACCACAAACAACCCCAAATGACCAACTCGGAACCACAAACAGCCCCAAATGACCAACTCGGAAGCCAAACAGCCCCAAATGACCAACTCGGAAGCCAAACAACCCCAAATGACCAACTCGGAACCACAAACAGCCCCAAATCCGAAATACCCACCCCCACAGCCAATCACAGACGGCGACCTACCCGAGGAGGTCGGCAGTTCGACGCCCCTACCAGCCGGGGCCCTCGCCGACTATGACTACATTTTCCCAGCTGGTCCAGCTAGCACAGCCCGGCGTCCTCCCGGAGGCGCAGCCGCGGCCGCAGCCCCGCTGAGCAACTCGCTGGTGCCGAAGCTGCACAACAACGGGCCGGACTACATCGCCCAACTTGATGGCCAGCTGGGAGAGATCGAAAAGTACAGAGACGCGCTGCGCAAGATGGGCCAGGACATCCTGTCGCTGCGCGACCGGGTTCGCGAGTTGGAGATGGAGAATTCCGCGCTCAGACGGGATCTGGGAAGTTATTCGGATGCGTCGAAAATTCTTCAGGACAGCGTGGAACTGGATGGCATTCCCAGGGCTGAGCTCATGGCTCGCTATGGTGAGAGTTCCGCTCCCTCCCATGCTCATCCGCTCTCTCCTATGCTCATCCGCTCTCTCCCATGCTCATCCGCTCTCTCCTATGCTCATGCGCTCTCTCTCATGCTCATCCGCTCTCTCCCATGCTCATGCACTCTCTCCTATGCTCATGCACTCTCTCTCATGCTCATGCGCTCTCTCCTATGCTCATGCACTCTCTCTCATGCTCATGCACTCTCTCCTATGCTCATGCACTCTCTCTCATGCTCATGCGCTCTCTCCTATGCTCATTCACTCTCTCCTATTCTCATTCGCTCTCTCCTATTCTCATTCGCTCTCTCCTATGCTCATTCACTCTCTCCTATTCTCATTCGCTCTCTCCTATGCTCATTCACTCTCTCCTATTCTCATTCGCTCTCTCCTATTCTCATTCGCTCTCTCCTATTCTCATTCACTCTCTCCTATTCTCATTCGCTCTCTCCTATTCTCATGCACTCTCTCCTATTCTCATGCGCTCTCTCCTATTCTCATTCACTCTCTCCTATTCTCATTCGCTCTCTCCTATTCTCATTCACTCTCTCCTATTCTCATTCGCTCTCTCCTATTCTCATGCACTCTCTCCTATTCTCATGCGCTTTCTCCTATTCTCATTCGCTCTCTCCTATGCTCATGCGCTCTCTCTCAACCTTATCACGTCTCTCCCAAGCTTATCAAATCTCTGCAAAGCTTATCAAATCTCTCCAAGCTTATCAAATCTCTCCCAAGCTTATCTAATCTCTCCAAGATTATCAAATCTCTCCCAAGCTTATCTAATCTCTCCAAGCTTATCTAATCTCTCCAAGCTTATCAAATCTCTCCCAAGCTTATCTAATCTCTCCAAGATTATCAAATCTCTCCCAAGCTTATCAAATCTCTCCCAAGCTTATCTAATCTCTCCAAGCTTATCAAATCTCTCCCAAGCTTTTCAAGTCTCCCAAGCTTATTAACTCTCTCCAAAGCTTATCTAATCTCTCCCAGATTATCAAATCTCTCCCAAGCTCATCAAATATCTCCCAAGCTTTTTAAATCTCTCCAAAGCTTATTAAATCGCCCAGGCTGATCAACGCTCTCACGTTCTCTTCCACAGGTTAACAAACTCTCTGATTTGCTGTTTTGCCACTTCTATTTCCGCATTATAAAATCCTCCCTACTCAAATTGTGCCATTTATCTGCAGCCGCCCTGCGGCAGAACCTGCGCGGCAGCGTGGCCCAGCTGCAGCAGTACAAGGACAAAGTGCACCGGCTGCAAAACGAACTGATCGCTGGCAACCAATCAGCGGCCGGCATGGAACGCCTGGCTGGCGCGCACGAGTCTCAGCAGCGGCTGCTTCAACGACTGCAGGAACGGGTTGCTAAGCAACGAAGCCTGGAGGAGGCCTGCGCCAAGCAGGAGAAAGTCATAGAAAAGATGGAGCGCCTATTGCGAGACAAGCGAAGCGGCGCCGGTCGAGACGAAGAAGCCAAAGCCAAAGCGTTGATGGAGGAGAACCGGAAGCTGAGAGACGAGATGACGGCTGTGAAGGCCAGCCAGCAGCAGAGACGCAACGGGATGGAGAGCTCGGAGAGGCTGGAGCTGTACCAGCTGCTGGACAAGGCCGAGACCAGGATTGCGTCGCTTGAGAAGCAGGTGAAGAAGCAGGCGTATTGAGGCGATATGTATCGAAAATTACTTTTTGCACAGAATGAATTATGCATGTGACATTGTAGCTCGTAGCAGTCTGAATAAATAGCGGTGGCTCGCTGAAGGATTCCAGGAGTTAGCTTAGGTAGCCATGTCACTATAAAGGTGTCAGCAGGGTGTCAAATAGGGTGTCAGTAGAGTGTCAAAATTGGGGGTCAGTAGGGTGCCGAATTGGGGGTCAGTAGGGTGCCGAATTGGGGGTCAGTAGGGTGCCGAATTGGGGTCAGTAGAGTGCCGAATTGGGGGTCAGTAGAGTGCCGAATTGGGGTCAGTAGAGGGGTAAATTGGGGGTCAGTAGAGTGCCGAATTGGGGGTCAGTAGGGTGCCGAATTGGGGGTCAGTAGGGTGCCGAATTGGGGGTCAGTAGAGTGCCGAATTGGGGGTCAGTAGGGTGCCGAATTGGGATCAGTAGGGTGCCGAATTGGGGATCAGTAGGGTGCCGAATTGGGGATCAGTAGGGTGCCGAATTGGGGGTCAGTAGGGTGCCGAATTGGGGGTCAGTAGGGTGCCGAATTGGGGATCAGTAGGGTGCCGAATTGGGGTCAGTAGGGTGCCGAATTGGGGATCAGTAGGGTGCCGAATTGGGGGTCAGTAGGGTGCCGAATTGGGGTCAGTAGGGTGCCGAATTGGGGGTCAGTAGGGTGCCGAATTGGGGTCAGTAGGGTGCCGAATTGGGGATCAGTAGGGTGCCGAATTGGGGTCAGTAGGGTGCCGAATTGGAGGTCAGTAGGGTGCCGAATTGGGGGTCTGTAGGGTGCCGAATTGGGGGTCAGTAGAGGGGTAAATTGGGGGTCAGTAGGGTGCCGAATTGGGGGTCAGTAGGGTGCCGAATTGGGGGTAAAGTAGAATAGCTAGGGGTAACAAGTAAGATGTCAGCAGGGTGCCAGCTTAGCGTTATAAAACTCAGCTGATCCCAATTCACAATGCTAAGCTTCAATCCCAATCCCCCCTCCAAGATTGACGCAGCTGCGCGGAAGCAGAAGCGCGAGAAAGCCCGCCTACTGGAGGACATCGAGGAGGCGGAGCGAGCCGCCAGGGCGAGGCAACGGCGAGGCGGCCGACGGGACGGCGGGGGAGGTCAGCAGCCCAATGTGCAGTTTTTCGCGGTGCCGGTTCCCTTTGAAGTGGTGAGTTGATTTTCTCGGGAATTTCGCACTAAATGGGCAGGGAATTTCTCACTAGATAAGCGGGGAATTTTTCACTAGTTGAGCAGGGAATTTCTCACTAGATAAGCGGGGAATTTCTCACTAGATGAGCGGGGAATTTTTCACTAGATGGGCGGGGAATTTTTCACTAGATGGGCAGGGAATTTCTCACTAGATTAGCGGGTGAATTTCTTACTAGATGAGTGGGGAATTCCTCACTAGATGAGCAGGGAATTTTTTACTAAATGGGCAGGGAATTTCTCACTAGATGGGCGGGGAATTTCTCACTAGACGAACGGGGAATTTCTTAAATATACCGGTACGAACGGGGAATTTCTCACTATACTCTCACGGTACGAACGGGGAATTTCTCACTATACTCTCACGGTACGAACGGGGAATTTCTTACTGCAGTATAATTTGAAAAAATTCACATGGTTCTGGAAAGAAACACAAAAACTTTACTGTACAACAGAAAATTTACTTTAGAATCACCAGTAGTCAGTAAATACGATCTTAATTTGCTTACAAAAGTTTTAAATTTAACATTTATTGCAGCGCTTACCCACGAGATTCAATTAGATAGGAAGGTTAATACAAGCATGTACAATATGTACTCGCCTATACAGACTCGCCTATCAGCATACATGTAATTTGCTTGTCTTTTAACTAATTCACCTCTTACATATCAAATACAATTTATAAGAATATGTATGCTATCACTTCGCGTGGTCAGCTAAAGTAAAATGGACGCTTCCACTTGATTTTCTTAGAAACCGGAAGGGAACGTAGACCCCTTAGAAACCGGAAGGGAACGTGGACCTCTTAGAAACCGGAAGGGAACGTGGACCTCTTAGAAACCGGAAGGGAACGTGGACCTCTTAGAAACCGGAAGGGAACGTGGACCTCTTAGAAACCGGAAGGGAACGTAGACCCCTTAGAAACCGGAAGGGAACGTAGACCCCTTAGAAACCAGAAGGGAACGTAGACCCCTTAGAAACCGGAAGGGAACGTAGACCCCTTAGAAACCAGAAGGGAACGTAGACCCCTTAGAAACCGGAAGGGAACGTAGACCCCTTAGAAACCAGAAGGGAACGTAGACCCCTTAGAAACCAGAAGGGAACGTAGACCCCTTAGAAACCGGAAGGGAACGTAGACCCCTTAGAAACCAGAAGGGAACGTAGACCCCTTAGAAACCGGAAGGGAACGTAGACCCCTTAGAAACCAGAAGGGAACGTAGACCCCTTAGAAACCAGAAGGGAACGTAGACCCCTTAGAAACCGGAAGGGAACGTAGACCCCTTAGAAACCGGAAGGGAACGTAGACCCCTTAGAAACCGGAAGGGAACGTAGACCCCTTAGAAACCGGAAGGGAACGTAGACCCCTTAGAAACCAGAAGGGAACGTAGACCCCTTAGAAACCGGAAGGGAACGTAGACCTCTTAATTAGAAACCGGAAGGGAACGTAGACCTCTTAGAAACCGGAGGTCTTGTGAAGGCAGGTGTCTTTCGGTGTTATGAAATTTCGGTCTTATCAAAGCGACCCCTCGGAAAAATTTGTGTCCTTGAGAAAGACACTTAACTCTGTATTGCTTTAGTTCACCCAGCTGTAAAATGGGTACCGGCATTATACTGGGGTAATTGGGGGTGTGTGGTGACCCCCCCCCCCACAGTCCTTGGGGTACAGCCGCACGCAGCCTTCAGATGATCCGTCGGTTACCCATTTGCCCTATTAGGGCAGGTGTAATAATAAATTATGATAGGTTATTATTGTCGAAATAAAGAAAAAGACACGAGAACACTAGAGTGGAAAGTTTTCACATGCTTTGCAAGCTCAGAAACAATCAATTAGAAGTTCCTTGTGGATACAGTAGTCAGCTCAGCCATGTGGCGTCCAGTTTCGTGAAATCGCAGCAGTGATTACGCTTGTTAATTTTTTGGCGATCAAAAATTGATGTGATTGTCGCTTTCTGGAGAGCGCGCACGAGTGCCATAGACATTTAAGCACTCAAAACCAAGTATTGAGTAGTATTGTAACACGATATTTATTTCTCATGCATTAAATGACTCCAGCCAATACGCGATCAGGAGCCATTTAAACACGCTTTTAGCGTGCATTAAATGCTTTTAGCGTTTAATGCACACTTTTACACATTTACATCGTGTTACAATAGTCAGTGTTACGCTAATAAGTTAGAGACTTTTTACCATAGATAGTGCTTTCAGGCGGGCCTTGAAAAAATCCCTACCAAGTTTAAGTTCCGCGTCCTGAGTTTTTCAGTAGTAGCTAGTCCTTGTCAAACTCTCAAAGCAAAGTTGTCTATGGCCAAATTCCATCCAGCGCATGCATAGAGTATACTGAATGCTCTAGAGATAGCAATACGACAAATACACGTTCCTTTACCGGTCTCCAAAGCTCATTTCTAAGAAAATTGATTGTAGAGTCCTTATTTCATTCAATATTGAGGTCACTTTATTCAAGAAATTATTACATTCCTGCACGCATATTTGAAGCTTCAAATTCACCTCACTGTCACACTGCTAACGAGAACGAAGTACGAGCGTGTTTTCAAATGTGGAAGAGGCTGACCGACTGACCCCTTTTGACCCCACAATCCGCCACAATGCAGTTTTGGCGCATCATAAACTACATGTATAGTCCCTAAAAATCAATTTAAACACGAATTTTATCTTCCAGCAAGGCAACGACCGTCAAAGGCACAGACCTGCGGAAGAATCCGACGATGACTACTACGATTGATTGATTGATTAACTAATTATGTTAAAAACAATCAATTAATTGAACTTTCTGAATAGATTTTGTAATCGTACGTAATGAAAGATGCTCGATGGGCTAACATGTAAATGTACTTGTGCACATATGTGCACTTGTGATCATACTTATGCACAAATAATCAATTGATGTGCAGAAACTTTTGTGCGTTTATTTTGTGGAATTGCGTAATTGTTTATGAGATATTCTAAGTTTGCGTCGTGTATTTATTTTTGTTGCTATAGATACAGTACAGAACATACACGTAAGTTGTAACAAGCACACAGTACCGTGTTGATGTAAATTTGGATAAGTAGCTTGCTAACAAATAAATTCGTGCCCTGTTTGCGACTTTTCAATGAATTTTTCTAATTACTATTGCGTCGCTAATAGACAACGTTCAAAGTCTAACTAGGCTGACACCTGATTGCTCGAAACCTTTAAAGGGTCGCAGCTATTAAATATGCCAGGTGATTCAAGCCACCACAAGTGCCTCCATAGCTCAGTGGTTAGAGCACTGGTCTTGTAAACCAGGGGTCGGGAGTTCGATCCTCCCTGGGGGCTGAACTTTTTAAAATTCAGTGAAAAACTTTTACAAGGCTGTGTGGTATAAAAAGCAATAATTCTTTAAAATTCACGCAAATTTATTTTTCTGCTGTTTTAAAATTAAGATTTTTAACAAAGTTACGACAGACCCCAGCAACGTTTGCTAACACTAACACTACAAATAGCTTAATACGCATTGCTACTGACAGTAGTTAAAACTATAAAACGAAAAATAAAATAACTGAATAACATAACAAATTTCAATCAATTTATGGAATATTTCGGCTTGAAAAAATTATAAAAAATATATCCAAACTGATTTTAATTATAATAAATTCAAGAATTTAATTACCTGAAAAGTATAAGAAAAAATTAAAAAATGTAGCCTCTAGGGAGGATCGAACTCCCGACCCCTGGTTTACTAGACCAGTGCTCTAGCCACTGAGCTATAGAGGCTCTTAGTAGGCCCCGCTCCGTAGACAAACTATATAACAATTAACCTCTTACACTAAAGGAAATTGTAAACGACAATAGACAACAGTCAGTATTAACTTGTTTGTTAAATGAAAATTTCCTCTTGCCAAGACAGAAATTAGCTTTTTGATAAACCCAAACGAAAAAAATAAAAAACAAATTCGGCAGACAGACCCGACTGACTGAAACTCGATTTATTTAAATTATGATTAGCTGACAAACCTTTATTTGTCGAGCAATGCAAATTTCTGCGCCACTGATGTTGTGTTGCAGACAGAATAATCAATAGGTGTATTTGCTTTTTAAATAAGGAAATAAAAGAATACAATTCTAGATATAGTCAGACCGACAAAAATTAAAGTACTCTTGGTCTTGGATACTAAAAGATGAATGATTACGGTATTTATAGTTATTATTTTGTACACCAAACTCCACTTTCCACAATGACATGTAAAAGAGAATCAAAGAGAATAAAAAATTAATTATTAATTTCTCCATTTCAATTCAAGCCATTAAGTGTAAGGCACGAATTACAATAATTATAATATAATAGTGGAAATTGAACGCTCCAGATCCAGGATATTATTGGCATATTGCAAGTTGAAACAGAATTTAAGGAGATTGCCTTCGAGTCGGAATTCCAACTTTTTATTTAATCTGCCGCCACGGTTGACTTGGTTGATTTATTAAAATTAGCGATTAAAAAAGAATTGCATTTAAATTTTAATTATTCTCATTTGAATTTTGATTCCATATTTTTATTATTGTTTCACAATTTACGCTACTGAACAGCAGTAGCAAGAAACAAAAAATTACGTCTAAATTTGCGACAAAAAATAAAACTTGCTACACTAAGACCACAGCAATGCTTTCTATATCATCATCTAGTGTAGCATAAATTATCTTTGAATAACAAATGTATGATTGCAAGCTTTTTTTGAATATTTCACACAGAGTTAAATCGATTTACGAACGTTGGCAATTATGTAGTAGAGAGGGATGGCGGAACTACATAAAAAATCTGATTAGACAAGACAAATATATAGATTAACAAACAGTGTATCGCTTCGGAATAAATACGACTCCTGCAAAAAACTTTAGATGAATAACTTTGTACATTCTACTCGTAGTAGTGTTCATCAATTAATTGCGCCCAACAATATACACACTATTGAACGCGTAGAACATTTCCTGGGCGAGATTTCGAAGCGGTTGATGAAGCAGCGGCAGCGGCGGCCACGGCTGGCATGCCAAGCAGCTCACCACCTCATCTGGCAGGCCGCCCCGTTGTCGCAGATCGTACAACTGCTGAAGCATGCCTTCAGCGGTAGACAGCAACTTGTCCAACTCGATATTATAAGCCGTATCGTTTACGTGCTTTAAAATTGCCGCAAAATCAAGGCGCGAATGAATTATGAAATTTTTTACCGCCTCCAAAGCGGCGCAGCAACAAATCAGATGATAATTTGGCGGCGCGGCCCACAGCACCTCCCATAGGCGGTAGATCTCCGTGATGTTAAATTCGCGTTTAAACCAAACTAGAATCCAACGGAAGCAGAAATACATATTAGCTGCGTCCTGTGGGTAAATAATTCGAGTATTTCATTCACTTTGAAAATGAAAAAAAAATTTTGAAATGCAAATATGATTAGTGCGCTACTAACAGTAGGCAAAAAAGTTTAATTGATTGAGAAACAAACCAAATAAAACTGTGGAAAACAAATTATCATTATACCTGCTGGTCAAGGTAGGCGGACAGATCCGGCAGCAGCAGGGACACGAGGAGGTTTAGCTGAGACAACTGCAGCTTAGTACCAGCTTGGTCTAAATCGAAATTGCGTTCAACTCTAGTTAAAAAGCCGGCAAAGCACCAGAATGCGTCCACTTCGCTCTCCATAATGACTAACAATGGCGATAGTAGGTCGGACATTCCCTGAACGTAGCCCAGATCGAAATTGTACATGTTGTAGGTATTCAGAATGTCTGTGAGCAGTTCCAAACCTTTGCTATTCTCTTCGAAGTATGGCAGATTGCGGTCGGTACGAAATACGTCCTTCTCAATGAGAGATCGCCGCTCGCGTAATAAGAAGAAGCGACTCTCTTGATCGGCGCTAATCGTCTTCCATTGCTGCTTCATGCGATAGTAGTCTGAGCTGTAATTTAGAAAAAAATATGGTGTTGTGTAATTTTACGCTTCGCAA
>NIVC01001841.1:0-22115 GCA_002269645.1 Macrostomum lignano | reverse complement strand
TGGCAATGATTTTAAACAATAAAACAGAACTGTTCATACCGTTGATGAATCCTTGGGACATGCACCAATTCAAAATTCAAAGCGAATCGTCAAGCTCAACCTGCGGCTTCTGCACGTAGTCCCCATTCAGCTGGATACACCTCTGCCACCTTGAAAGCATGCCGTCGATGGCCTGGGCAAAAACATTTCGAGGCATTTCGTGATGCAGGATGACGCGACGAGTGAAGTCTTCAAGTTCACTGCGGTTCTGGAACACCCGGCTACGAAGAATTTTATGGACCGTCTCTAAAGCGTTCGATCCATCCATAAATGGCAGTTTTTCAGGCTGTTCTCACCGTGGATGGAGAATAAGTGGTCAGAAATCTTGGCTCCACTCCATCCTACTGACCAAAGGACAAAAACTTGACTTCGCTGACTTTCGAGGCTCTGAAGAGAACTCATTTTCGCAAAGAGATTTCAAGTTGAAAGCAAGCGCTTGGTAAGGATTATCTGCATTCGTGCAAAAGCTCAGATTAGCTTAATGAGAATTTCTGCTTTTTTTCCATAGACACTACCACGTCTTTCTGACACGTCAGTAGCACGAATTCAAAATGAAAATATCCAAAAATGGAGATGAAAAATTATTTTCATTGATATGTGAGGTTGTGTAACACTACCCCTGACCTTTGCGCACGTTTCTTGCTGCAGCTCCTGAATAGAAACAGATATTAACATGATTTTAACTTTGTTTTCTTCGTGACAAAATTTCCTTTCATTTGACACCAAGGGCGTGAAATATTATGGCTCCGTTGAAGAGCTACATTAGACATTCCGGGAACTTTTGGGACACCCCTCGTATAACTCGGAAAATTAGACCTTTTAAGGATAAGGAAAATGATCACAGTGCCTTATAGGAAAATTGCATTGCAGAAATAAAAAAAATGACACTAAAAGTGTTATGACTCTTTTATTATGCTCCTACTTGACCAAAATTCAAAAGTAAGGTGTCATTTTACTCATACAACAAATGTCTATCACATGGTATCTAAGCAGAGGACAAATTAAAAAAATTAAAAATCTTACTGGACTCCTTAGCATAGGGAATAGGGGTTTTTAGAGTGGGGAGAATCTCTAAAGGGATTGATTTTATATACTTAAACTTCAATAGAGGCATGGGTTTATTGAAGATTAGGTAGATGAAATTCCAAGACTATAGGAGAAATGTCTCAGGAGACCCACAGGCATTGGCAGGGGGTAGGCTGATAACCACCAACTACTGAGATAGGGAATTACTTTTAGGATTTTACTTTTAGGGTAGGAAGAATCTACATGTAAACTTTAGTAAAGACATGGGGGATCTGTTAAAGATTACTTAGATAAATTCCAAGACTAAGAGAGGTATTAGGGGGGGAGGGGCTAACAACCAGAAATATCTAGGGTATGGCCATGGGAATAAGGGGTTTTAGGGTGGAGAGAATCTTTATATGGATTAATTTTTTATATACCTAAACTTTAATAGAGACATAGGGGTCTATTCAAAATTAGGTAGATAAATTCTGGGACCAGTTGGGGAGGGGGGTCCTATAAGGAAATTTCAACAAAGCTTAAATAAAAAATTCAGCAAGTTATCAAACATTTCCATGAAGAAAAAATTATACTCCTTTAAAAATAATTAATATCAGCAGTCGTAGTTATCTTTAGAATAGTCAGAGACAATGCAGATTAGTAGAAATTAGTATAGGTAAACAAGTAAAGAATGTATGGCTGATAGTTGTTGTGACATGAGTACTAAGTATGGGTATGGGGTATTGAGTACTTTAGTCATTGTATTTATGTTTTAGTATATTCAATTTTGTATTCAACTCCCAATCAACTCAGAGCATTGGGTAACTTTTAATTCAAGCCAATTTGCCAAGTGTATATACTCTACGTGCATGCTCATTTAGCAATATAAATATAAAGCAGCAGAGTCAGCCAAGACTCTACAATTCTTATTCTCAATTCTCACTTGCATAAAACCTACACATTCAATATACAACAGTAGTTACAACAATGAAAGAATGACAGCAAATCAAAAGTAGGAGGTAAAGTATGGATAGCAAACCATAAATCAGCATTTTTAAAAACACTAAACTGATATTGCAGTGTTGTTGCACTATAACAAAATGAATAAATAAAAATTAATATAGACACTGTTTATTAGATTTAACATTCAAATCCTCTAGATGTGGCTTCATCAAAAGTTTATCAAATTTTGGAAAATATATTGTTAAGAAGTTAAGATTCTAAGAAAGGTAAATTTTCAAACATTCTTCTCTGAAACAGTTGGTATCAAATTATCACTAATAACATAGGTGATAAAAAAATCAAGCTTGCATTTACCCTTGAAGGTAATTTTTGGCCACTTTTGAAGACTGTCTAAATTTTAGGAGAAAATGGCAAATTGGAAGTATTTTATAGACCTAAAGTTCAAGAAGTCCAAAAAACCATGTATATAACTTTGGCTAGTCCATTTTTATAGATATTAAACTGACATTAAAATTTATATAGCAGAATGGGGTGCCTGACCAAGGAGTAAGGGGTGGGTAAGTCATCATGTGGAATCCACCCGGCTATGTACATTTTAAACTTACTAGTAAAAGCTGATCAGCCAAAATTATTTGCATAAAAAAACTCAGATAAAAATCAAAGAATAAAAATGCCATAGTCTGAGTGCTATCATATGGCTTAGACCAAATATGACTAAAAATTAAAACCCAGTAAATCTAGAAAAATGCTAAAAATGAGCCTTTCTCATTTAATGCCTCATGCCTCAAAGAAATTAAATGATTAATGCCTAAACTGTTTTATTGCCTCAGCATTTTGATGATCCAAATTATAAAATTGATTTTTAAAACATTTTTGTACATGGAATGTATAAACAGTTTATTTTTTTAAACTATTACAATTTATCATAAATATTTTTATAAAATAACACATCATGAGTAAAAAATATATCTTAAAGATTAGTTTATAAAGTTATCTTGTATAACTGCTAAAAATTTTCATTCTATTCAACTTTTAGTCTAAGAGTTAAATGTAGATAGGATCATTAAAATTAAAATTGATATTGTAGATTAAAGAATAAAAGTATATGCCAGTACAATTTTGTCAAATTTGTGTACGTATACAAAGTTTTAGGTATTTGATACTTGCTTTACCTTACAAGCTTACATGTATAAAGCTTAATTTGTCTGTCATTTTATAATGAGCTAGTATAAATAAAAAGCTTATACAATTTTTTTAATATGTTAAAAAATATTTTGGGTTGGAAGTGCAAAGTGCAGTGCAGCAATAAAAAATTATTTTCATATTATCATATAGATTGGACTACATCATTTTGCATTTCACAAATAAAAATGCTTGTGATTTTGTAAAGAAATAAGTTAATGTTGTGAAACCAAATGTGATATCACTGTGACTTTGCAACTGCATTGAAGTAAGCTTTCATCAAAACTGATTGGGCTGGTGCAAAGATTTGAGAGTTTTTGTGTGAACTCATTTAAGCCATACTTCTATGTAAGCCAAATTTACTTACATTTTGAACTGACAAAGAAATGTAGTTTCTTTATTAACGCCTTTAAAGGCCAACCCCCAAGGCGCAGTGAAGTGTACATGCCTATTGATGAATAAAGTTAGGACCGCTGTACACCCCCTTGTGAGTGCCTGTGCATATGACTGCGTACGTGGGGGAGTCGGCGGAATGTCGCTTGAAGTGCGCCAGGGTGCGCAATGAACAAATGATGTTATCAAACTCGTGAAGCTCATAGGTCTTGATGCTTTGATGAATTAAATATAGCCACTTTTCCCCCTCTTTAACGCAGCGACTTCATCATCCTACCCGGCTTCATCGATTTCCCAGCCTCCGAGGTAGACTTAACCTCGCCGCTGACTAGAAAACTAACAATGAAAACGCCGCTTATCTCGTCCCCAATGGACACAGTGACGGAGAGCACAATGGCCATAGCCATGGCACTAGCTGGCGGTATTGGCATAGTGCATCACAACTGTACGGCCGACTATCAAGCTAATGAAATCCGAAAAGTGAAAAAATATGAGCAAGGCTTTATAGTTGATCCCTACGTGATGTCGCCAACTAATATAGTAGCGGATGTGCTGCGAATCAAATCCGACCAGGGCTTCTCCGGCATTCCAATCACCGACAGCGGCAAAATGGGGGGCAAACTGGTTGGCCTGGTCACCTTTCGCGATATCGACTTTCTTGGCGAGTCCCAGTACAGCACTCCTATACGTGAGGTCATGACCCCGCTGAGCGAGCTGATCACTGCTCCGGCTGGCGTCACACTTAGCCAGGCTCACGATGTGCTGCAGAAAAGTAAAAAAGGTGAGTAAAAGTTGTCTTCAAATTGGCAACCTTCTCTAAAACTGGTTGCAGTCTACTAGTGGTTTAGAGCGTCGGACTCACGACGGAAAGGTCGGGGGTTCGTTTCCCGACCCACTCTGAAGAGTTTGTGTCCTTGAGCAAGACACTTAACTTTGTGCATTGCTTCAGTTCACCCAGCTGTAAAATGGGTGCCAGCATTAGCTGGGGTAATTGAGAGTATGTGGGACCCCTCCCCCCAGTCCCTGGACTGAACAGCCGTACGCAGCCTTCAGATGCGCCGCACAATAGCTGCGGCTGAGCTGTCGGTTGCACATCTGCCCATTAGGGAATAATCTATATAGATTACTGATTTTTTTCTTAAACATTTTTCCGCCAGGCAAATTACCAATCGTGAACGATAGCGGCGACCTTGTTGCTTTGATTGCTCGCACCGATTTGAAAAAAAATCGCGAATATCCGCTATCTAGCAAGGACGATAAGTGAGTATTTTACTATGATATTTTTATCGGGAATAGATGCTTATCTACAAATCACCAACCGTGATTAGTAAAAATATGTCGAGGTCTTATTTGTCTCTGCGCAAATCATTTCATTAGGGCTAATTAATTGAGAAGTATTTTTGTCCAAAGTTTTCAAATATTAATCAATTTTTTATCTAGGCGTCAGCTGCTGGTTGCCGCCGCTCTCAGCACCCATGCTGAAGATTACACGAGGCTGGAAGGACTGCTACAGGCCGGAGTCGATGCTATCGTTTTGGTAATTAAAATATGACTAGATTTTCTGCCTGAATTTATGCTTTTCATTGGTTCACTGAAATGGAAAGGAATGAAATGGACACAGACATCAGAGATGAAATGGACACAGACATCAGAGAGATGAAATGGACACAGACATCAGAGATGAAATGGACACAGACATCAGAGATGAGAAGGACACAGACATCAGAGAGATGAAATGGACACAGACATCAGAGATGAAATGGACACAGACATCAGAGATGAGAAGGACACAGACATCAGAGATGAGCTGGACACAGGGATCAGAGAGGAAAGGGACACAGACATCAGAGATGAGAGGGACACAGACATCAGAGATGAAATGGACACATACATCAGAGATGAAATGGACACAGGGATCAGAGATGAAATGGACACAGACATCAGAGATGAAATGGACACAGGGATCAGAGATGAAATGGACACAGACATCAGAGATGAAATGGACACAGATCAGAGATGAAATGGACATATACATCAGAGATGAAATGGACACAGACATCCGAGATGAAATGGACACATACATCAGAGATGAAATGGACACATACATCAGAGATGAAATGGACACATACATCAGAGATGAAATGGACACATACATCAGAGATGAATGGACACATACATCAGAGATGAAATGGACACATACATCAGAAATGAAATGGACACATACATCAGAGATGAAATGGACACAGACATCAGAGATGAAATGGACACAGACATCAGAGATGAGAGGGACACAGACATCAGAGATGAAATGGACACATACATCAGAGATGAAATGGACACAGACATCAGAGATGAGAGGGACACAGACATCAGAGATGAAATGGACACATACATCAGAGATGAAATGGACACATACATCAGAGGTGAAATGGACACATACATCAGAGATGAAATGGACACAGACATCAGAGATGAAATGGACACAGACATCAGAGATGAAATGGACACAGGGATCAGAGATGAAATGGACACAGGGATCAGAGATGAAATGGACACAGACATCAGAGATGAAATGGACACATACATCAGAGATAAAAGGGACACATACATCAGAGATGAGCTGGACACAGACATCAGAGATGAGAGGGACACATACATCAGAGATGAGCTGGACACAGGTATCAGAGAGGAAAGGGACACAGACATCAGAGATGAAATGGACACATGGATCAGAGATGAGCTGGACACAGGGATCAGAGAGGAAAGGGACACAGACATCAGAGATTAAATCTAAAATTTAATAAATAAGCTCAGCATATTTTCCCAAACCAAACAGGACAGTTCCCAAGGCAACAGCATCTATCAAATTGACATGATTCGCAATGTGAAATCGCAGCACCCGGAGCTGCAGGTGATTGGCGGCAATGTAGTTACAGCCGCCCAAGCCAAGAACCTCATTGATGCCGGCGTTGACGCCCTCCGCGTTGGCATGGGCTCCGGCAGTATCTGCATCACCCAGGAGGTCATGGCTGTTGGCAGGCCTCAGGCTACAGCCGTGTACAAAGTGGCCGAATATGCGAGACGATTCGCTGTGCCAGTGATAGCTGACGGCGGCATCCAGTCTGTTGGGCATATTATGAAGGCTCTATCGCTAGGCGCTTCAACAGTTATGATGGGCTCAATGCTAGCTGGCACTACCGAAGCACCTGGCGAGTACTTCTTTGCTGACGGTGTCCGGTTGAAGAAATACCGCGGCATGGGCAGTCTGGACGCGATGGAGTCTGGCAAGAGTGCCGCCGTTAGGTTGGTTTCCGGATCTGTCTGCCTGTTTGCTTGCGTAATTGTTCCCTAATGACTTCCCCTAATGTCTTCGAGAATTGTCCCCTAATGACTATGAGAATCGTCTCCCCTAATGACTATGAGAATAGTCTCCTAATGAGTATGAGAATCGTCTCCCCTAATGAGTATGAGAATCGTCCCCTAATGACTGTGAGAATCGTCTTCTAGTGACTTTAAGAATCGTCCCCTAATGACTATGAGAATCGTCTTCTAGTGACTTTAAGAACCGTCCCCTAATGACTATGAGAATCGTCCCTTAATGACTATGAGAATCGTCCCCTAATGACTATGAGAATCGTCCCTTAATGACTATGAGAATCGTCCCCTAATGACTATGAGAATCGTCTCCCCTAATGACTATGAGAATCGTCCCTTAATGACTATGAGAATCGTCCCCTAATGACTATGAGAATCGTCCCCTAATGACTATGAGAATCGTCCCCTAATGACTATGAAAGTCGTCCCCTAATGACTATGAGAATCGTCTTCTAATGACTATGAGAATCGTCCCCTAATGACTATGAGAATCGTCCCCTAATGACTATGAGAATCGTCTCCCCTAATGACTATGAGAATCGTCCCTTAATGACTATGAGAATCGTCCTCTAATGACTATGAGAATCGTCCCCTAATGACTATGAAAGTCGTCCCCTAATGACTATGAGAATCGTCTTCTAATGACTATGAGAATCGTCCCCTAATGACTATGAGAATCGTCCCCTAATGACTATGAAAGTCGTCCCCTAATGACTATGAGAATCGTCCCCTAATGACTATGAGAATCGTCCCTTAATGACTATGAGAATCGTCCCCTAATGACTATGAGAATCGTTCCCTAATGACTATGAAAGTCGTCCCCTAATGACTATGAAAGTCGTCCCCTAATGACTATGAAAGTCGTCCCCTAATGACTATGAGAATCGTCTTCTAATGACATTAATTTGGGGCTTGTGCACAAAAAATAGGCTGATGGGGCTTATATGCCTGACCGTCCATAGAAAAGTTGGGGCCGCTTTACAGCCTGCAAACTATCTAATAACTGACAATGGTCGCCACTGAAACTCCCAAGGTATTTCTCGGACACGGACAATGTGAAAGTGGCCCAAGGCGTGTCAGGCAACATAGTGGACAAAGGCTCGGTGCTACGCTTAGTCCCTTACCTGGTGTCCGGCCTACAGCACGGTTGCCAGGACATCGGAGCCAAATCTTTGTCCTCGTTGCGCTCGATGACGTATAGCGGCGAGTTGAAATTTGAGCGTCGGACGCCCAGTTCGCAGTACGAAGGCGGCGTTCACAGTTTGCACTCGTACGAGAAACGCCTGTTTTAATTAATAAACAATAGTTAACCGCTTCTTGTGAAGCTCTAACTGACTTGGGACTAAGTTTGCTTTTGTTACACTGAGGCTAGTGCTTTGACCGTGCTTGGGAGTTGTATTCCAATTTCTTTTTTCCCTATGCCGAATTTCATTCCTAACTACCTGAATGAGAAACTAGTGTTCGCGCGTTGTTGTGTTGTCTACTGTGAGTAGTATTTTCATATCTTATTATGCTTTGAGTCGAGAAATTGGTGTATTTTCGTATTGTTCTTATTGTTATACGACTTGTTGTATTAGTCTTACTAATTAATATGAAAGTTACGTGTTAAAGAACCAGGTAAAGTTTGTTTACAATTGAACACTTGTTGGTCATAGTCTTAGGTATTTTGAGCTACTAGGTCAGTACCGTCAGTAGTATGTAAGGCTCTGATACTCAATAACCCGTTGAGAACGTTACCGTGACAAGAATCGCTAGAGTCATTGTAAACAACTCACTTAGTAACTATGGTGATTCTTTTGAACGACTCAAACGACTGTTGTGCGACGGACAGGCGACTGTTTTAGTCACGATCGCATCACGTGAGTTGCAGAATCGTAGGAGTCGCAAACAGCCGTCCAAGGGTCGTTGAAACGCTTAACTTTGTACTGAGTCAAGTAGACTAAATAGATTAGTTATAAACGCGAAATGCGAGATTTTAGTTCATAAAGTGACACAGATGCATTTTAGACGCAACTCAGTTATTCTACAAGGCGATTCTAGCCCACCCCAGAGTCGCTTCAGAGTTCAATGTTTTAATTAATTGAATTAGTTTTCATTAAACAATAAATAATGCTTGGATTTTGTTATAAATCTCTATAAACCGAATTTATAGAAATTTGATTTGCTTTTGGCCTAAGTGGCTACAATTGACTAGTCTGGGCCAATAAAAGCATGCGCGAGTTCTTTTTTTACCTATTCCATTATAATTAATTATAATTATTTTTTGCTACTATATCAATACATCCAGCTATGGAGTGCAATTATTATTTATAACAAACGGTGAAGGTTTCTAAGCATCATTTAGCTTCAATATCTATAATGGAATCTTTCTTTTTTGTAGTTGCGCCCTTACTAGTTTCAGCCTGTGTTTTTTGCAGTTAAAGTTGAGAATAAAACTGAATCTAACGTATTGTAATTTATGATTGGCTTTTTTGCTGTTTAGTTTTTTGTGTGCACAATTGAATCAACTCTCTTGAATGCTTTTTTATCTCTTTTTTGACGGCTTTAATTATCTGCATCTTATTAGTGAGATCTGACTCTCAGTTCCATACGATTGTCTTTGTTTATTATTTATTGCAAAATGAATTTTCTTTACCAATTGTTTCAATAACCCAAGCAAGTTAAAGTTAAATAACGTTTTTTTACCTTTTCAACTCTTGGTTACTGATTGATTTTTTTCAATAAAATAATTAGTTCCTAAAACATCTACGAGTATCAAGAATTTGTTAGTGATCTGATTTGAAGTTTATTACAACTGAACTCGTTTCGCCATCTCTTGTGAAGCTGAATTTTCTTTTGTTGAGGTTTTTCGTCTTAAATTATTTATATGTTTACTTAGGCAAAAGTCTTAGAGAAAGGAAAGCTCTTCACGACTGATGATAAACCAAAACAGTATTTACATATGGTAGTATTGTACAGTGAATCGACCTAGCATTTAATGAAATGTTGGTGTCCTCTAAGAAAGCTTTCCTTTGTATTTTATTCTGACCAGCTGACCAGCTCGTAAACCCGATTCCTGCAACGAACTGCTGCAGCCTGAAATTTTCTACATTTAGTTGACACAGATGTGGTTAATAAGCCACCTAAAACTACAGGTATCCGTGCCTAAAACTATTTAACTTTTAGGTCTGCGTGTCATCTGAAAAGGATAGAACCTTGGTTTATCTCTGCTGCCAATACGCACTTAGGCATTCTAATACATTATGACCATAAGTCAGGATGCTAATACACGTTTAGATGTTGCATGATTTTTAATTAATAGTGATTACGTTTAACCATTAATTAATAGTAAGTAATTGAATTGTATAGATTTTCTTAATTGTGTTTCTTTCCGTCCGACATTATGGGAAGTTAGATCTTAATTCAAAGTTAAGAAACTGCATAAAAAATAGCCATGTGAAAGGTGTTGTCTCAGTTTTCTTCGTTAAAAGAAAATAATTTGTCGGTGCTATTAAACACAAAATTCTGTTATACTGTTAACGTAGTTTCTCGTAACGTTTAAAACTGCTAAAATGCAGATAAAATCATGTCCCCCCTTTTTACATTTTTATCCTGTTCGTGTTCGTGGCCAGGCACCGGCCACTGAAATGCGGTCAAGTGATTGATTGACTTCAATTGGCTGTGATGTAAAATAAAATGACTTATTAATGCACTAAGAATTTCTTCACTCTATTTTTGCCAGTCCTTTTTTAGTGCAATATGGTCTATACATAGGCCTACACCAACGATTTGCCATTTCGACTCATTTTCAACCAGATTTTTGGCCCATTTGGTGTCGTTTGGACTAGGATAACGGGTGCTAGTTTGAACTGCAGCTTTCATATATGTAGCAAGGACTACCCAAGTAAGATCTAAAAACCTCGTTTCTTGGAAAAAATATCAAGCGGGTTTTTGTAAAAAAAATAGGCTTAGCCTTGCACAACGAGGATAAGAAGTTTTCTGTTTTATAGCGCAGGAATTTTTATTGCTTTTGATAGCAGGCAGACCCAATTTTCACAATTTTCAAATGTTTAGGCATACAAGTGCACAAGTACAAACTTTGAGCCCTAGCCCTAGATAGGCCTAGGCCCCTATGCTTCTTGAATCTTTGACAAGACCACAGAACCACATTTTCATAGGCCTAGGCCCTAGGCCTAGTTAAACCTAAATTATTCAGTTTTTTATTGTTCTTTGATTTTGATCCAAGCTAGGCTTGCTCTAATAATCTAGATATAGGTTTCTTGTTAGGCCTAATACTAAGATAGTTAGGCCTAGGCCCCCTATGTTTAGAATCTAGTTTTAAGATATAATAATTAAATTTAAGATAGGTCCCTATATAATTTTAGTCAATTTTTTTGTTATAGGCTCTAGTAGGCCTAACTAAAGGCCTTGTTGGAATAAATTTTGAAAACCTAGGGATTTGCACTTTAGAAAAGAGTCAAATTAATTTATTGGGCTTTAGGATTATTAGAAATGTTCCAAAAGAGATTTTTATGTCAAAATCAAAATTTGCTTTTTTTCCACAATTGAAACTGAAATTTGTTGTGTCTCTACACATGATCGAAACAGCCCCCTAAGAGCGCTCTGCAGTTATCGAGCCTAGAGATGGCGTCAGCCCATTGACCAGACTGACTCCGTAACTGAGCGTGGGGTCGCGTCGAGGTAGGGTAGTCAGTCCATCCCTGAGGTGTACAGTACCCACTTCGCACAAGGCCCAAATGAGTAATGAATGCAGGCGCAGGTCTTACTTTGATTTCCAATCTGCTTGACGATGGGCAAGGCAGCGAATTCATCAAATTTGTAGAACTGAGATTCTTGCCATTGAAGTTTGTAGGTTCTGAAGAGTGGTCTAGTGTCAGGCGTCAACCAGCGTGCTTGCCTTGCCCACCGCCAGCAATTCTCTATTTATTTGGATCGCAGTAAGCCCTAGGGTCTCACGCTAGACAGCATTATCAAAACCCAACTTATTGGCCAATCACCAATTGACAAGGCTAATAAAAGGGGGAGAAGGGGCCAGACCAGCCAATCCGGCTGGGTACGCATAAAGAAAAGGGGGCAAAGCATAAGAGCTGATACACAACTGGGGGGGGGGTTAGCGCAGGCAGAAATGGGGGGGGGCTGACACAAACAGAATGGGGGGGGTGGTGCAGGCACGCGGCCAGGAAGGGTGGGAGTGCAATGCCGGGCGCACTTGACCGAGAGCCAGAGATTGCTCATCGGTGCAAGCGCACCCGGGCACAACAAATTTTCCAAAACAATTTTAGAAAAACAAAGTTTAGTATATATAACAGGCCTTTTAGCTCTTTTTAGAAATCCTACTAAGGCCTAATGCCACCAAAGTTGATGAATAATCCCACTGGTTAACCACCAAAGTTGTAACAGGGGTTATTTCTTTTTACTGATCTTACTGGTTATTACTAGCCTTTTTACTGGTAGTATATGTATTTCTATTGGTAGCATATATACTTCTATTAGTAGCATATGTACCATACATGCGCAACCTCCAAAATTCGGTCGGCCGTGCGACTTAGTTTTAACAAAAATGCGACATAGTTTTTGGCCAGAAATGCGACTTACATGTAAAAAAAACCCTAAAGCAAAATTAACGCAACTTTGGGTAAACGGCAGGAGTAACTATGACTGTCCTATTAACCCAAAATGCCTCGTCAGCTACTTAGTACTACTACTTAGGTATTTTTTCGGGTGGGCATTTTTGCGACTTCCTTGGTTGGTCACCAAATCAGTCGGCCGGATCGGCCGACTCGGCCGACTGTTGCGCATGTATGATATGTACTCTTATTAGTAGCGTCTATACTTTTTAGCCTAAGCAGTCTAATGGCACTGTCTATCCTATTCCTATACTCCTCTAAAGATATTATTCTCTCAGTCTTAGGTGTTCCTGGGATCAGAGGGTCACAGCTTATTTGCTAGGTATTCTGCACTAAAGCAGGTTTCTTAGACTCTGAGTCTAGACTTCTCTATCCTGTGGTAGGATTCCTGCCTTCTAAAGGCAATTTCTCGGATCCTAGATCTGGATGTCTCATTCTCTGAGAATGGACTGAACTCCTAATCTTGGGGCAACTCCTATGTCATTATCTACTACTCAAAATAAGTAACACAAGTGATTATAAGCCTAAGGCTAATTTGAAGCTTGATCAATGTTCAAAACAATGGTACAAGACTAACAAACAAGAAAAGGTTCTTTATTTTGGCTCCTAGCTGACTCCTCACTCCTTTTTATAGTAAATTTTTTCCTATTATTTAAAATAAAGTATTAATACATAGAATATTCAGAATATTTTGCATATAAGAAATATTTTTAATATTCACTTAGTATAACAACAGTAGTACATTTTTGAAATGCAACTTTTTCTAGGAAATTGTTATAAAAACTGGAGGCCTATTATATATAACCAACATTGACTTTTTTACTTTTGATTTACTGCTTATGCAAAATGAAATACATGTATGTATAGCAGAAATTGGTTTATTTTTAGCCACTTTTTTAGACACTTCCAAAAATTTCACTTTCTAATTTTTTTGAAATTAAAATTTGCTCTTAAAAATTCCAAATTTTGTAAAATTAAAATCAAAATTTTGGAAAATCTTTGAGCATTTTAAATGATAAGCATAGTTACCACACCTGTGCTATTTTAGTGCTACTGCACTATTTTGTTTTAGCTGTGCTACTGCGCTACTGTGATCTTTAAAATCATGCTTAGGCGCAACCTTGGGATTCACTCGGCCATTTCTATTGGCAACATACACATGTAAGTTGCTATTGGACGGAATAGTAGTCACAAGACTGCTCTTAGCCAATAGCGACTTACATGTGTGTGTTGCCAATAGAAACGGCTGGGTGATTCCTAAAGTTGCACATGTATGTTTAAAATGCTGTCAATTCTGTGTTAAGTGAGTTTTATAGTTACATAGACCAAGTCAACAGTGTTTCATCATCATTGGAGACCTTTTGCAGCTATATCCAGATATGCTTTGACCAAGAAAATGTTGTTAATGAGACTAACTCTCTGTGTCTGTTAGACCTCGCCAATTGTGCCAAGGAATGCTCTAATCAGTTGGATAATGCAAGTCTGGTGATTGGTGGCAAGACCTGTGAGACTGTTGACAGACTGTTGCCTATTGATTGCATTGGATTCTACAAGAGTGTTTACAATTTCTATTGTGAGTTAGTGCAGAGGCTTTTTTCACAACTGCCACTGCAGAACAATATCCTCCGAGCTCTTCACTTTGTCAACCCTGACTACCTTCTTGGAGAGGACTTTAACTTTGACAGAACCGTGTTAAGGGTTGCCAAATCTATGAGCACCATCATTGCAGTTGATGAGCCTGATGAGCTGCATCTCAAAGTCACCAGGTTGCATGCCTCAAACTAGGAGCTCAAAAAGTCAAATCCTGAGAAGTTCTGGTCATGCCTGCGCACTGTGACTTACCCACTGCTATCAAAGCTAAGGCGCAGTGCATGCTGCATCCTGCATGGTGATGCGGACAACAAACAGTTTTTAAAGTGGATAGACAATGACTTAACAAAGCAGCAGAACAAGCTTTCTGAGTTAACGCTCAACTCTCTACTCATTATTAAGACCTTGCTGAAGGCAAATTTGGCCACTGCACATACAGTCACAAACCAAATAAACCTAATTGCCAGCAGCTTTGAAGCCTGAAGTAAAGCAGCTGATTGCACTCAATTAGAACAATGACAGCAGGCAATGAGGAGACTGCAGAAGAAGATAAAGGAACAGCGATTAAGATGCTATAGCAAAGATGGCACAAGAGGAACAGCAGCAGCAGCAAGAGGATTTAGTGACACAGCAGCTGACTGTCAATGGGATTCGAAGGAAGGCACAAGAGGAACAGCAGCAGCAGCCTCACCTCCAGCAGGCCTCCAAGCAGCTCCAGACACTGGCTAGACCCCATCAGGGCTGGCCACCAGTGCTAGGCTATCAGGCATGTGGTGGAAGGTCCACTGGCCATGGACACGAAAGTTGGAATTATGGCCCCACTGAGGTTGACGCTAGTAGACCTGGTGGCAGACTTGCCAACATGCCCTCTGCATAGTTGTGTGGCGATGTAGTGTGCAAGGCCCCTGTCCAGAGGCGAGCGAGACAGTGATGGCTGGCTGTGCCATGTTGCAGCCAGACCATTCCCGTAGGCCCAATGACCAGGGACCCAGCTGGGCCATCAACAACAGCAACAGCAGCAGGAGGAGGATTTAGTGATGCAACAGCAGACTGTTGATGAGATGCAAAGGAAAGTGCCAGAAATTCTGGCAGCTGCATCAAGGGTGGAAGGGCATTGCAAAAATGGCTCAAGTGACAGAGCATGTCCAGTCAGCCTAGGGGCAGTAACAAAATTTTGCGAATCAAATGTGCCACTGCCGCTGGACCCTCTAAAATTGTACAAACTTCTTACTTTATTATGTTTTTAACTATCATTAGTTAAGTTTTTCTTGTATTGGTTTTGGAATTGCTCTGTGAAAAGCATCTGTCACAACATTCAGTTAAAATTCAAATTCAAACTAAGTTCTAACTCTCTGTCACCTCAGTTAATATAAAAGTCAAGCTAGCGAAAATGTCACTGTTCACTTCAATTTTATAAGCATCTTTAGTAAGTTAATCCTTTCCCTAAAGTTATCAAATATCCCTTGGCTATTTCTTGTCTAGGAGCTACTTGTAAAAAGTGTACATGTTTGAGCTATATGTATGTGTACTTGCTGTGCAAGTGTAATCCATCCAATTATCAGTAACAGGAATAAGTTTTATTTATTATTGTTTTGTTTCTTAAATAAATGGGTTAATGTAGCTTTTCAGTTTCCTAAGACTTGATTTACTATTATTTATTAATCCATGGTTACTGTTTAATAGTTACTTAACTTAACTTTAAAACTAATTATTTTATGCTTCACTAAATCTTTGGTGCTGCGCTAATATTCTTTTACTTTCCTATGGCAACTAGGCCACATAGGCCCCTTCCACAGAGGTATTAGACCCCCTTCCATGTATATTTATTTGCTAGAGCAGCAGCCAGCAAGAAAGGGCAGCATGCGCAAGCGCTGCGCACCTGTGCTTGCGCTGCACCTTAGAAAATTTTCAAAAGTGTGCTAGACACTATCCGCAGTTTTTATAACTTTTTTCTATAAGGACTAAAAGATACAAATAGCAAGATAGTTATTTCACAATTAACACATAAAACAAATACCATCTAAATTAAGTGAAAATAACAAAATTGCAATGCAAATTATAAGAGCTATTAAGTTTAAAAAGTAAAAAAACATGTCACACATATTATTTATATATTATAGTAACTTATAATGGTTCTTGTCATTGACTTTAGTTAGCTTTAAGCTTATTTACATAAATAATTGTTAGACCTATTTATTAATGTTAAATGAGCTTTCTTCCCTATGACCATAAAAATAACCAGTTTTTTTCCTATATACAGTGATTATAAATAACAGTTTTGCTATTGAATGATTATATTAAGTTAAAACCTTAAGCCCAAATAGTGTCTTATGTTTTGACTATAAAAATAACCATTTTGCTATTTATATCATACATGCACAACCTTGGGAATCACCCGGCCATTTCTATTGGCAACACATACATGTAAGTCACTATTAGCTAAGAGCAGTCACATGATTACTATTCTATCAAATAGCAACTTATATATATATATATATATATGTGTATGTGTGTGTATGTGGGTGTTGCCAATAGAAACAGCTGAGTAAATCCCAAGGTTGCATCCAAGCATGATTTAAATGGTCATTAATAATAACAATTGCCATAGTTTTTATAAATATTCAATATGCACAATTCATATACTTAGGCCTATATGAAAGTAAAAGAAAAAATAAGATATGATAAATTGGATCTAATCAGTAATGTCTTTTGAGACTACTTTGTAAATATAATCTAGAAAGTCAAGATCATACATGCAAAATACCCAGCTGAGCTAGCTAATCCAGCCAACTGGCAAAGGCCCAGCCAAGATAAATTTGCAAAATTCCTACCTAAGATTATAGTTTTAATTAGTATATGGCAGTGCTTATTTACTCGTAGCTGGCATTAGTCAAATAAGCTAATCACTATTTAGCCAATAATCCTATCCTATTGCTAAGTCAAATTAATTAGCTATAACCTATATATGCAAACAACCTTTGCACTTGCGTGTTACAGATAATATACTTGTAATTAGCTCCTCCAATCTAGTTCTATACCTCCCCACAATCAATATGTTGCACATGTTATATAAATGTAAAATAAATAGACCTTTGATTAGTTTATATGCCATCATTTGCTCTGCTTGCCTAAATGCTACAAGACCTTAGGCTAGCTATACATGTACAGTTCTTTATAGTGCTTTAAATTAGGGGGCGACCGGGACGGCCAAAGTCGGGCCCGGGTCGGGCCCGGGAATGAGGACTCGGGCCCGGGTCGGGCCTCGGGAATTCGGGACAAGATCTTTAGGACAGCTCAATAATTGGAAAAAAATCATAATAAATCTTAATACTTTTAGCATATGCGGATTACTATTAAATATATAATAAATATATCAATATATTAAATTTAATATAATATATTAAATGTATAATAAATATATGATAAACATTAAATATATTATAATATATTATTTAAATATATTAATATATAAATATAATATAATATAAATATTAATTAAATATTAAATATTTAAATTTAAATATAATAAATATACAATAAATATTATTATTATTTAATACATTAGTTAAGACTTCAGAATAAGATAAGAGTTACATTAAAAGACTTAATACTCAAATATCAATATACTCAATAGTTCAAATTCAATGTCACTGTGTGAGTGTGTGGCACAAGTACTGTGTGTGTGCCAGTGACAGTGATACTAACAAGCAGTGAGGTAGGCAAGCAGTCACTGCGGCAGTGCGGCTGGCACTGGCAGTGGCAGTAAGCAAAAGAAGAAAAGCTGAAGCATTAAGTGTAAGGCACTTGGCATTGGAAGCAGTAAGGAAGTAAGAACCAAATCAATTGATTGATTCTTTTATTTGAATTTTTAGTTCCTTTACATAGCTTCAATGTAAAGAGCCATGTACACAGTCAGTATTCAGTAAGACAACAAGACAAGATAACAGAACAGAACACAAGTGAAGTGACAACACAACACAACACTCAACTGTCTCAACAGAACAGGCAAACAGACAATGGAAATACAAGTAATTAGCTGATACCTGCCTACCTGCTCACCTACCTACTTAAACGAATATGATTACGAATACGATACTACAAGTCTACGACTACGACTACCTACGATACAAATATGAACACGATTACAAACTCTAATAGATAGCAAACTTCTTGGAAAAATGGTAGCCTTCTTGGAATGTAAATAGGAAATGTTATTTACAAAAGCTTAAAAATGACAAATAAACTTTTTAAAGAATCATATTTTTGCTTTTAGGCTGCAGCCTGCAGCGTGTAAAGTGGAATCAATATTGCAAAAAAAGTATTGCAAAACTATGTTTTAATTTTATCTTCCTGGAAAAAAATCCGATCTTCCTGGAAAGTGGAAACTGGCTGTGGCTGACGCTCACGGTCACAGACGCTCACGCTAAGAGCCTACTACGAATCAATGATATTGCTACTTCACATCATATCATCTAAATATACTAAATCTATTACTATTTGCCGTTTGCCTTGCCTTAATTTATCAATAAAGTCCTTGCTTGCACAATTACATTGCCATTTTGTGTAATTTTACGAATAATTTTTTAGTCAAATCAAAGTTTTACGCAATTGTCATTTGAGGAATTGACTCATTCATTTAGTCATTTGTCTTTTGCACGTGAACGTGTCATCAATCATAAGTCATGACTTATGCAACTCTGGTCTGTCTGCTGTAGCCTGTAGCTCATAGGCGTCATAGCTGTAATTTTTAGCACTCCGTCTGTAGTCCGTCACTTATGGAGTCACGATCACGACTCACGAGTCACTACACAATCACGAGTCACCGTCACGGTCAAAACAAAACTCGCGAATCACGAATCAGTCACAAGTCACGACTCACGCTCAGACACGATACGACTCCACTCCACGAGCCCAGAAAGTTCAAAGTCCAGTCCAGTCCACCCTCGGGCCTCGGCCTCCACTCAACTTCTCTTCTCCACTCCAGGAGTCCAGACCAGAATGATAAAAAAGGAAAAAGATCAAAAGTAATCTTTTACGATGTCAATTTCAATATCGGTATCAGATATGATATCACTATCAGTCTTCAGTATTACATATATATATATACATTATCTACATGTATGTAATTGATCTGATATGTATCATCAATTTTGAGTATGAATTTTATTGAGTCATACATGTACTCAAAAATTCGAAGACTCTGACTGTTTAGTTAAGTGGCAGCTGGGTTACTTGACTCAAGCGAGCAGTCGGCCACATCAGGAACTGTCAACAGGTGCAGCAGGAGCGCCCAGGAACAGTGAGTGTCTCGGCACTCGGAATTGGCAGCGTGGCCGGTGAGGGCGAGGAGGTCGGGGTGACAGCACCGCAGTCACCTGCGCGCATTGCAACCGGGCAGGGCAGAAAGGTTTAAATGCTATGTGGCAATCGTTTAAAAAGTGAGCGGCACGAAGCTTCATACTGGGTCGGCCGTACGCCTCCAGATCTGGTGAACGGTATCCGGCTTGAGGTCAGAAAGGACATGGGCGCTCATCCGCACTTTCATGAATATATGCAGAGTTGCATTTCCTGTTGAACTGGTTTTATGTATTAAGTGTAATGTTTGCAAAAATATTTTTCATCTTTTTCCACATTCCTTAATTAGAGTTAGTAGCTTCTTCTCATCAAAGAATAGTACTTCTCAACCGAGATTTAGCCTAAGATCTTCATTATTTGCTTTAAGTTCCGAGATTGAGTAGCTTCTCAAGATTTTGAGTGGGACTTCCAAACTTCAATTAGGGATTTTCATTCTCTCTAAATGGGTTTCATCTCCTCTTAAATTATTTCAAATCAATAAGATTGAGACAACATCTCCCCAATATTTAGCTTCTTAACCTGTACTTCATGCCTATGACATAACTACTAATGTCAGATGTCTTGATTAAAGTATAAATTAAACGTTTCTGTTACAGTCCTGTAGTTAAAATTAATTTGTTATAACTATTCCTTATCTGTACATAGTAATGTGTTTTAGCCTGTACATTAAGCTCACTGTGCATTGTCATTTAAACTGTTATGTTTTAACTTGCACAATCAATCAGTAACTAAGCTCCTTCACCCATCTTCTGCCAAAAATAAACCATAAAACAATTATTTCTGTTTATCATGTCAGTTTATTTTGTTTTTAGCTTTAATTGCACTGTAAACTACATTGTCAATGCTGGATAGGACAGAGCTAAGATTCCTTTTTTGTTCCGCTTATATTAATAAATCAACGTGGAAAAAGCTTAATTTATTCAATTTTCCAATTTGTCCTAGTCACCTGGTTGATTTTGGTTTGATTTTCAATTTCTCTTTGTAAAAAATCAATTATCGTTGCTTCTAAACGAAAATATCTGCTTTTTATAAAATGTGTTCCAAGCGGCTGTTGATCGCAGCAATTTGAATATGATGCAGATGAGCACGAATCTGATGGAGAATTGTCCCCGGCTGGGCAGCTGCAGATGAATCTGGAGGCTCCGCCTGTTGAAGATGCCGCCAATATTGACGAAGTTGACGCTGCCGCTGTTGAATTGGAACAGCGGGCCCAGCGAATTGGCAATGGCAGAGCCAGAGCTGGTCCTATGGCTATCCGGTTGATTGATGACCACAGGAATGATAAAAATGGCGACAATGACGATGATATTGAGTACCTGGGCGAGTCTGTTGACGATACTAAAGCTGGATTCTATCCGAGTGAGTTCGAGCTGCTTTTTCATTGTGTGCTCACTGCTCAGAGATGCTTCTTTCTGTCTATTAGTTTAATTAGAGTCTGACATGTCTTCAATTAGAGTCTGACATGTCTTCAATTAGAGTCTGACATTTCTTCAATTAGAGTCTGACAGTGTCTTCAAGAGTCTGACAATATCTTCATTTAGACTCTGACCTACATGCCTCCGTGTTTCCAGCCATTCTGCTGCAGCCTCCGGCAGCTGCGGCCCCTACTTCATCTGCAGCGCAGCAGTCGGCCACATCAGCGGGTAACTGTTCAATCATTCGCTGCAGCAGCCGCAGCCGCCCCAGCCGAGCATCAAGCTGACGCTGTCTCTCGCGACTTAGGCGGAATTGGAGGCGTGGCCGGTGCTGCCGGCGGAGGAGGCGGGGGTGTGACAACCCCGGCAACCGCCGAGTGCGACCTGCGCGCATTGAACAACCAATTAAAAGGCGCATTGGGCACGAAAGTGTTTAAATGCGCCTATTGTGGCAAATCGTTTAATAGGAAATTCTGTTTAGAGCGGCACGAACGGCTGCACACTGGCGTCCGGCCGTACGCCTGCCAGATCTGCGGTGAACGGTACATCCGGCTTGAGGATCAGAAACGGCACATGCGCAGCGCTCATCCGCACGATTTCATGAACTATATGGACGAGGAGGAGCTGCCTACGACCACTTCTCCTGTTTGAACTGTTATTAGTGTATGTAAGCAGTATGTTTTTAGCCTAACATTTAATATTTTTCATATGAGACTTGGAGTAGCTTCTCAACATCTCCCTTAATTAGAGATTGAGTAGCTTCTCAACATCTCCATCAATTAGAGATTGAGTAGCTTCTCAACATCTCCCTCAATTAGAGATTGAGTAGCTTCTCAAGATCTCCCTCAAATTAGAGATTGAGTAGCTTCTCAAGATCTCCCTCAATTAGAGATTGAGTAGCTTCTCAACATCTCCCTCAATTAGAGATTGAGTAGCTTCTCAACATCTCCCTCAATTAGAGATTGAGTAGCTTCTCAAGATCTCTCTCATATAAAGATTGAGTAGCTTCTCAACATCTCCCTCAATTAGAGATTGAGTAGCTTCTCAACATCTCCCTCAATTAGAGATTGAGTAGCTTCTCAACATCTCCCTCAATTAGAGATTGAGTAGCTTCTCAACATCTCCCTCAATTAGAGATTGAGTAGCTTCTTAACATCTCTAGCTACTTCTC
>NIVC01001840.1:127500-209340 GCA_002269645.1 Macrostomum lignano | reverse complement strand
TTACATGTATGTGTTGCCAATAGAAATGGCCGGGTGATTCCCAAGGTTGTGCATGTATGATATAAATAGCAAAATGGTTATTTTTATAGTCAAAACATAAGACACTATTTGGGCTTAAGGTTTTAACTTAATATAATCATTCAATAGCAAAACTGTTATTTATAATCACTGTATATAGGAAAAAAACTGGTTATTTTTATGGTCATAGGGAAGAAAGCTCATTTAACATTAATAAATAGGTCTAACAATTACTTATGTAAATAAGCTTAAAGCTAACTAAAGTCAATGACAAGAACCATTATAAGTTACTATAATATATAAATAATATGTGTGACATGTTTTTTTACTTTTTAAACTTAATAGCTCTTATAATTTGCATTGCAATTTTGTTATTTTCACTTAATTTAGATGGTATTTGTTTTATGTGTTAATTGTGAAATAACTATCTTGCTATTTGTATCTTTTAGTCCTTATAGAAAAAAGTTATAAAAACTGCGGATAGTGTCTAGCACACTTTTGAAAATTTTCTAAGGTGCAGCGCAAGCACAGGTGCGCAGCGCTTGCGCATGCTGCCCTTTCTTGCTGGCTGCTGCTCTAGCAAATAAATATACATGGAAGGGGGTCTAATACCTCTGTGGAAGGGGCCTATGTGGCCTAGTTGCCATAGGAAAGTAAAAGAATATTAGCGCAGCACCAAAGATTTAGTGAAGCATAAAATAATTAGTTTTAAAGTTAAGTTAAGTAACTATTAAACAGTAACCATGGATTAATAAATAATAGTAAATCAAGTCTTAGGAAACTGAAAAGCTACATTAACCCATTTATTTAAGAAACAAAACAATAATAAATAAAACTTATTCCTGTTACTGATAATTGGATGGATTACACTTGCACAGCAAGTACACATACATATAGCTCAAACATGTACACTTTTTACAAGTAGCTCCTAGACAAGAAATAGCCAAGGGATATTTGATAACTTTAGGGAAAGGATTAACTTACTAAAGATGCTTATAAAATTGAAGTGAACAGTGACATTTTCGCTAGCTTGACTTTTATATTAACTGAGGTGACAGAGAGTTAGAACTTAGTTTGAATTTGAATTTTAACTGAATGTTGTGACAGATGCTTTTCACAGAGCAATTCCAAAACCAATACAAGAAAAACTTAACTAATGATAGTTAAAAACATAATAAAGTAAGAAGTTTGTACAATTTTAGAGGGTCCAGCGGCAGTGGCACATTTGATTCGCAAAATTTTGTTACTGCCCCTAGGCTGACTGGACATGCTCTGTCACTTGAGCCATTTTTGCAATGCCCTTCCACCCTTGATGCAGCTGCCAGAATTTCTGGCACTTTCCTTTGCATCTCATCAACAGTCTGCTGTTGCATCACTAAATCCTCTAGCCAGTGTCTGGAGCTGCTTGGAGGCCTGCTGGAGGTGAGGCTGCTGCTGCTGTTCCTCTTGTGCCTTCCTTCGAATCCCATTGACAGTCAGCTGCTGTGTCACTAAATCCTCTTGCTGCTGCTCATACATGCGCAACCTCCAAAATTCGGTCGGCCATGCGACTTAGTTTTAACAAAAATGCGACGTAGTTTTTGGCTAAAAATGTGACTTACATGTAAAAAACCCTAGCGTAAGTAGCGTAAAGCAAAATTAACACTACTTTGGGTAAACGGCAAGAGTAACTGTGACTGTCTTAATAAGTCAAAATGCCTCGTCAGCTACTTAGTACTACCATTAGGGTATTTTTTGGGTGGGCATTTTGGACTTCTTCGTTTGGCCGCCAAATCAGTCGGCCGGATCGGCCGACTCGGCCGACTGTTGCGCATGTATGCTGCTGCTGCTGTTCCTCTTGTGCCATCTTTGCTATAGCATCTTAATCGCTGTTCCTTTATCTTCTTCTGCAGTCTCCTCATTGCCTGCTGTCATTGTTCTAATTGAGTGCAATCAGCTGCTTTACTTCAGGCTTCAAAGCTGCTGGCAATTAGGTTTATTTGGTTTGTGACTGTATGTGCAGTGGCCAAATTTGCCTTCAGCAAGGTCTTAATAATGAGTAGAGAGTGAGCGTTAACTCAGAAAAGCTTGTTCTGCTGCTTTGTTAAGTCATTGTCTATCCACTTTAAAAACTGTTTGTTGTCCGCATCACCATGCAGGATGCAGCATGCACTGCGCCTTAGCTTTGATAGCAGTGGGTAAGTCACAGTGCGCAGGCATGACCAGAACTTCTCAGGATTTGACTTTTTGAGCTCCTAGTTTGAGGCATGCAACCTGGTGACTTTGAGATGCAGCTCATCAGGCTCATCAACTGCAATGATGGTGCTCATAGATTTGGCAACCCTTAACACGGTTCTGTCAAAGTTAAAGTCCTCTCCAAGAAGGTAGTCAGGGTTGACAAAGTGAAGAGCTCGGAGGATATTGTTCTGCAGTGGCAGTTGTGAAAAAAGCCTCTGCACTAACTCACAATAGAAATTGTAAACACTCTTGTAGAATCCAATGCAATCAATAGGCAACAGTCTGTCAACAGTCTCACAGGTCTTGCCACCAATCACCAGACTTGCATTATCCAACTGATTAGAGCATTCCTTGGCACAATTGGCGAGGTCTAACAGACACAGAGAGTTAGTCTCATTAACAACATTTTCTTGGTCAAAGCATATCTGGATATAGCTGCAAAAGGTCTCCAATGATGATGAAACACTGTTGACTTGGTCTATGTAACTATAAAACTCACTTAACACAGAATTGACAGCATTTTAAACATACATGTGCAACTTTAGAATCACCCAGCCGTTTCTATTGCAACACACACATGTAAGTCGCTATTGGCTAAGAGCAGTCTTGTGACTACTATTCCGTCCAATAGCAACTTACATGTGTATGTTGCCAATAGAAATGGCCGAGTGAATCCCAAGGTTGCGCCTAAGCATGATTTTAAAGATCACAGTAGCGCAGTAGCACAGCTAAAACAAAATAGTGCAGTAGCACTAAAATAGCACAGGTGTGGTAACTATGCTTATCATTTAAAATGCTCAAAGATTTTCCAAAATTTTGATTTTAATTTTACAAAATTTGGAATTTTTAAGAGCAAATTTTAATTTCAAAAAAATTAGAAAGTGAAATTTTTGGAAGTGTCTAAAAAAGTGGCTAAAAATAAACCAATTTCTGCTATACATACATGTATTTCATTTTGCATAAGCAGTAAATCAAAAGTAAAAA
The DNA here is from genome assembly GCA_002269645.1 of Macrostomum lignano. Taxonomy (NCBI): domain Eukaryota; kingdom Metazoa; phylum Platyhelminthes; family Macrostomidae; genus Macrostomum; species Macrostomum lignano. The sequence continues at coordinate 206,121 of NIVC01001840.1, read as the reverse complement.
AGTCAATGTTGGTTATATATAATAGGCCTCCAGTTTTTATAACAATTTCCTAGAAAAAGTTGCATTTCAAAAATGTACTACTGTTGTTATACTAAGTGAATATTAAAAATATTTCTTATATGCAAAATATTCTGAATATTCTATGTATTAATACTTTATTTTAAATAATAGGAAAAAATTTACTATAAAAAGGAGTGAGGAGTCAGCTAGGAGCCAAAATAAAGAACCTTTTCTTGTTTGTTAGTCTTGTACCATTGTTTTGAACATTGATCAAGCTTCAAATTAGCCTTAGGCTTATAATCACTTGTGTTACTTATTTTGAGTAGTAGATAATGACATAGGAGTTGCCCCAAGATTAGGAGTTCAGTCCATTCTCAGAGAATGAGACATCCAGATCTAGGATCCGAGAAATTGCCTTTAGAAGGCAGGAATCCTACCACAGGATAGAGAAGTCTAGACTCAGAGTCTAAGAAACCTGCTTTAGTGCAGAATACCTAGCAAATAAGCTGTGACCCTCTGATCCAGGAACACCTAAGACTGAGAGAATAATATCTTTAGAGGAGTATAGGAATAGGATAGACAGTGCCATTAGACTGCTTAGGCTAAAAAGTATAGACGCTACTAATAAGAGTACATATCATACATGCGCAACAGTCGGCCGAGTCGGCCGATCCGGCCGACTGATTTGGTGACCAACCAAGGAAGTCGCAAAAATGCCCACCCGAAAAAATACCTAAGTAGTAGTACTAAGTAGCTGACGAGGCATTTTGGGTTAATAGACAGTCATAGTTACTCCTGCCGTTTACCCAAAGTTGCGTTAATTTTGCTTTAGGGTTTTTTTTACATGTAAGTCGCATTTCTGGCCAAAAACTATGTCGCATTTTTGTTAAAACTAAGTCGCACGGCCGACCGAATTTTGGAGGTTGCGCATGTATGGTACATATGCTACTAATAGAAGTATATATGCTACCAATAGAAATACATATACTACCAGTAAAAAGGCTAGTAATAACCAGTAAGATCAGTAAAAAGAAATAACCCCTGTTACAACTTTGGTGGTTAACCAGTGGGATTATTCATCAACTTTGGTGGCATTAGGCCTTAGTAGGATTTCTAAAAAGAGCTAAAAGGCCTGTTATATATACTAAACTTTGTTTTTCTAAAATTGTTTTGGAAAATTTGTTGTGCCCGGGTGCGCTTGCACCGATGAGCAATCTCTGGCTCTCGGTCAAGTGCGCCCGGCATTGCACTCCCACCCTTCCTGGCCGCGTGCCTGCACCACCCCCCCCATTCTGTTTGTGTCAGCCCCCCCCCATTTCTGCCTGCGCTAACCCCCCCCCCAGTTGTGTATCAGCTCTTATGCTTTGCCCCCTTTTCTTTATGCGTACCCAGCCGGATTGGCTGGTCTGGCCCCTTCTCCCCCTTTTATTAGCCTTGTCAATTGGTGATTGGCCAATAAGTTGGGTTTTGATAATGCTGTCTAGCGTGAGACCCTAGGGCTTACTGCGATCCAAATAAATAGAGAATTGCTGGCGGTGGGCAAGGCAAGCACGCTGGTTGACGCCTGACACTAGACCACTCTTCAGAACCTACAAACTTCAATGGCAAGAATCTCAGTTCTACAAATTTGATGAATTCGCTGCCTTGCCCATCGTCAAGCAGATTGGAAATCAAAGTAAGACCTGCGCCTGCATTCATTACTCATTTGGGCCTTGTGCGAAGTGGGTACTGTACACCTCAGGGATGGACTGACTACCCTACCTCGACGCGACCCCACGCTCAGTTACGGAGTCAGTCTGGTCAATGGGCTGACGCCATCTCTAGGCTCGATAACTGCAGAGCGCTCTTAGGGGGCTGTTTCGATCATGTGTAGAGACACAACAAATTTCAGTTTCAATTGTGGAAAAAAAGCAAATTTTGATTTTGACATAAAAATCTCTTTTGGAACATTTCTAATAATCCTAAAGCCCAATAAATTAATTTGACTCTTTTCTAAAGTGCAAATCCCTAGGTTTTCAAAATTTATTCCAACAAGGCCTTTAGTTAGGCCTACTAGAGCCTATAACAAAAAAATTGACTAAAATTATATAGGGACCTATCTTAAATTTAATTATTATATCTTAAAACTAGATTCTAAACATAGGGGGCCTAGGCCTAACTATCTTAGTATTAGGCCTAACAAGAAACCTATATCTAGATTATTAGAGCAAGCCTAGCTTGGATCAAAATCAAAGAACAATAAAAAACTGAATAATTTAGGTTTAACTAGGCCTAGGGCCTAGGCCTATGAAAATGTGGTTCTGTGGTCTTGTCAAAGATTCAAGAAGCATAGGGGCCTAGGCCTATCTAGGGCTAGGGCTCAAAGTTTGTACTTGTGCACTTGTATGCCTAAACATTTGAAAATTGTGAAAATTGGGTCTGCCTGCTATCAAAAGCAATAAAAATTCCTGCGCTATAAAACAGAAAACTTCTTATCCTCGTTGTGCAAGGCTAAGCCTATTTTTTTTACAAAAACCCGCTTGATATTTTTTCCAAGAAACGAGGTTTTTAGATCTTACTTGGGTAGTCCTTGCTACATATATGAAAGCTGCAGTTCAAACTAGCACCCGTTATCCTAGTCCAAACGACACCAAATGGGCCAAAAATCTGGTTGAAAATGAGTCGAAATGGCAAATCGTTGGTGTAGGCCTATGTATAGACCATATTGCACTAAAAAAGGACTGGCAAAAATAGAGTGAAGAAATTCTTAGTGCATTAATAAGTCATTTTATTTTACATCACAGCCAATTGAAGTCAATCAATCACTTGACCGCATTTCAGTGGCCGGTGCCTGGCCACGAACACGAACAGGATAAAAATGTAAAAAGGGGGGACATGATTTTATCTGCATTTTAGCAGTTTTAAACGTTACGAGAAACTACGTTAACAGTATAACAGAATTTTGTGTTTAATAGCACCGACAAATTATTTTCTTTTAACGAAGAAAACTGAGACAACACCTTTCACATGGCTATTTTTTATGCAGTTTCTTAACTTTGAATTAAGATCTAACTTCCCATAATGTCGGACGGAAAGAAACACAATTAAGAAAATCTATACAATTCAATTACTTACTATTAATTAATGGTTAAACGTAATCACTATTAATTAAAAATCATGCAACATCTAAACGTGTATTAGCATCCTGACTTATGGTCATAATGTATTAGAATGCCTAAGTGCGTATTGGCAGCAGAGATAAACCAAGGTTCTATCCTTTTCAGATGACACGCAGACCTAAAAGTTAAATAGTTTTAGGCACGGATACCTGTAGTTTTAGGTGGCTTATTAACCACATCTGTGTCAACTAAATGTAGAAAATTTCAGGCTGCAGCAGTTCGTTGCAGGAATCGGGTTTACGAGCTGGTCAGCTGGTCAGAATAAAATACAAAGGAAAGCTTTCTTAGAGGACACCAACATTTCATTAAATGCTAGGTCGATTCACTGTACAATACTACCATATGTAAATACTGTTTTGGTTTATCATCAGTCGTGAAGAGCTTTCCTTTCTCTAAGACTTTTGCCTAAGTAAACATATAAATAATTTAAGACGAAAAACCTCAACAAAAGAAAATTCAGCTTCACAAGAGATGGCGAAACGAGTTCAGTTGTAATAAACTTCAAATCAGATCACTAACAAATTCTTGATACTCGTAGATGTTTTAGGAACTAATTATTTTATTGAAAAAAATCAATCAGTAACCAAGAGTTGAAAAGGTAAAAAAACGTTATTTAACTTTAACTTGCTTGGGTTATTGAAACAATTGGTAAAGAAAATTCATTTTGCAATAAATAATAAACAAAGACAATCGTATGGAACTGAGAGTCAGATCTCACTAATAAGATGCAGATAATTAAAGCCGTCAAAAAAGAGATAAAAAAGCATTCAAGAGAGTTGATTCAATTGTGCACACAAAAAACTAAACAGCAAAAAAGCCAATCATAAATTACAATACGTTAGATTCAGTTTTATTCTCAACTTTAACTGCAAAAAACACAGGCTGAAACTAGTAAGGGCGCAACTACAAAAAAGAAAGATTCCATTATAGATATTGAAGCTAAATGATGCTTAGAAACCTTCACCGTTTGTTATAAATAATAATTGCACTCCATAGCTGGATGTATTGATATAGTAGCAAAAAATAATTATAATTAATTATAATGGAATAGGTAAAAAAAGAACTCGCGCATGCTTTTATTGGCCCAGACTAGTCAATTGTAGCCACTTAGGCCAAAAGCAAATCAAATTTCTATAAATTCGGTTTATAGAGATTTATAACAAAATCCAAGCATTATTTATTGTTTAATGAAAACTAATTCAATTAATTAAAACATTGAACTCTGAAGCGACTCTGGGGTGGGCTAGAATCGCCTTGTAGAATAACTGAGTTGCGTCTAAAATGCATCTGTGTCACTTTATGAACTAAAATCTCGCATTTCGCGTTTATAACTAATCTATTTAGTCTACTTGACTCAGTACAAAGTTAAGCGTTTCAACGACCCTTGGACGGCTGTTTGCGACTCCTACGATTCTGCAACTCACGTGATGCGATCGTGACTAAAACAGTCGCCTGTCCGTCGCACAACAGTCGTTTGAGTCGTTCAAAAGAATCACCATAGTTACTAAGTGAGTTGTTTACAATGACTCTAGCGATTCTTGTCACGGTAACGTTCTCAACGGGTTATTGAGTATCAGAGCCTTACATACTACTGACGGTACTGACCTAGTAGCTCAAAATACCTAAGACTATGACCAACAAGTGTTCAATTGTAAACAAACTTTACCTGGTTCTTTAACACGTAACTTTCATATTAATTAGTAAGACTAATACAACAAGTCGTATAACAATAAGAACAATACGAAAATACACCAATTTCTCGACTCAAAGCATAATAAGATATGAAAATACTACTCACAGTAGACAACACAACAACGCGCGAACACTAGTTTCTCATTCAGGTAGTTAGGAATGAAATTCGGCATAGGGAAAAAAGAAATTGGAATACAACTCCCAAGCACGGTCAAAGCACTAGCCTCAGTGTAACAAAAGCAAACTTAGTCCCAAGTCAGTTAGAGCTTCACAAGAAGCGGTTAACTATTGTTTATTAATTAAAACAGGCGTTTCTCGTACGAGTGCAAACTGTGAACGCCGCCTTCGTACTGCGAACTGGGCGTCCGACGCTCAAATTTCAACTCGCCGCTATACGTCATCGAGCGCAACGAGGACAAAGATTTGGCTCCGATGTCCTGGCAACCGTGCTGTAGGCCGGACACCAGGTAAGGGACTAAGCGTAGCACCGAGCCTTTGTCCACTATGTTGCCTGACACGCCTTGGGCCACTTTCACATTGTCCGTGTCCGAGAAATACCTTGGGAGTTTCAGTGGCGACCATTGTCAGTTATTAGATAGTTTGCAGGCTGTAAAGCGGCCCCAACTTTTCTATGGACGGTCAGGCATATAAGCCCCATCAGCCTATTTTTTGTGCACAAGCCCCAAATTAATGTCATTAGAAGACGATTCTCATAGTCATTAGGGGACGACTTTCATAGTCATTAGGGGACGACTTTCATAGTCATTAGGGGACGACTTTCATAGTCATTAGGGAACGATTCTCATAGTCATTAGGGGACGATTCTCATAGTCATTAAGGGACGATTCTCATAGTCATTAGGGGACGATTCTCATAGTCATTAGGGGACGACTTTCATAGTCATTAGGGGACGATTCTCATAGTCATTAGGGGACGATTCTCATAGTCATTAGAAGACGATTCTCATAGTCATTAGGGGACGACTTTCATAGTCATTAGGGGACGATTCTCATAGTCATTAGAGGACGATTCTCATAGTCATTAAGGGACGATTCTCATAGTCATTAGGGGAGACGATTCTCATAGTCATTAGGGGACGATTCTCATAGTCATTAGGGACGATTCTCATAGTCATTAGAAGACGATTCTCATAGTCATTAGGGGACGACTTTCATAGTCATTAGGGGACGATTCTCATAGTCATTAGGGGACGATTCTCATAGTCATTAGGGGACGATTCTCATAGTCATTAAGGGACGATTCTCATAGTCATTAGGGGAGACGATTCTCATAGTCATTAGGGGACGATTCTCATAGTCATTAAGGGACGATTCTCATAGTCATTAGGGGACGATTCTCATAGTCATTAAGGGACGATTCTCATAGTCATTAGGGGACGGTTCTTAAAGTCACTAGAAGACGATTCTCATAGTCATTAGGGGACGATTCTTAAAGTCACTAGAAGACGATTCTCACAGTCATTAGGGGACGATTCTCATACTCATTAGGGGAGACGATTCTCATACTCATTAGGAGACTATTCTCATAGTCATTAGGGGAGACGATTCTCATAGTCATTAGGGGACAATTCTCGAAGACATTAGGGGAAGTCATTAGGGAACAATTACGCAAGCAAACAGGCAGACAGATCCGGAAACCAACCTAACGGCGGCACTCTTGCCAGACTCCATCGCGTCCAGACTGCCCATGCCGCGGTATTTCTTCAACCGGACACCGTCAGCAAAGAAGTACTCGCCAGGTGCTTCGGTAGTGCCAGCTAGCATTGAGCCCATCATAACTGTTGAAGCGCCTAGCGATAGAGCCTTCATAATATGCCCAACAGACTGGATGCCGCCGTCAGCTATCACTGGCACAGCGAATCGTCTCGCATATTCGGCCACTTTGTACACGGCTGTAGCCTGAGGCCTGCCAACAGCCATGACCTCCTGGGTGATGCAGATACTGCCGGAGCCCATGCCAACGCGGAGGGCGTCAACGCCGGCATCAATGAGGTTCTTGGCTTGGGCGGCTGTAACTACATTGCCGCCAATCACCTGCAGCTCCGGGTGCTGCGATTTCACATTGCGAATCATGTCAATTTGATAGATGCTGTTGCCTTGGGAACTGTCCTGTTTGGTTTGGGAAAATATGCTGAGCTTATTTATTAAATTTTAGATTTAATCTCTGATGTCTGTGTCCCTTTCCTCTCTGATCCCTGTGTCCAGCTCATCTCTGATCCATGTGTCCATTTCATCTCTGATGTCTGTGTCCCTTTCCTCTCTGATACCTGTGTCCAGCTCATCTCTGATGTATGTGTCCCTCTCATCTCTGATGTCTGTGTCCAGCTCATCTCTGATGTATGTGTCCCTTTTATCTCTGATGTATGTGTCCATTTCATCTCTGATGTCTGTGTCCATTTCATCTCTGATCCCTGTGTCCATTTCATCTCTGATCCCTGTGTCCATTTCATCTCTGATGTCTGTGTCCATTTCATCTCTGATGTCTGTGTCCATTTCATCTCTGATGTATGTGTCCATTTCACCTCTGATGTATGTGTCCATTTCATCTCTGATGTATGTGTCCATTTCATCTCTGATGTCTGTGTCCCTCTCATCTCTGATGTCTGTGTCCATTTCATCTCTGATGTATGTGTCCATTTCATCTCTGATGTCTGTGTCCCTCTCATCTCTGATGTCTGTGTCCATTTCATCTCTGATGTCTGTGTCCATTTCATCTCTGATGTATGTGTCCATTTCATTTCTGATGTATGTGTCCATTTCATCTCTGATGTATGTGTCCATTCATCTCTGATGTATGTGTCCATTTCATCTCTGATGTATGTGTCCATTTCATCTCTGATGTATGTGTCCATTTCATCTCTGATGTATGTGTCCATTTCATCTCGGATGTCTGTGTCCATTTCATCTCTGATGTATATGTCCATTTCATCTCTGATCTGTGTCCATTTCATCTCTGATGTCTGTGTCCATTTCATCTCTGATCCCTGTGTCCATTTCATCTCTGATGTCTGTGTCCATTTCATCTCTGATCCCTGTGTCCATTTCATCTCTGATGTATGTGTCCATTTCATCTCTGATGTCTGTGTCCCTCTCATCTCTGATGTCTGTGTCCCTTTCCTCTCTGATCCCTGTGTCCAGCTCATCTCTGATGTCTGTGTCCTTCTCATCTCTGATGTCTGTGTCCATTTCATCTCTGATGTCTGTGTCCATTTCATCTCTCTGATGTCTGTGTCCTTCTCATCTCTGATGTCTGTGTCCATTTCATCTCTGATGTCTGTGTCCATTTCATCTCTCTGATGTCTGTGTCCATTTCATCTCTGATGTCTGTGTCCATTTCATTCCTTTCCATTTCAGTGAACCAATGAAAAGCATAAATTCAGGCAGAAAATCTAGTCATATTTTAATTACCAAAACGATAGCATCGACTCCGGCCTGTAGCAGTCCTTCCAGCCTCGTGTAATCTTCAGCATGGGTGCTGAGAGCGGCGGCAACCAGCAGCTGACGCCTAGATAAAAAATTGATTAATATTTGAAAACTTTGGACAAAAATACTTCTCAATTAATTAGCCCTAATGAAATGATTTGCGCAGAGACAAATAAGACCTCGACATATTTTTACTAATCACGGTTGGTGATTTGTAGATAAGCATCTATTCCCGATAAAAATATCATAGTAAAATACTCACTTATCGTCCTTGCTAGATAGCGGATATTCGCGATTTTTTTTCAAATCGGTGCGAGCAATCAAAGCAACAAGGTCGCCGCTATCGTTCACGATTGGTAATTTGCCTGGCGGAAAAATGTTTAAGAAAAAAATCAGTAATCTATATAGATTATTCCCTAATGGGCAGATGTGCAACCGACAGCTCAGCCGCAGCTATTGTGCGGCGCATCTGAAGGCTGCGTACGGCTGTTCAGTCCAGGGACTGGGGGGAGGGGTCCCACATACTCTCAATTACCCCAGCTAATGCTGGCACCCATTTTACAGCTGGGTGAACTGAAGCAATGCACAAAGTTAAGTGTCTTGCTCAAGGACACAAACTCTTCAGAGTGGGTCGGGAAACGAACCCCCGACCTTTCCGTCGTGAGTCCGACGCTCTAAACCACTAGTAGACTGCAACCAGTTTTAGAGAAGGTTGCCAATTTGAAGACAACTTTTACTCACCTTTTTTACTTTTCTGCAGCACATCGTGAGCCTGGCTAAGTGTGACGCCAGCCGGAGCAGTGATCAGCTCGCTCAGCGGGGTCATGACCTCACGTATAGGAGTGCTGTACTGGGACTCGCCAAGAAAGTCGATATCGCGAAAGGTGACCAGGCCAACCAGTTTGCCCCCCATTTTGCCGCTGTCGGTGATTGGAATGCCGGAGAAGCCCTGGTCGGATTTGATTCGCAGCACATCCGCTACTATATTAGTTGGCGACATCACGTAGGGATCAACTATAAAGCCTTGCTCATATTTTTTCACTTTTCGGATTTCATTAGCTTGATAGTCGGCCGTACAGTTGTGATGCACTATGCCAATACCGCCAGCTAGTGCCATGGCTATGGCCATTGTGCTCTCCGTCACTGTGTCCATTGGGGACGAGATAAGCGGCGTTTTCATTGTTAGTTTTCTAGTCAGCGGCGAGGTTAAGTCTACCTCGGAGGCTGGGAAATCGATGAAGCCGGGTAGGATGATGAAGTCGCTGCGTTAAAGAGGGGGAAAAGTGGCTATATTTAATTCATCAAAGCATCAAGACCTATGAGCTTCACGAGTTTGATAACATCATTTGTTCATTGCGCACCCTGGCGCACTTCAAGCGACATTCCGCCGACTCCCCCACGTACGCAGTCATATGCACAGGCACTCACAAGGGGGTGTACAGCGGTCCTAACTTTATTCATCAATAGGCATGTACACTTCACTGCGCCTTGGGGGTTGGCCTTTAAAGGCGTTAATAAAGAAACTACATTTCTTTGTCAGTTCAAAATGTAAGTAAATTTGGCTTACATAGAAGTATGGCTTAAATGAGTTCACACAAAAACTCTCAAATCTTTGCACCAGCCCAATCAGTTTTGATGAAAGCTTACTTCAATGCAGTTGCAAAGTCACAGTGATATCACATTTGGTTTCACAACATTAACTTATTTCTTTACAAAATCACAAGCATTTTTATTTGTGAAATGCAAAATGATGTAGTCCAATCTATATGATAATATGAAAATAATTTTTTATTGCTGCACTGCACTTTGCACTTCCAACCCAAAATATTTTTTAACATATTAAAAAAATTGTATAAGCTTTTTATTTATACTAGCTCATTATAAAATGACAGACAAATTAAGCTTTATACATGTAAGCTTGTAAGGTAAAGCAAGTATCAAATACCTAAAACTTTGTATACGTACACAAATTTGACAAAATTGTACTGGCATATACTTTTATTCTTTAATCTACAATATCAATTTTAATTTTAATGATCCTATCTACATTTAACTCTTAGACTAAAAGTTGAATAGAATGAAAATTTTTAGCAGTTATACAAGATAACTTTATAAACTAATCTTTAAGATATATTTTTTACTCATGATGTGTTATTTTATAAAAATATTTATGATAAATTGTAATAGTTTAAAAAAATAAACTGTTTATACATTCCATGTACAAAAATGTTTTAAAAATCAATTTTATAATTTGGATCATCAAAATGCTGAGGCAATAAAACAGTTTAGGCATTAATCATTTAATTTCTTTGAGGCATGAGGCATTAAATGAGAAAGGCTCATTTTTAGCATTTTTCTAGATTTACTGGGTTTTAATTTTTAGTCATATTTGGTCTAAGCCATATGATAGCACTCAGACTATGGCATTTTTATTCTTTGATTTTTATCTGAGTTTTTTTATGCAAATAATTTTGGCTGATCAGCTTTTACTAGTAAGTTTAAAATGTACATAGCCGGGTGGATTCCACATGATGACTTACCCACCCCTTACTCCTTGGTCAGGCACCCCATTCTGCTATATAAATTTTAATGTCAGTTTAATATCTATAAAAATGGACTAGCCAAAGTTATATACATGGTTTTTTGGACTTCTTGAACTTTAGGTCTATAAAATACTTCCAATTTGCCATTTTCTCCTAAAATTTAGACAGTCTTCAAAAGTGGCCAAAAATTACCTTCAAGGGTAAATGCAAGCTTGATTTTTTTATCACCTATGTTATTAGTGATAATTTGATACCAACTGTTTCAGAGAAGAATGTTTGAAAATTTACCTTTCTTAGAATCTTAACTTCTTAACAATATATTTTCCAAAATTTGATAAACTTTTGATGAAGCCACATCTAGAGGATTTGAATGTTAAATCTAATAAACAGTGTCTATATTAATTTTTATTTATTCATTTTGTTATAGTGCAACAACACTGCAATATCAGTTTAGTGTTTTTAAAAATGCTGATTTATGGTTTGCTATCCATACTTTACCTCCTACTTTTGATTTGCTGTCATTCTTTCATTGTTGTAACTACTGTTGTATATTGAATGTGTAGGTTTTATGCAAGTGAGAATTGAGAATAAGAATTGTAGAGTCTTGGCTGACTCTGCTGCTTTATATTTATATTGCTAAATGAGCATGCACGTAGAGTATATACACTTGGCAAATTGGCTTGAATTAAAAGTTACCCAATGCTCTGAGTTGATTGGGAGTTGAATACAAAATTGAATATACTAAAACATAAATACAATGACTAAAGTACTCAATACCCCATACCCATACTTAGTACTCATGTCACAACAACTATCAGCCATACATTCTTTACTTGTTTACCTATACTAATTTCTACTAATCTGCATTGTCTCTGACTATTCTAAAGATAACTACGACTGCTGATATTAATTATTTTTAAAGGAGTATAATTTTTTCTTCATGGAAATGTTTGATAACTTGCTGAATTTTTTATTTAAGCTTTGTTGAAATTTCCTTATAGGACCCCCCTCCCCAACTGGTCCCAGAATTTATCTACCTAATTTTGAATAGACCCCTATGTCTCTATTAAAGTTTAGGTATATAAAAAATTAATCCATATAAAGATTCTCTCCACCCTAAAACCCCTTATTCCCATGGCCATACCCTAGATATTTCTGGTTGTTAGCCCCTCCCCCCCTAATACCTCTCTTAGTCTTGGAATTTATCTAAGTAATCTTTAACAGATCCCCCATGTCTTTACTAAAGTTTACATGTAGATTCTTCCTACCCTAAAAGTAAAATCCTAAAAGTAATTCCCTATCTCAGTAGTTGGTGGTTATCAGCCTACCCCCTGCCAATGCCTGTGGGTCTCCTGAGACATTTCTCCTATAGTCTTGGAATTTCATCTACCTAATCTTCAATAAACCCATGCCTCTATTGAAGTTTAAGTATATAAAATCAATCCCTTTAGAGATTCTCCCCACTCTAAAAACCCCTATTCCCTATGCTAAGGAGTCCAGTAAGATTTTTAATTTTTTTAATTTGTCCTCTGCTTAGATACCATGTGATAGACATTTGTTGTATGAGTAAAATGACACCTTACTTTTGAATTTTGGTCAAGTAGGAGCATAATAAAAGAGTCATAACACTTTTAGTGTCATTTTTTTTATTTCTGCAATGCAATTTTCCTATAAGGCACTGTGATCATTTTCCTTATCCTTAAAAGGTCTAATTTTCCGAGTTATACGAGGGGTGTCCCAAAAGTTCCCGGAATGTCTAATGTAGCTCTTCAACGGAGCCATAATATTTCACGCCCTTGGTGTCAAATGAAAGGAAATTTTGTCACGAAGAAAACAAAGTTAAAATCATGTTAATATCTGTTTCTATTCAGGAGCTGCAGCAAGAAACGTGCGCAAAGGTCAGGGGTAGTGTTACACAACCTCACATATCAATGAAAATAATTTTTCATCTCCATTTTTGGATATTTTCATTTTGAATTCGTGCTACTGACGTGTCAGAAAGACGTGGTAGTGTCTATGGAAAAAAAGCAGAAATTCTCATTAAGCTAATCTGAGCTTTTGCACGAATGCAGATAATCCTTACCAAGCGCTTGCTTTCAACTTGAAATCTCTTTGCGAAAATGAGTTCTCTTCAGAGCCTCGAAAGTCAGCGAAGTCAAGTTTTTGTCCTTTGGTCAGTAGGATGGAGTGGAGCCAAGATTTCTGACCACTTATTCTCCATCCACGGTGAGAACAGCCTGAAAAACTGCCATTTATGGATGGATCGAACGCTTTAGAGACGGTCCATAAAATTCTTCGTAGCCGGGTGTTCCAGAACCGCAGTGAACTTGAAGACTTCACTCGTCGCGTCATCCTGCATCACGAAATGCCTCGAAATGTTTTTGCCCAGGCCATCGACGGCATGCTTTCAAGGTGGCAGAGGTGTATCCAGCTGAATGGGGACTACGTGCAGAAGCCGCAGGTTGAGCTTGACGATTCGCTTTGAATTTTGAATTGGTGCATGTCCCAAGGATTCATCAACGGTATGAACAGTTCTGTTTTATTGTTTAAAATCATTGCCATAGATTTTTGAGGTTGTGTAACACTACCCCTGACCTTCGCGCACGTTGCTTGCTGCAGCTCCCGAATAAAAACAGATATCAACATGATTTTTTACTTTGTTTTCTTCGTGACAAAATTTCCTTTCATTTGACACCAAGGGCGTGAAATTTCATGGCTCCGTTGAAGAGCTACAGCTACGTTAGACATTCCGGGAACTTTTGGGACACCCCTTGTAGATGACATCACTTTTGAATTATTCAGTGGATTTTCATTCCTAATATGTCATTTCTTAGCAATTTTCTTGTAGATTATTTTGCATTAGTGCTTTGCAAATACAACTACTAGTTTTTCTTTTATTCTCAAAAAAATAATGTGTCATATATGGAATTTTAATCATTTGACCATAATTATACCACTTTCATCCTTATATAGATCATCCAGATGCAACACCAACACCAAGCCAATCTAGCTGGCTGGCAAAGGGGCCCAACCAAGGTAAGCTGTAAGAATTCCCATTCAAAGAATTCTAAAAGTAAAACTATATAACTGATGAGGCATTTAGCCCTTATAATACAGTTATAGTAACTCCTATCATTTATCTAAACATTACATTAACTTAGCTTATGCTTCCTTTATAGTTGCTTTTTTGATCAAAAAGTAAGTCATACAGTCAGTGTATTCACATACATGCATGCTTATATGCACATATAATGTCCAATGCAATGAAACTTGTGTAAATACAGGAATACATATGAATAAGCAGTTTTTTACATTGGAAACAATGTGGCTAGTTCTCCAGTGAGCCCTGCAAAACCCACCAACCCTGTGTGTGGGGTGAGCAGTCAGAGCAGAACAAACGCGTGAGGCACAAAGTGCCAAGCATGAGGAATAAATAGCCAGCCAATGTGCAAAGTGCATTGGGTGGTCTGGCTTGTGACAAATATAATGAGATGTGTGCATCAAAATATGGACAAAAAATCTCACAAAAACTGCTGTACTAACATCAAAACTAAAAGAGTGAATTTCACAAGTAAGGTATCATTTTAAAGAGAAGAATCTGATCTATTCAATAAGTATAGTTTTGTATGGATTCAATGTGGAAGAAAGGAACAGGCTCCAATTGAAATGTTTATCAATAGATGTAATAGATGCAATAGGGGTATCAGATGTAAAGATTATGTCTTTACAAAAGTGCATTTTCTCATGCACATTAAAACTTGAGCTAAAAATGTTTGAGGGTTATAGGTGCACCTTACTAAGATGCATAACATTATTAGGTTTTTTTTCAATTTTAATAAAAAGTTGGCACTTTGGTGGCAAAAAAAGCTAAAATTGGAAATGTACTTTTACATTTTTTGCATTTTTTCTATACTGCTAATAGTTAAGCACACATACTATGTACCAATTGATGCACAATTCAAAGATACACAAGTGTGAAAATTTTTAATTCTTGAACATTTTAAATAAGGAAGTTATATACAAAAGACTAAAAATCATGATCTTAAACTGCATTGAGGTAAAGTGCTCATTATAATTTTTTTAATGTGGAAGAAACAATTCAACGCTGTCATTTAATTCCAAACTAACTATACTTTAAGGTGTTTAAGTAAACCTGTTTAAATATTTGAAAAAGAACTTTTTTCATAGAAAGACACTTTTTTGATTGCTTAATCCGATTTGCAACAACAAAATAGTTACTTTCATGCTGGTGCAAACCTTTATTAGGGTGAATTTTCAAAATTTCATACTGTGTTAAAAATAAATTGAAGCTTAATATTTATAAACATTAGAAATGGACCACTAATGCCAATGGGTATTTTACTTTGGTTACTTACTAAGTTACTATAATGGACTAAACTGGCACTGGCAGAGACAGATATGAGAGAAACTAATTGCTCTATTGTATTTGGCTCCAACATTACAATATATCAGGGTACAACTGGCTAAGTTATCAAAAGTAGCTAGATTTTAATCACCAGTTTCATCATCTTATACCTACCACAATTTTAGTCACATCCACATGCAATAATAATACCTTTCTTTAAGTTTTTAATATCTAAAATTCTTTGTTAAATTATATAAAAATTCATAAAAATATTAAACAGTAAAATTTTAGCTGTTTACATGCTGGTGGTTTGAAAATAGCTACTTTTGTGCAAAAATACACTGTCATTAATACTATACCTATTATTATTGTAACTTTTGTATTATGACCTATGAGAGTTGAAGCATAAATTGTATTTTTCTAATTTTATTTTATCATTTGTTTGAGTGCTTGGGCTGGCCTGCCCGCCTTGTAGGGTGTGATGTGGCCTTAGCCACTTTCTCTCCCTTCTGTTAGGATCTAAACACACTTGAAAGCTTGCCACAAGTTCACATTTAATATTATCAATCGATTATTTAAAACAAGCCTCTGAGGTTGGTGTTGGGAGTAAGTGGCCTAGAGTGTACACAAAAGTGAGAGGAAGCCCATGGGTAGACTATGAACCTTCTTTTTGTGCCTTGTACATTGCATAGTATATGCTACACAAGACAGAAGTTAAGCAAAAGAGAATGATAGGCTAGCCATTAGCCAATAGTGATAGCATGCACTTTTTTCCAGTCCACTATGATGGGAGGGAGGGGTATCAGATCATACATGCGCAACTGCTGGCCGACCTGGCCGATCTGGCCACCGTAAATTGTGGTGGACCAGGGGTAAGTTGCAAAAATACCCACCCCAAAGAATACAGACATAGTACTAATTAGATGATGAGGCATTCAGCCCTTATAAGAGAGTCATAGTTACTCTTGACATTTACCCAAAATTGTGTTAATGTTGCTCTAGGGTTTCTTTCATAGGTAAGTCGCATTTTTGGTCAAAAAGTAAGTTGCATGGCCAGTGTAAATCAGGGGGGTTGCGCATGTATGTATCAGATAGCCCAACTCTAATCCCCATACCCAATACAGCATACATGTAGACTTGACTTAGCTGCTTGGGGCTCTGTGCGTCCGGAAATAGCAAGGAGGCGTTGCCACCCATTTTGCTAACCCCTAGACAAACATGTAGAATAAGAGAGGATTGGGTCCAGATAAGTCTTCCCAATGTATATCTATGTACAAAGACAAACACTGAGGAGAAAAATGGCTCTAAACCATAATTGTTACAGTGTCTATTATTATGAACTATTTGACTTATCTTTAATCCGCAAGGTCAAGGATAAATTACTGTTACTCACTACCAAATGTGTAATTGCCTAAGATTAAGAAGGAATAATACAATCAAACCCATTATCACTTGACCCACATACCTATCACTTCTGATTCTGACCTACATATATCTACTATATCCTGTCTTGCCAGTTTCTTTTTATCTTATTTATCTTTATTTTATCTTTATATACTTCTAGACTCCGGGTAGTATACATGTATGCCGGAATTTTCCGGCATACAGAGGGACCTAGATTACACATTGGCATACAACTTGGCGTACAAAGGGGCCTGGCGTACCCTCTTGGTGTATAGCTTGGCGTATAGAGATTGCCAAGACCAACAAGTGGGACTAAAAGTTCCAAGTCCCAACAATCAATCTACATAATTAGCATACAAAAATGATTAAGTTTGCATTTGGCATAGTCTCCATATACATATTTATAGTAGCTAAATTTTGATCAGAAAGAATAGCCGGCCCTTTAATGAAAAAAATAGAAAACTAAATTTAAAAAAATGGGTTTACTTTTTCTAAGAAAGTAAAAGTAAAACAAAAATAGTTGAAATGAATATTAAATTTTGCAAGCTTTTAATATTAGTTGTAATTTGTAATTTTTATTTTGGCGTGTTTTTGTACACAATAAAAAGTTCCTTGGCATACATTGGCATGCATGAGCTATGGAAGCAATTTTCATTCCGGCGTACAGCGGTACACGATCTTGACCCTGGATATACTTATAGAGATAAAATTATGATCTTATCAAAACTGCAACTATTTTATCTATCTAAAGTTTAAGAAGTCCAGGTTTTTAGACCAGCTTAATATTTTATGCTTAGGCCTACAAATTAATAAAATTAATAAAATATTCATTTGTCTCAAACAAATAACAAAATAAAATAAAATACAATAAAATAAACAAAGAACAAAGATATATGAATACATTGTCATTAGATATTCATTGAACCATTACTATTTGTCACTATCTAAAACAAAAATGCACAATTTAAAGGCTTACAGCTTTTGCATTTTTTTGCATTGGGACAAAATTGGGTAATCTTTCTTTACCCGACCGTAAATTATTTTCTAAGTGTTTTCGAATTTTTTATATTTAAAATGTTTTACGGTCTGACAATTTGACAATTTGACAACTTAATATTAACCAAATAGATTAGCTGGCTAACCTGTAGTTTTGCACATTTAATTCCAACCCCCACCCCCACCACCCTTGAATAGAGGGCGAAATAATTCTGGAAATAATTAAATTTAATCCGGAAAATAATTTACGGTTGGGTAAGGAAAGATTACCCAAAATTGGACTAGGACCAGATTTTTTGATAGGCCTAGGCTAGGCCAAATTAGAGTTTAAATTTAATAAAAAATTATATTTAAATTATTAATTTACCTTTGCTTAGGTCATTAGGATTGGTTATGATCAGTCATAGTTATTATTTAAAGTAGGCCTAAAATTATTTGACAAAAAATCAACCAACTTTCATCATGAGAAGTTTTCATACTCAAAGAATCATATTCCATTAGGCCTATTTAAAAGATTCAACTCAAAGTTTTATTGTTAACAAACCAAATGAATGACATAAAAGTTGTTTATTGTTGCTTACTTGTATGTCATACCAGCTCCTTTCTCGAAAAGCTGAGCGCCAGTCATTCCGTCTTCAGGTACGTAGCCAGTAGAAGAAATGAGTCTCTCTGCCATACTACAATAAAAAAATAGATAGCAAAATCAATTCGCAGTGCGAATTTTGACAATAAACTTAACAGTCGCTGTCTAACAAATGAAGTTCGCGACTATCAGATTAGATCACACAGACTTGCAAATTGCAATAGTAACACAATGAAGTAGGCCTAGCCTAGCTATGCCACTATGCCACTATACAGCTCAAGCGCTAAGGAGCCGACGCTTATAGAATTATTTCATGGAAAGTCGCGTTAAAACAAAAAATCACGAATATGCGGTAGAAAACAATTAAAAACGTTTTTATTTGATTCTTTTGCTTTTTGTTACCGCCAGTTCCATAATTAACGTCTAAATAGTCGTTGTTTTGCTGCGGTTTCAGATTGCTAAAAAGTGGGATTCCCTACCCGTTTTAATTGTCAGTAATCAATTATCAATAAATTCTGCTTTCCTTTGGAGACCTGCTGCGGATATGGGTACAACCTATGAAAATCACACTGTCTCCGACCCCCCGCCCCACCACCCGTCAGCTACGAACCCACCGATCAATACATGCTCAAGTATAACGCCATGAAAGGCCAATCTCTACACTACACCAGGGAGTACTTAACTAGGGAGGAAAAACTGGCCAAATCTTGCAGAAAATTGTTGGAGGCTGGTTTTTTCTAATGCTCCCTGGATTTATTTTTGAACCTAGAAAGCTGCATGGTTATTCTTCGCCATCCTGCTGTACAAAATTTATCTCTCTACAAAGATGCACAACTCGATTTTTGTCAATCTTCATTTTGAGAGGAGTAATGAGCTTTTCTGTACGGGACCCCTCTCTTGTAGAGTAATAAATTCTGTACAGGATGGTAGTCAAAAGTCGTCAACCCTCTTGACCCCTAGCTTTGATATACAAACCCCATCTCTCCAAAATTCCTGGCTGCGCCCTCTGAACGTACTAGCTAGCTGTAGCCAGTGGCGGATCCAAGGATTTTCTTCGCGATCCCCTTGAACTCCGCTTGCCTAGATCCCGCATTGAGTTCAAGCACCGATATAGTGGTTAGAGCGTCGGATTCACGACTGAAAGGTCGGGGTTCGATTCTTCTTCTTCTTCTTCTTCTTCGGGCGTGCTCGGGCCAGGGCCCATGGCACCGGGCGTCAGATGGCGCCCGCCTTCCCGAGGAAGTTCAACACCGCGACGCAGTTCTCGAAAACTGCCGCGCGCTCCGGGCTTGGCCCCCAGAGGAGGCAGCGGTGTGATGTCAGGGCGGGGCAGGAGATCAGCAGATGGGCCGCCGTCTCCTCTCCATCGCCACAGAAGCGGCAGGTGGGGGCCACGTCAACGCCGATGGCGGCCTGGAAGCCCCGCAGGGCCAGGCAGCGGTCGCTCGTCGGCTGAGGCGGCAGGCGGCCCGCCGTGCAGGCAAGGTGCCAGGCAAGCGAGCTCGTGCTCGCCGCCTCGGTGGCCGCCGCGTTGTAGATCTGGTGCCAGCGGGTGAGGCAGTGGCGGCGGACGGCAGCCTGCGCGGAAGCTAGCGGGACTGGCGCGGTGCCTTGCGCCAGCGTGGAGCCTCGCTTGGCGATCTCGTCCACGGCCTCGTTGCCGGGGATTCCCGCGTGGCCAGGCACCCACTGCAGGTGGACCGAGGTTCCCCGGGCCGCGAGGTCGGCGAGGCTGGCCCAGACGGCGTCGATCATGGTGGCGCCCGTCGACCCGGGGCCGGACGCGAGCGCGCTAAGCGCGCTCAGGGAGTCGGAGCAGATGCGGACCGGCGACAGCTCTGCCGGGTCCGGGGCCGCGAGCACCCACCGAAGGGCCTCAGCGATGGCCACTAACTCGGCGTGGAAGCTGGACGTCACATGGCCAGCAGCGACGCACAGCGTCGTGTTGGACTCGACCAGGACGCCGCTGCCGCCGTCCAGGATGCCGTCCTTCGCCGCTCTGTCGGTCCAGACCACGGTGCTGGCGGGCGGCAGGACAGCAAGCGTCTGCTCCGCCGCGGCTCTCCGGGCCTCCGGCAGGTCCCCCCGCGAGGTCGGGGAGGCCAGCTGCAGCCCGAGGGTGACGGAGTCCAGAACAGCCCAGGGAAGTGTCGTCGGGACAGCGTGGACAGGCTCTCGCGGGAAGCCGCCCAGGCCCGCAGCGCTGCATACACTGGCCGCCGTCTCGCGCCAGCCGCGGGCGCTTTGGAGGCGGCGACGCGGGCCGACGCTGGCCGCGCAGGCGCGCAGCGGGTTGTCATGCGGCAGCCTGAGGGCGCGCTCGTGGAGGAGGCCAGCGTGCATCTCCGCGCGGACTGCCATCGGCGGCAACTCGGCCTCGCGCTCCAGCACCTCCGACCTGGTGTTCCGTAGACACCCGGTGATGATGCGCGCGCCCAGGCGCTGGGCCCGGTCCAGGTGGTCGATAGCTGTCCTGCAGGCCGTCGGCATCCAGGCGCCGGCAGCGTACTCCAGCACCGGCCGCACGTAGGCCGTGTGGAGCTGGCGCACGTCGCTCTGCTTGGCGCCCCAGTTGCTGCCAGACAGCGCCGCCAGAACGCCGCAGCGGGCGCGGGCGCGGCCGGCGACGTTGGCGGCGTGCGCCGTGAAGCTGAGCAGCCGGTCCAGGATGACGCCGAGGAAGCGCGGCTGGCGGTCCGTCGAGAGCGGGGCGTCGTTCAGCCGCAGACGCAGCTCGCGGCTGGCCTCTCCAGCGGTGGTGGTGAACAGGGAAGCGGCGCACTTGTTCGGCGCCAGCTCCATCCGCCACTCGGTCGCCCAGTCGGAGACCGCGTCGATCGCAGCCTGCGCCTTCGTCTCGGCCTCTTCCACGGTCAGGCCTTGCACTGCGATGGCCAGGTCGTCGGCGAAGAGGAACGGCGTGCAGTCGGACGGCAGGTGGTCAGGCAGGTCGTTGATGTACAGCGCAAAGAGCAGAGGGGCAAGGACACTCCCCTGTGGCAGGCCCTCTCGGAAGAGCCGCCCTGACGGCAGCGCGGCGATCGGCCAGGAAGCTGCTGAGCCAGCGGACCCCGGCCGCTGGGATGCCGGCGTTGTGCAGCTTGTGCAGCAGGCCCTGCTTCCAGACTTTGTCGTACGCCCACCGGAAGTCGAACAGGACGACGACCGTCCGCCTAGCGGGGGCCGCCTGGTGGCCGTCGCTGATGAGCTGGGTGAGGCGGGCAATCTGGTCCTCGGTGCTGCGCCGCTTGCGGAAGCCGGCTTGGGCGGGGTGCAGCAAGTGCCGGGACTCGGCCCACCAGTAGAGCCGCGCTTGAACCAGACGCTCGGCCAGCTTGGCCAGAGTGGAGGTGAGGGCAATCTGCCGGTATAAGCCGATCTCGTCGGCCGGCTTGCCCTTCTTGAGGATCGGCACGATGTGGGCACGGCGCCACGCCGCGGGGACCTCCCCCTGGGTCCAGGACGCGTTGATCAGCTGCAGGACCGCCCGGCGGCCAGCGGCACCGAGGTGCTGCAGATGTTCAGTGCAGATCGTCAGGGAGGCGGCTGACGGCGGCATACTCACGGGCGTAGGCCTCGGCGATGTCCTTCGACTGGACGAGCGTCTTTTGGCCCACCCAGAGCGCTGCGTCCCGCTGCAGGTTGCTATTTCTGCCGTCGAGGGAGCGAACAACTCTCCAGATCTTGGAGTGGTCGCTGTCAGCTGCCACCTCGCCGGCAAAGGTCCTCCAGCTCTCGCATTTGGCGTCGGCGATCGTCTTCTTGGCGTCGGCACAGGCTCGATTCCAGGCAGGCCGCACGCTCGGGTCGGCGGCGGCGGCGGCCCACGCGGCGCGGCGAGCCTTCACGGCGTCGTCGACCTCTGGCGTCCACCAGGCCTTCGCGGAGGGCCGCGCCCCGCGAGGGACAGACGCCTTGTCGGCCGCCTGGATGGCCGTGGTCAGCTGCTGGTTGGCCTCGCTGACCGACTCGGGCGGGCAGGCCTCCCAGCCAGCCAGGGCTTCCTCGGTCCGGGCCCAGTCCGCCTTCGCCCAGGACCGCCGGGCGGCGCCCCCGCGCTTGGCCGCGCCTCGGCTGTGGATGGTGATGCAGATCGGCAGGTGGTCCGAGCCGACGTCTCCCCGGACCTGCCACTCGGCCCGGTTGGCGAGCGACTTGTGGGACAGGCTGACGTCAGGCGCCGTCTGCCGGGTGTTGGCGCGGCGCGGCATGTGGGTGGCGCTGTTGTCGTTCAGGACGCGCATGCCGGACACCACGGACCACTCGAAGACCACCGTGCCCAGGTCCGACTCTTCCGATTCGGGGTCCCAGGCCGGATGGTGCGCGTTCAGGTCGCCCAGGATCACCGTGTTGACGCCGGACGGGAGGTGCTGGGGGCTGAAGCGCTGCACGCGGTCGTCGCCTTCAGCCGTTCTGATCGGCGGGATGTAGAGGCAGTGGATGTCCAGGCTCTCGACGCTCTTTTCAGAGGGGAAAACCCGGACGCCGGCCCACTCCGTGGTGACGTCATCGGGGGCGCAGGGGCGCTCCTGCAGCACCTCGAAGCGCAGCCTCTCGCGGATGAGGATTGCAGCGCCTCCTCCGCGCGTGGGGCCGCCGGAGCGCCGGCCGCTCTGTCGGTGGCGCCAGATCGCGTTGAACCCTGGCAGGCGCGGATCCCGACCCTCGGTGGTGTGGGTCTCTTGCAGGCACGCCACGTCGATGCGCAGATCCAGCAGCAGCTTGCACAATTCGGACATCTTGGAGGCGACGCCCTCTGCGTTGAGTTGCAGGAGGTGTAGGCTACTGGGGGGCCGCGCGCGCACGGGCCGCTGGGTCGGGGGGCGCCTCGCGCCGCCGGGGGCCCGCCGTTGAGGCTCGGCGGGCTGGTTCAGGCGTCGGCTAGTCATTTAATCGGCAGGTGGCCGCCAGATTCCAATTGGGCGGCGAAGAGACTGCGTCGCGGTGTTGGGCCTCGAGAAGGGCCCGTTGCTGACCTGCATTTCGTGAACCTTTCGGTCCTCCAGAGGGCACCTCGGGGAGGCGCAGGTTGTTGCTCTCCCGGGGGTTCGATTCTCGATCCACTCGTAACAATTGCGTCCTTGATGAAGTCATCAAGACACTTATAACTCTGCATTCCTTCAGTTAACCCAGGTTAACTGAAAAATGGGTACCAGCATTATTATATAAGCTGGGGGTATTTGAGGGTGTGTGACGACCCCCCCCCCTTGGACTGAATTAAAAGCCGTAAGCAGCCTTTTAGATGCGCCGCGCAATAGCTTCGGCTCCGCTGTCGGTTGCACATCTGCCCATTAGAGCAGGTTTAATTTTAAAAAGTGCATATAGTCAGAACAGCATGCCACTGATGCGCAACAATGCATGGCCGAAACGGGATGCCGGGGGCACGTCGGAGAAAGCTAGGGCCGAGAGCAGAGGAGCCACTGCAGGGAACACACTGATGAACTCAGCCATGAACTTTTTCGAACTCAAAGCTCACCCAAGAATTACATGTACCCACTCATTAGCTGACTCAAGAGGGAAATTATGGACTCGACGCATCAAGTACTCTTTTATAAGCTCTCGCGTGCTTGCTCAGTAATACTATAGTAAAGCTTCATGCACTCACCTAGACGTTCTTCTAATCCCTTTGACTTTAAAGTAGCTGCCAACCCGTTCGTGCACTGACTCAAAGCATCCGCCGGTAGCTGCGGTAGCGCCACCTGCGACCGTGCCACTTCCGCCGCCTTCATGGTTCGAGTCGCCGGAAGCGCTGCTACGGCTGGTAGCCGAGTTGCAGCGACGCTGCGGATGACTCATGCGGTGAATGCTGGCACAACTGATCGAATAATCAGGGTTCAATACAGCGCCTTATCGAGTCTGAATACGTCGGCGTAACTAGGTAGCTCGTACCTCAATCCTACGCAGGTAAAATAAGTCTTATTATAGTAGCTAAGCTAGCTAAGCTCAGCCGCTGGGGAACTCAACCATTGGATGAGATTGTAAGGTGCAATCACAATACAAGTGTAAGGACAGGCTCGTGGTTCAATCTACAGTGGCCTTGTGGGCGGTTTGGCGAGGAGAGGGGTTGTTGCACTTCTGAAAATGCGAATACAATCGAAGATGAATACATGCTATGTAGCTGGTATCTAGCGAAGTATGCAAGAGGTGTTCATATACACTTTCATAGTATTACTTAACGAAGAAAGAAGTGGACCAACAAGGAAAGATCTAGCATGGGGCAAGGGATTAAGAGCTACTGTATGCGGCTTCGAGACCTGCATGCATGAGAGGAGAGTAGGGCATTCCCGTCGGTGGATGTTGGATGGAGGGAAGCCTGCAAAAACGGAGATCAAAAAAGGGTACAGGCCAAGGGAGGGGCTCCGTTGGGATGGAAGAAATGGGCGAATCAAGAAAAAGCATGGGCAGCTCAATGGTGCGTGCTGGGCACAGGACGGGATTGAAGCACTTGCTTTAAAGCTCGGCAGCCAGATGCTGAGCCGTTTCCCCCCCCTCTCCCTCTCGTGCCCAGTGTGCATGCGTGAGCGTACGTATAGCTCACATGCAGCCACATGCAGTGGTAGCTTTGGATGAATTCGCAAACTCAACTGAGTACACGCATAGCTACTCCGCGAGTATAGACATACAGAAGAAGGGATTAGAAGTAATTATAAGCACGAGTAGGACATGTTTGAGGCGACTCGGAGGATTAGTTCGCCTGCGCATACGAGTCGCTTCTGTCTCAAGTTGCAGTGCACGAGCTAGCTAGTTAGCGAGCAGATTGAGAGCGGATGCTCAAAGCTCGACTCGATACACACACTGCATGTATCGTTCAATGGTGACTTTGCCAATGGACCTAGATGCAAATGGGCAAGTAGTATGAGCATTTTGTGCGCGTCTTAATGAGCAATCTGTCGAAATGAGGGATCGATGCATGCTAACCCTTTTGTTTGCTGCGGTTTACTATGCTAATTATGAACTGGGATACATCAGCTTGTAGGATGTTCCGAGTTCAATCTTTTTGTTTGGATGAGGCGCGCTTACAGGAGACTGGAGAATTAAGTAGCACAGAATGTTGCGAGTACTGTTTCCTATGGTTAGACAGGTGCACGACATCAGCTTTTACTAAATTAGTGTGTTCATATGTATGCCGGGCTTCGGTCATCATAGCAAATCAGGTCGAAAATTTAGGAGGCAAGTTTGCACACAGGAAGCAGACACCACGCGCTCTCACTTAGGGTGTACCCTCGACTTTCGCTAGCCATTCATTAAGCAGTGTTCAGATTTAATCTCATAATAAGCCATTTAGTTTGCAACGCGTTTTAGCTAATGACAACAACCCTAATTAGCTAATTTAGCTAATGATGACTGACTGCGACACGTCTTAACGTCGTAGTCATTTTAGCTAGTTTGAAATCGAAAGATATACGAGTAAAAAACGTATTTAAAATTACTGAATCTATTCTACTGAATATAAATATGAAGCGACGATAATGTTTTAGTAGTTAAGCATGCTTATTACAGATACTATTTATTGACTCCTAAGTAAAACGCACTGTTAACTCGTTTTAATTTCCGAATAGCTAATAACCGGCCTAAGCCGGTTTTCACTGCACGCGCAATGCATCCACCCAGCTGTAAAATGGGCGCCACCATTAGCTGGGGTACAGTAATTGAGGGGTGTGTGTGGCGACCCCCCAGTCCTTGGACTGAACAGCCGCACGCAGCCTTTGCAATAGCTGCCGCTAAGGCGAATAAGGAACTTATATTGGTATGCTCATGAGAAATCGAGAGATGTTTCTAGGGAGGATTTCCTTTGACCAGATGTGTCTTTGGCGAGACCCCATTTAGAGTAATGCGTTCTTAGCGATGCGACCAGAGTATTCGCATCATACCATAAGGGCAACAACATAGCCACACCTTGTGCCATAGACGAAAAAGACGTGACTGCGGCATTACTCGTAATAAAATCGACTCCAACGTTCTTATGGCGCTCTGTACGAGTACAAGATGACGTCAACACTCTTCGTCATCTGCGACAAATATACGTTCCTTAGCCGCCTCATTTCTCAAAAACATCGATTGCAGCGTCCTTCTACAGCAGTTGTCCATGGATGTATAATTGATCAAATAAGTTTGTTTATCTTCGTATTGATAGGACACTTCGCTTTGAGAATCACGTCGAAAAAAGCTGCGTTTTTGGGTACTAAATTTAGGTCTGTTAGACTTTGAAAACTGCCGTGAGCTTCGATCTATACGCTGTTTTTTTCAATCTATTTGCCTCTCTTCCTTGATCTGCTGTAGCCTCGATAGCTACATCGATTGCTGAATCTGCTTTAGGAGTCTGCAGGCCTCTGAGGGATCTCATCCGGAATTCGAAGGAAAAAGCTTCGATAGGCAATCATTATTAAAACAATTTTCCCCTCATAAGAAATTGCCTCGCGGTAGCTATCTAATAGAATCTAATAGGTCTGATAGCATTGATTGATTGTTGTGGCTTCTCTGATGACATGTCAAAAATTATTAATACTTTATCCTCCTTCTTCCCGAGGGACTTGCATCCAAACTGCAACACAGGTAAAATATATATTTTAGTTCTGATTCGCTACGAGCTATGCTTGATTCTGTTAAATAAGCAGAATTTCATACAAGATAAAAGTAGCATCGGAGCCCATATATGTATCGAAAAAATAAAACAACAACAACAACAAAGACAAAGACACCAACAACACCACCACAAACAACAACAACAACAACACACCTTCTCAACTGCCCGGCCCTGGACATCCAACGCCATACTCACGGCATTACCGAAATGTGTCAACTCGCTCGCGCCGACGAAATGGCGCTTCTCCTAGGGGCCATCGGTTGGTGTCACCTTTAGGAGAGGCTCACCGCATACAAAAACAACAACAACAACAACAACAACAACAACAACAACAACAACAACAACAACAACAACAACAACAACAACAACAACAACAACAACAGCACCCCCTGGGATTTACTCCCAGCCTGCTGGGTAATCAGCAGGCCCTATCCGGCGCCGCGTCTTTGTCGCGGGGGGGAGGCAACGCCCGTTCTTCGGGCGGCGAAGAGCGCCGGGAATCGGTCACCGCTCCTGGCTCAGGGGCGGTGGATGTGGCTCGGTCCGGCCCTCTGTGCTCAGCCTTTGTCGCTGGCTCTGTCAGCGGTAGGGGTTTGGTACCTGGTCCGGTTATTTCGAGCTCGGTCCGCAGTCAACAACAACAACAACAACAACAACAGCAACAACATACAACATCAACGACAACAACAACCAATGCTTTACTTGCCAAATCTGAAAGTCGATGATGGCTTGTCCGAATCTGAAATCAGAAAGTTTTTTGCTTGTCACCTGTGATTTGTAGACGTCATTTGTAAAAAAATCATGTCTATATTTAGAAGCCGTTTTTCAAGTATTTCTTGTACTAGCCCACTATCTATATGAGTATTTAGGATATTGATTCTCGCACGTATGTCTGTCTGTCACGATCTTGGAGATTACTCTCTTGCAACTGAGTGCTTCTCGAAGAGGTAAAATAGGCCTGTCCGGACTTTTCTCACCTGGCCCAGTCTCTCACTCAGCTGCTCATTGCTTCTTTATCAATTTCCTCTGGCACACAGTTTCTTGTGCAAAGTACGCAACTATATTTAGTGTATATTCGCATGCATAAACTACAACAGGAAAAATAATATTTAAGGTTCGTGAATTTTTCAAACGAAAAAAAATTCATCCAACAACAGGTTTTTTAAAGTAAATTTCAAGTATCGTTTCGAAAAAATAGTTCTAATAAAGTTGAGAGTCTATCTAACACGTTCATCTCTTATCTAACACGTTCATCCCTTATCTAAGAGGTTCATCCCCTATCTAACACGTTCATCCCTTATCTAACACGTTCATCCCTTATCTAACACGTTCATCCCTTATCTAACAGGTTCATCCCCTATGTAACACGTTCGTCCCTTATCTAACAGGTCCATCCCTTATCTAACACGTTCATCCCCTATCTAATACATTCATCTTTTATCTAACAGGTTAATCTCTATCTAACAGCTTCATCTCTCTAACAGACCCATGCATCCATAGACAAATATTTTAATAAACAGATTACAATCTAGCCGAACTGAAACACAAGCTGTAACTTTTTTATCGATGTGCATGCCGAGGTACATGTAGGTACGAGCTACAACAAACAAAAGTGCAAACTTGCAAACCGTCATCTTCTTCTTCACTCGGAAACTCAGCGATCTCCATAGCAACAAGCAATTGCACTCGATCAAAGCTTTTGTCAGTTCGTTTGCTGCTCAGAACTTGAAATATTCTTCATCATTAACTGAAAGCAAGAATTCGAAGACCTCGTGCGTGAGAATCCGAAGATTGCGTGACCAGGTGAGAGAGGCCGAGAGAGACAGGAGACAGAGAGAGAACCGATTGCAAAGTAATTAGTTAGCAGGTGGCATAGAAGAAGATTAGAGAAATTTCCCCGACTGAAAATTGATTTGCGAATTAGGGACTCAAGATTTTGCCAAACTGCTTAGAGCCTCAGGATTATTCCCGCACAGTTTCAGCTTTTCGATAGGCACGAAGCGATTGAGTTGAATCCAATTTTTTTGTGTTTACCTATACGGAACTTCCGCGATGCTAACAGTTCGTCTACCTCGAAGATCTGGTTCCAAGGCTGCCTTTCATTCCGTGAGGGACGTTCTACATGTGAACCGTGAACCGCCTTCAAGATCGGCGACCTGTAACACCTGTTTTTTATACGACTTGAGCAGTGTATTTTGACATTGTTTTTCTTTTAACTATTGTTGCATTGTCTCCGCTTTTCGGGAAAAGCACTTTTGGAATTTGAGCTCTTTTGAGTACCGCGCTTTATCTGTTAATTTCTGTGTTGAAAAATATATATATTAACCAATGCACTAGTCATACTACTCAGCAGCTTTCAGTAGTACTTTTTGGAAAAATAATTTCTAGCTTTGTCTCGATGAGGTTGCATCTAAAAAACCTTGTTAACCTTGCTAATACAAACTGCTTGAACGATGGAACAAAAAGGTCTAAGAAATAACTCAGTAGTTCGTTCTTTGGGATGCAAATATTCAATAGTATTAATTAAAGATGTTCGACAGTTTTATAAGTCAAGTTAATCTTTAGGTAAATCAGTGTCATAAAATACCATCCCTAAAACCACTGTAACTCTGAGAGTGCATCTTGTAGTCGATTGGACCAACTGACTAAATTTTCTTGAACTTCTTCAGTTAGCGGCTGAAGTACTTCGGTTCGCTTTCTTGAATATCAAAGTCTGAGCTCTGCTTGCTCACAGACGGGTGATTTCCACCTGCCAGTTGCTTTCGGACTGCTGCTGCTGCTGCTGCTGCTGCTGCGACGTTGCTGTCGTTGTACCTGGCTGCCTACAAAGCCGCCTGTGCAGGTGAGCTCCAAAATAGATAAAGGGATTGGCCAAACTGTTAACCGCAGTCAGCAGGTAAACAAGAATATTGATCGAGGCACTCTCGGTGAAGTACTCCTGCATGCCCGCGTCTAGGACGTGCAACGCACCGTCCAGGAACCACAGCAGGTTTGGAAAGGCCTGGGTGACAACAAACACGGCGCTGGCTGCAAGCATCACCTTGGTGAAGCTCCTGGCAGCCGAGCTGAAGGTGGTGCAAGAATGCCGCTTGCCGTGCAGCTCGCACAGGATCAGGCCGTAGAACACCGACATTGCCAACAGTGGCAGGGCGAAGCCTACAAAAAACCAAATATGAAACTGGATAGTGAAGAACAGGCGCCAGCGGTTGATTACGTAATCGCCTTGAATCGACGGGTCGCAGACGCCGTCAATTAGCATCTCCGGCAGGCACCAGGGAGCCGAAACCAGAGCGCTGGCCAGGACGCACGCGCCAATACCGAGCAGAACAGTTCGCATCTTCAGGAATTTGTAGCGCATCGGCTGGCACACGGCCACGTATCTCTCGCAGGCCACCAGGCACAGGTTGAACACGGACCAGAGGAACAGGCACCAGAACAGCATGCCAGTGTAGGCCACATTGCACAGAAACAGATCCAATGGTAGCCAACCAGACAGAGGTAAATTGTTCCAGTCCTGCAGCTGGTAGAGCAGAGCGGCCGTGCACACGCTCAGGTCCAACCAGGCCTGCAGTCTGAACAGAGCCAACGGTAACCGGCTGGTGACTCGATTGCACACCAGGTAGACGAATAACAGCAGGTTGAGCAGGATGCCCAGCGCGTTCACTGGCACGTAGATTAGGCGAGTGTCCAGAGAATTTGCCGTGCTCGAGTTCCGGTCCAGCATCCTTGATGGAGTTTGTCTCTGAAAGAATGAGGAACATAAAACTTTTATTCAGGTCCCAGTCAAACCGTGAGCGTTATATGCCCATTTTCAGCTGCTGCTCAGCACTGCTCAATCGACAGTGTCTTTGGTCCATCACTGCTCAATCCACAGTGTCTTTGGTCTATTACTGCTGAATCCACAATGTCCTTGATCCATCACTGCTCAATCCACAGTGTCTTTGGTCTAATACTGCTGAATCCACAATGTCCTTGATCCATGACTGCTCAATCCACAGTGTCCTTGGTCCATCAGTGCTCAATCCACAATGTCTTTGGTCCATCACTGCTCAGTCCACAGTGTCTTTGGTTCATCACTGCTCAATCCACAATGTCTTTGGTCTATCACTGCTCAATCCACAATGTCTCTGGTCCATAACGGCTCTATGTTCTGAAACCTGTTTGGTTTAGCTATTTTAATTTTACTATTTGCTTCAAATTCAATTTCTTCAAAGCTATTCAGTTTTCTATCAAATATTTTAACCATGTCATTCTGGTATTTAGAGGCAGAAGAAGAGATTTATTTAATTCGCCAATATTCATTCGTCAGATTGCAGTCAAGCACATGTAGATTGCTTCTTACCTGGCAGACTTTAGTGCTGTACTGCTCTATCGCAATTCTCCGTTCTGAAAAATTCCAGCTCAAATTGTCGCCAAAGTAGCATTTTAACAAAGAACTGAGATGCAATTTAAATTTTGTTTAAATTCGATACAACCTGATTGGTCAAATTCGAAATTCAATTATTCGATCCTGTAGCTGCTTGGATACGTCATTTTTATTCTCGAAAAATCTAACGAATACTGATAGAAGGAGCTGAAACGAGTAATTCGACACCTCACCTGCAGATTCTGAGATCAATAGCTAGACTCGATTCTTTGTCGTTTTGTCTTTCTTTGTCATTTTTCTATGAATAATTGCAACTGCGAATGATTTTCGCCGAACTTTCATGCAGAATTCGATTCCTTAGTGATTGATTCGATTCCAAAAGACCCGTTTCATCTACGTCATTCTGACAGAATGAAATTCGTTCTTTAGGCAGAGAATTTTACTTTAATTTTAGGAACTTTCATTCCCAAAAGCATCTAGTTTCATTCTTCAGTGCATCTATAGTCTCATTTCCCTATGCCTCTAGTTTCATACAGATTGCTTTTGCAGATAGTGTGTTAATAGTTTTCAGATAGTACATGTATGCAGATAGTGTACAAATCGCGTGCAGATAGCGTACAGATAAGGTGTAGATAGCGTGCAGAAGATAGTGTGCAGACGGTGTGCAGATGATGTGCAGATAGTGTGCATATAGTGTGCAGACGGTGTGCAAATGATGTGCAGATGGTGTGCAGATAGTGTGCAGACGGTGTGCAGATGGTGTGCAGATAGTGTGCAGATAGTGTGCAGACGGTGTGCAGATGGTGTGCAGATAGTGTGCAGACGGTGTGCAGATGGTGTGCAGATAGTGTGCAGACGGTGTACAGATAGTGTGCAGATCGTGTGCAGATATTTTGTAGAATTTGTGCAGAAGGTGTGCAGATGTTGTGCAGATAGTTCTCAGATAGTGTAAAAATAATGTGCAGATATTTTATGGTGTGCAGATAGTGTGCAGATAGTGTGCAGATAGTGTGCAGATAGCGTGCAGTAGTGATGTGACGAAGAATATGAAGCTAGACTGCTTAAATAAGTACATGTATCAAATCTATTCTATAGATTGATGGGTTTCGACCTTTCAGGCCCCTTGTGAGGAAGCCTTCGGGCCTCAGGCCTCAGAAATAAATCAATTAGAGTCCTGGCCCCCCACTCCTGTCAGATGGTCAGCCCCATGGTAGCTTTATCGTGGGGCGAGCAGTCTAGGTCCTATAGCTAAGAGAGGGACAGCGAGAGACAAGCAGGGAGAATTTTGAAGGTAGAAATTAGCTCATCCGCAGACTAAGCTAACTCGCTGCCACCAGCCCGTGCGTCCTGGCTCACCACACCGGGACTCTCGAAATCGGGCTTCCGACTAGAAGGGGCTTTGCACTTACCTGCCAACTAGTGTCTTTTTGCTGTCAATCTCGAAGTCATAGCCGATGATAAGGGACACTGCTGGGACTAGATCGCATTGGCCATGCAGGTACAGAGGGGACTTGTGCAGGGGATTCTTGCAGTGGCGAGTCTATGGGGTAGCTACATGTACTATTACATTGCTAAATACGAAGATATGTACTTTTGGCCTTCAACGCGCCAACTAGCCTCTCATAGCGCTGATGATAGACTAACTCGAACTTCAGAGACCTCGCATGATTCATTACCCGAGCCGCTTGGCTAACCTAGAGTGCACAAAGTACATCTCTGGCGCCGATTCTGCACTTCTGGCAGTTTTGCTCACTGATTTGATTGATTGATCGACTGGGGACTGCCTGGCCATTGGTCCACTGTGACCGGCGCCTACTAGCTTAGCCACTCATCTGAGCCATCGGCGAACAAAGAAATAAAACCGATAAAAATAACTGTTAGATTTAACCTTCTCCTTAGATCACTTCACACCTCAGATTGAATTGGAGTTTCAGACTACTAGTAGTATTATTAAGTGATTTCTGCCTCAGTAACAGCACTACTGAACAAAATGAGCAAAAGTGTGCGCCTAATTCAGCTACTGAAACAGGGGACAGATAGGGGATCACCCAATCAAGCAAGTCTAGGTAGCCTCTCACCCAACCAATCAGAAACTCAACAGCCGGAGACCAGGTAATCCACAGTGACCGAATCGGCTTGATGCTTCGCAGCTGTAGACTCGGGATGATGCTGATACAATCTTCGCTAATAGCTAGCAGGTGATGATCTTCGCTTGATGTTCGCTGCTGACGACCGGGGGACTCGTCCTTGATGATGATGGGGGGAAGTCGCAATCCGGGGATCAAGAAACGACGGTCGCGCTCCGGGAACCAGAAGCTGCGTGCTGGGCCCGAGCAAGAGTTGTGTCCGAGCGGGCCAAAAACTCCGGTTTAAATAGCCGCCAACTGGACCGCATTTTGTTATAATGGAACACGTCGATTCTGATTGGCTGAGCCGTTTTGTTAAAATGAGCGCCGAATTTTCTGATTGGCTAAGCTTGTTGCCACCCAGAATCACGTGACCGAGAGATCCTATCAGTTCCCACAGGGTCGTAAAAAGATGACAGGTGCGGCCATAAATCACTCAAAATCGCAACAAAATGATTTATGACTTTTCGCGTAGGATTGACAGAAATTAATGAAAAAATATACATTAGAAAGCTCTTATTAAATAGAAAGTGAAGATAATGAAGAGAAATCGCTAATCGCTAATCCCAAAGTACTTTTAGGGGTAAAACGCATAGCTGTCAAAGCTGTCACACGCTTGAGTGAATCCGAACAATGGGCTCTGACCTCATAAATCTTGATGGCCTGTCAAAATGATGAGAAAAAAGCTACCGCCCGCATCCTCTCAGACCATCTGGCGCCCGTCTCAACACTGAGTGAGGCGCAGGTGGCTGTCAGACCAGCTTCGAAAGCGATGATTTATGACCCAAAAAGCAATGCCTATGTTATTATGACTACTAGTATGGCCAGACATTATATCTAGTATAGATTCTATGACTATTCGCAGAAAAAGGATAAAAATGCCCATCGCCCACTGTTAGTAGGCTAGTAAGTTTAGAGCCCATGTGCTAGCGCGGGATTTGGGAAAAAGTGCGTCCTCATCAAGATGTTTTAACCATTAGGCAGAATTATCGAGTAGTATCGAGTAGTATATAATGCGTATTTACTAGTCAAATTGGTTCTAGTGAAGCGAAAGCAGATCCTGTTTACTGCTGGTCGGTCCATCTTCGTCAAAAAGCCCGAGCCAATGAAAGGATAATTACGTTGATTTATTACCACTGACACTGCT
Source organism: Macrostomum lignano (assembly GCA_002269645.1). Classification (NCBI taxonomy): domain Eukaryota; kingdom Metazoa; phylum Platyhelminthes; family Macrostomidae; genus Macrostomum; species Macrostomum lignano. The sequence continues at coordinate 171,713 of NIVC01001840.1, read as the reverse complement.
CTTGCTCAGCGAAGTAAACACAAAATACAGCACTTTGGAGGAGATTTTCAGTGGGTTTTTATTATTCGTGCAGATACGCTCGTATTGCTTATTAACACACTACATAGGTAACATATATGATGCATATAACGACTTTTAAGATTTCAAGGCTAACTAAAAAGTGTTTGCATTATGAGCTCGTTCTTAGTAGTGTAATAAAAATATCGTTCAAGCTCATCCGGCAAGGGTACATTGTCATTGAATTCGGCCAACATGTTTCCATGCTTTCTATGATGAAAGCTCATACGACAGGGTACATTGTCATTGAATTAGTTCAACGTATTTTCATGCTTTCGGTGATCGAAGCTCATACGTCAAGGTACATTGTCATTAAATTGTCATTGTCTTGTCATTGTCATTTTCATTGAATTGTCAGTGTCTTGTCATTTTCATAGTTCAACGTATTTTCATACTTTCGGGGATCGAAGCTCATACGACAGGGTACATCGTCATTGAATTAGGTCAATATGTTATCATGCTTTCGGTGATAGTGTAGCGTACATTAATAACTTTCTCGAAATTTCGTCAGATTTCTAAAGTTAAAACATTTTTATTTTTCCAGAAACTTCTTCGAGTTAGCAGATTATCTATTACATACGCATATAAATAGTAAATTATTAATTATTACTTAACTGTTAATATTCTACTTGTATTTGCGTAACGTATATAATTAAGTTTTTAATCGCTTTGTTAAGATGCGCTCAATCTTTCTAGAAATTTCCGGAAGGCATTTACAAAACTATAAATATACGGCGACGGCAGTGCCACGAATCACTCTCCCCTTGTTTTCTCTTCGATCTGATTTCCGTCGATAAACTAAATGAACCACCGCCTTGCTCTCATTCAATAACCAAAATAAAGAAAAACTTACAATAGAAGCTCATACAACAGGGTACATTGTCGTTGAATTAGGTCAATATGTTTTCATGCTTTCGGTGATCCAAGCTCGTAGGAGAGAACGGTTTAAAGCACAGGCAAAAAGGCTTCTGATGCAGGTTGCTTATCTAAAACTATAGCTGCTCAATAACGGAGTAGCTCGTATGTTCAGCGTGAGGCTTCTCATTGGCTAGCAGAAATTTGGTTGAGCAATTTACAACTAGCTTTAAAGCAGGGGAAAATGTATGAACTGTATGAAATGTATGAATCTGCTAATTGAATATCGCATGTGATGTCGCTAGAAATTTCTACGACTGACAACTCGACAAGTTCGTTGCCCACTCGCCTAATCTACGTGCCAGTGAACGCGCTGGGCATCCTGCTCAACCTGCTGTTATTCGTCTACCTGGTGTGCAATCGAGTCACCAGCCGGTTACCGTTGGCTCTGTTCAGACTGCAGGCCTGGTTGGACCTGAGCGTGTGCACGGCCGCTCTGCTCTACCAGCTGCAGGACTGGAACAATTTACCTCTGTCTGGTTGGCTACCATTGGATCTGTTTCTGTGCAATGTGGCCTACACTGGCATGCTGTTCTGGTGCCTGTTCCTCTGGTCCGTGTTCAACCTGTGCCTGGTGGCCTGCGAGAGATACGTGGCCGTGTGCCAGCCGATGCGTTACAAATTCCTGAAGATGCGAACCGTTCTGCTCGGAATTGGCGCGTGCGTCCTGGCCAGCGCTCTGGTTTCGGCTCCCTGGTGCCTGCCGCCAGTCTTAGTTGACGGAAACTGCGACCCAACTAGGAAAAGCGACTACGTTATCGTGCACTGGCGATTGTTCTTCACAATCCAGTTCTACGTTTGGATACTGGCCGCTTTTATTCTGCCGCTAGTGTCCATGACAGTGTTCTACGGCCTGGTCCTGAGAGAGCTGTGCAGAAAGCGAACCTCTTGTCGAACATTTAGCGCAGCGGCCAGGAGTTTCACGAAAATCATGCTAGCTAATAGCATCGTGTTCGTTCTGACGCAAGCTTTCCCCAACGTACTCTGGTTCATCGATGGTGGACTGCGCTTACTGGACGATAACATTCAGAAATACTACACTGAAAGCGAAGTAGTCAACATTCTGGTGTACCTGTTGACCGCTGCCAATAGTCTGGCTAATCCGTTTATTTACTTTGGAACGCACCTGTTCAGACGTATCACCGGCCATCGAGGGCTCGCTTCGCGTAGCGCCAGCGTTGGTGCTGGCATCGCCAGTCGCCATCGACCAAGCGCCGACGCCACTGCCGCTGCTTCCACTGCTGCTGAGGAGAACCAAGCGACGCAAGCATCTTCCAGTGTGTACATATCAACTATCGACGCCGTGACCCACTTGTAGCTTTATTAAAACTGGACACAGACAAACATCCTACTGGAGAGGCTATGCATATAGCTCGTAATTCCGTACTCGGCGTTTCGTCAACTGCAGGCCTTGAGAAGCTCCTTGGGAGACTTTGATCTGATTCAGTGTATTTTTTGTTGCTATCGGCTACCATTGTTTACCTTCTACTTAGTATCGTACCACTGCCAGAACTTCAAGACTACATCCGGGTTTTTTGTTTGTTTAAGTATTGGATTCTCTGAACAACTATCAACCTCCTATTCACCAACATTTATTCGCTTTCCATCCAGTAGTCGCTCCCACTCTAATCCTCATACTTTACCCTTTCAGCTAAACTAGCCACTTCCCTAATGTTTGTGTATGTACGCGTACGTAGTTAGTGGCGGGAGATCGCTTAACCGTGTTGTTGTTGTTGTTGTTGTTGTTGTTGTTGTTGTTGTTGTTTTTGTTGTTGTTGTTGTTGTTGTTGTTGTTGTTGTTGTCTGCGGTGAGCAACTCACAGGGGCCGCCAGTCGACGGCTCCCAGGAGCTGCGCCACCAAGTCACCACGTGCAAAGTCACTCAGACTAGTGACGCCGATGTTGCGCCGATTAGCTTCGAGCTTGGGGCAGGTCCAGAGGTGGAATTGGTCCGGAACATCCAGGCAAAGTCGGCAGGGGCCGCCTTCGGTGATGTCGGTGCGGTTGCGGTAATAGTTGGAGACAGGGCAGTGGCCTGCTCTGACCTGCGCCACGAGGATTTGTTGGCGACGCGGTCCCTGATGGAAGGAGATCTTTTTACCATAGACCTCGGCTAAGTGCCCCTGAAGGGTTGGGCGGTACTTGAGATGATGGCGGATGCGCTCTTTAGCAGCTGCAAGGGAAATTTCGGACTCGTCTTGAGGCAGAGTGGCCGCGAACTTGGCCTCTGCGTCGACCAGTTCGTTACCGGGCACTCCCGAATGTCCCGGAGCCCATTGCAGGGCGATCTTCGTGTGCATGGCTGCGTTAGCGAGGAGATCTTTAACTTGCTCAAGCCGCAGGTTGAGGGTTGGACGGTCAGCTTTGATGGCGGCGATGGCGCTCTGGCTGTCGGTCAGTATGACGGCATGGCGCGGTTCGGAGCTGATAATGTCTTCCAGGGCGAGCTTGATGGCCATTAATTCGGCTTCGTAAGAGTTGCACCAGCGACCAGCTGCTGCGTGCCCGCGGCGACGGCTAGTGCCATCATGGTCGAGGAGGATCCAAGCGGCTCCGCCGTTTTCGACCCCTCCGATGGCCGAGCCATCGGTGTAGTTGTTGTTGTTGTTGTTGTTGTTGTTGTTGTTATTGTTGTTGTTGTTGTTGTTGTTGTTGTTGTTGTTGTTGTTGTTGTTGCTATTGATAGCTCTTGGCCGCTCAGAGTTGATTGCAGTCAACGATTGCAAGAAGCAGGGCGATTTAGGACAAGCCCTGTTTTAACTTAGCTTCTTCCGGTAATGTCAAACAGTGGACAGAAAGTTCTGGAGGTAAAGTTGTTCGATCTGTCTACAAAGCATAAAAAGGTTATTTTAAAGTTTCTAGCACTTGGTTGGAGATGGCCCTTGCCATTACATCTTACATCTTACCAGAGCGACCAGTCGGATTTATCAAAAAGTCCTCACGATTATCTAAAAGTTTGGTGAATAGCATGGATATTGTTGCTTAAGATCGATCGATCCAGGCTTTTGGTATCAGTTTTGCTTGGAATGGCACCTGGCGCTAAAAAACTTACATCATTTTTTGTTGCTTTGCTGCTTTGTTGTACTTGTTTTAGCTGCTTTTCTAAGCTGTGATTTAGCTTAGAAACTTTGCTGTTGGCCGTTGTCAGTGAGGAATACTTGTGATTTTATCCAGAAGTCTGGCTAAGGATCTGTATATCATTTTTATATGGATGGTAGATATCCGAGACTCGAGAGCAATAGAAGAAAAAGCGATGTGAATGTGGCAAGTTCAAATGCTCGCACAGCCCAGCGCCCGACTGGCTAATCATGTAAATTGGCACGAACTCAACTAGTGATTAATAGTGTAGAATGGGACTGACATAAACAGCATTTTTTTTAAACTATAATAAACTTTGAGCCTAAAACGCGGTGACTACATGTAGCTAAAAGCCACGACTAAAAAACTAAACTCCCCCAGACAACTCTCCCAGATTAACAACCCTAATGGTTCTCCATGCATCCTTACATGTACTTCTACGTAGGACGTAGCAATGCAAATTCACAATCGCGACAAGCTCAAGTTAATAATCGTACATTTATGACACTTCTGAATAAAATTTAAAGTTGAAAAAATATAACAAAAGTTGATGCTAAATTTAGAATAGTTACTTTTGGTGTGAAGATTACAAATGCCTACAATGGCTAGTCAAGTACAAGTAATTGGTCTCAATGACATTTTTACGACAGTAAAAATTACATCGTGCCTTTAATACAGTGTAGCTTGTTACCTTTACCTGTGTATATACTCGTAGTGTATACCATAAGCATTAAGCGTCGATTTAGAATTTATCAAAGTAAGATGAATACAGAAGCGAAAATAAACATTAATTTAGTTAAACGACGCGTTTCGCACAACAGTGTGCATCTTCTAGTAGAGATCGGAAGTGAATAAATACGAAATTTTTGGTGTAAATTTAATCAATAATTAAGTACATATTTGTTGAAATGTTTCAGCAAAATGGTTATCCTCGTGCGTTTATCCATACTCGCATTCACAAATTCGTCTCTGAGAAAATTGTCAATCAGCCTAGCGCTAAAGCCGATCCCATCGATCTCATCGAACCAACTCTTGTCCTCCCTCTCTTTGGCTATCCTTCTCAACTTTTCAAAAATAAAATCTGCAAATTGTTCCGCAACTCGCTTAGTTGCAACATCCGCGTCATCTTTTGTTCTGCTAAGGTTGGCAACTTTGTCGGTTGGTTGAAGTCACGTGTTAAACCAGCTCTTCGTGCTGGTGTCGTTTATCAATTCAACTGCTCTGATGACCAGAGCGTCTCCTATACGTGGGGAAAACTAAAAGGCACCTGCACACTAGAATCAGGGAGCACTGGCTGAAACCGTCGGGTATCCAAAACCATTTCTTAGAGTGGAATAGTTGCTCCAACTGCAAACCCGAAGAGCGCTTCAAAGTCATTGACCAATGCTCATTTGACTCCAAACTGCAGATACTTGAAGCAGCGTTGTACATTAAAGCGCACTCCCCCAGCCTCAACACTCAACTCCAACGCAGTGGCGCGGGCCATGTTCTCCGTGTGTTTTTAGGGAGGGGGCACTGACTGTACATTCTGTAATTTTAACTGTACGTCGCTATCAATCCGTCCCTGGACTTTGCCTCTCGATTTATGGACTAGCACAAAAAAATTCATTTCTTTCGATAGGAGGCAGACTCAATGTTCATCTTTCGATATGTTGGGCGTTTATTGTTCTATTGATATTCATAAAAAGCTTTGCGTAGAGAAGATTAGAATTCTATGCGATTGTTTATTCTACCTACATTTCCTGTACCTACAAATCATAAAAATGCATGGCACAGCTCTACTCTTGATTTTATGGATCTATTTTACCATAACCATCTTATGGATCTTGACTGTTACACATATTGTTACACAGTCAAGCTAAGAATGATAAAATAGATTCATAAAACCAATGAGCCGAGCCGTGCCATTTTAATGGTTTTTAGTCACAGGACTTGTACAATTGTACGTACGAGCGTAGAATAAAAAATTAACATAGAAACCTAATTTTTCAAAAGAAAAGCTTTCATCAATAGAGCTATAAGAAATACACAACATATAAAAATTTGAACATGCACTATAGGTCTGCCTCCTATCGAAAGCAATGACAATTTTTGTGCTGTAAAATGAAAAGTATCTACCTAGCCGCTCATGGCTAATGCTTCCAGTACTCCTAAGGGCTGGCAGGTGTACTTTTTGGATCGCGAGCTCGAAAGCCGCCTCAGCCTCAGCTAAAAGATGAAGCCTGAGCTTCTGCAGTTGCTGCAAGAATTGCTTCACGAGTGCAATTCGTATGGGCGGAGTCTGCTGGCTGTATCGCAGCGAATCAGCAAAGATCCTCAGCTGTGAGATGCTCGTATCGTGATTCACCCAGATCGACGCCCGGCTGGTGAATACATTCGGTAAGCTGCATTCTTCAAGCATAGATAATTTCGTATAGTCTTATTATTCAAAAATTTATTATTTCTGTAACATTAAAATACACTTAGTACGTTAAATTACACTTTGTAATTTAAACACCATTTCTGCTCACATTCAGGCGGTACAATCTGCCCACGGCGAACGAGGTGGGAATCCTTGTTGCAGGGGATGCTGAGCTAGCACCGAACAGCTGCGACATTTAGTCATCCAACTGCGTGAAGGTGAAGCATTTCTGAGACGCACAGAACATACGATCCGCTGGAGTACTCGACCGTGTTTCTGTTTCCGAACAGAGAGAGCGGCTGGCATCCCGAGCTTTGCATGACCAATGGCCGCAAACTGTCTCCCATGAAGTATTGCGCCAGCAAGATCATGATACGAACCGACCAACAGGATACCGCGGACCGCGATATCTGATGGAGCGTCTCCAGGACGCCATGACGTACGTTTAAAAGTTCGGCAAGCCGGATATGTTAGTGACGGCGACTTGCAACCCGAAGTGACCAGAGATCACCGCTGAACTGACGCCTGGACAGCGTCCAGAGGATCGTCCTGACTCGAGTCTTTGAGCTTAAGAAGAAGGCCCTCGTGTCGGAGTTCAGACATCGCTATGGAATGAAAGCTGCTTATGTTTTTTCTCTATAATAAGAGTACCAGAAGCATAACAACAACAACAGAATACGCGTTCAGCGTCACAGGGCGCGTCTCAGGGCAAGGTTGTAAAGGAACGCCACGCCGCCGGCCGAATCCAAGGCGCCAGGCTTCAGCCAGCAGGCAGTCGACGAAACGCCGAGTGCGGGTCTGCCCCCACCGGTAGGGTGCCTGCAGCGATAGCAGCAGCACCTCCTGCACCGGCTGTGGGCAGTACGACTCGGCGCAGATGATGTGGCCTGCCAGCTGGAGTCAACGACGGCGCAACAGGTCTCTTGGACGGACCAGGCCGGCGCGCGGTGATACAAAGCCGCTTTGGTCACTCGCTCGTAGCCGATCTTGAGCCAGCAGGCCAGCATGCGCCGCGTCAACTTGTTTCTCGAGTGACTCCGTCAGCGTCCAGGTCTCGGCGTTGTACAGCAGGACGGTCTCGATCACGGCCTGGAACAACGCCGCCCTCTGGCGGTCGGGTAAGGCCTCGGACTGCAGGACGGCCCTCACAGAACGAAAGGCAGCCCAGGAAAGCCCGCGGCGACGCCGCAAATCCTCGCGGACGCCGGGAACCAGACCGCCAAGGTAAACAAACTGCTGACAACGCGGAAGCTCTGTCGCCTGTCCACCAGCGCCTCCGCACAAAATCGCAGCCTCGATGTCGTCCGGCACGCAGCGCACGACGGTCTTATGCGTGTTGACCACTAGGCCGACACTCGCTGCAACAGCAACTAGCTTGTCCAGTTAATTGTCGCTGGGCGCGCTCAACTATTTTTCGAATTACCGATAGATAAGACAAAAAAATAAACATTTCGAAGCATCAAGCCGACATAAAATTTTCAAACTCTTCCCTAGAAGTAGTAATAATAGGGTAGTTGCTCTAAAACTGATATAGACAGTAAAAACAGCTAAAAACAGTAGAAAATACTTTAAAGTTTTGAAACTCTTCCATTATTGAATACTCTGTGGGGAACGTTCACGGTGCTAAAGGCCGACCTGTACTGCATGAAGCGCCTGCTGGAGATGAGCAAAAAATGGCGTTACTTCATCAACCTGGTAGGCCAGGAGTACCCGCTGCGCACTATGCGCGAACTCATTAGAATTCTCAAATCGTTGAACGGAGCAAACAACCTGGAGAACGCCGGCACGCACAGAGGAACGCCGCAGCCTTCGGTTCAACTGCCCGACGGCAGTAAGAAAGAGATCCAGTGGTACAAAAGCTCGGTGCACATCACCGCCACCAGAGGATTCGTAGAGTACGTATTCTCGAGCGTTGGGCGGCAGATCATTGAGCACCTGAGAAAACACGGCAGCTGGCCGTGCCCGGATGAGACCTTATTTGCCTCGCTGAATCACAACCCGGACGTGCTCAAAGTGCCTGGCGCAGACCTGACCGGCCTAAAGACGGACAACGTAAAGCAGCCGTTTCTCAATCGCTACAAGAACTGGCTGTTCGGCGTGTTCGGCTATACCTGCCTCTCCGGCAAAGCTATGCGCCAGATCTGCATCTGGGGCATCAAAGACCTGCCGGCTATGAATGAGAGGCTGGAGTTCTTTGTCAACAAGTTCTACTATAATTTCCAACGGCTGGCACTGCAGTGCATGGTCGAGCGGTTCTGGAACAACACCCTGGCGGGGACCACCGAGTGCCTGGGCTGGCGAAGACGCACGAGATTCCGCTGCATTTCTACACTAAATTCCAATTTGTGAAGAAGCATACTTAGCTGACTGGGAATCTACGTTTCTTAGAAAACGTTAAGAAGGCTGGCTATCGCCGAATAATACGCGACGGAGATAGGAAGTTTTCATTTTTCAGCACAAGAAATGTTTTTGCTTTCGAGAGGATGCAGACTCAATGTTCGTCTTTTGATATGTTGTGCCTTTCTTATGGGTCTATTAATGTTCATAAAGCTTTTCGTTCAGAAAGTTGGCTCGTAGGATGGGGTCAGGGTGGGGCAACGGGGGGCCGTGCTCCCCCCCCCCCCCTACTCCAATAGACAAATATGGGTACCCCAATTTTTGAAGTTCCCAAAAGCTCTGGTCTTCTCTGATTTTCCCGCCCTCCTCGCCATACCCAGATCTTCCCTCCGTGTCCCTCCTATTCTTTCCTCCATGGTCCGTCCATGCAGCAGCAGATTGATGATGGCTGGATGAGGGCCAGGGCTTGTGAAGCCCGCTGTGGAGTGAAACTGGTGATGCCGTTTTTGCTGCGCTGCCCCTAACAACTTAAAACGGAGGGTAGAGAGGGGACGTCGAGCTGCGACAGTAAGAGAGGAGAGGAATAGCCGTTTGATAGCAGCTAGTTGATAGACAAAGACGACTTAAGTAACGTATATATCTACTTAAGTAGTCCTTGTTGATAGAACGAGCAAAATGAGGAAATTGTTGCTGGCATATTCCATGCAGGGCGCAACAATCAATGCGGGACCTCTGGCTCTGAGACCGAAAGGCTTTTGATAGCTATGAATTGCTAGCTGCTTCAAAAGCTATTGACTATAGTCGCAGTTTCATATCGCATCGTTATTTGTTGTACATAATTCCATTCTGAAGTGGTTGGTTTTGCGAGGTCAGATTTCAATTAAACTTACGAGCGCACCAAGGCTTAATGAGACGGTTTTTCACCTACAAGAAAACATCCTTGCATACTGTAAGCTTAACCCAACCCCTTACAAGTACCTCAGTGGCTGTGCATTCCCTGGGGTTTTTTATACTTAGCATCGTTGTATATACGTTGCTGAAAGAAATTTGTATAAGCTGTATAAGTTTCACTTTGAAAGATGTTTACTCATGAAGTTACTTTTAAGCATTTATTTGCATTTCTAGTAACAGTAGTGCGTAAGGATTATTCTAATAAAATTAATGCAGACCGGTTCAGTAATATCTTTTATAACCGGAGAGGCAGGTTGCTTTAAAAATATTTTTCTACAGACAGTTGCTTCAGTGTCTGTTCTGCGACAAATGCTTTATTTATCGTTAGGCATGTACACTTCACTGTGCCTTGGGGGTTGGCCCTTAATAGAATTAACAATAGAGCATTAAGGCCCCTCCATGGAGGGCATTCAAATTCAAAATTAAATCATTAAAAGCATTAAAAAGCAGTTTTTTTCGATATTTGACCCACTTCCAATTCGAATTTTTCATCGTTTGAAATGTTATACTTGTATATGCACTCTATAGCTATTAGCCCCCTTGATGGGCATTCAAATTCAAAATTCAAACATTGAGAGCATTGAAAAATATTTTTTTTAATATTCGACTCACTTCTAATTTGAATTTTCCATCAAAAAAGTTATGCTTTATCTCCGATGAATAACAATTTGCAAAGCTAATTTGAAAAAAATCGGCCAGACGGTTCTTAAAAAAATCTCGAAAAGACGGTCAAACAGACAGACAGACAGACAGACAGACAGACAGACAGACAAACAGACAGACAGACAGACAGACAGACAGACAGACAGACAGACAGACGCAACTTACATGTAGTTCGCCGCGGCAAACTTGAGTTGAGGAATGAAGTGGGGGAGCGGTGTGGCAATTAAGGGTTGGGCGGATTAAAGCGCTACGCTTCAGTTTTCTCGTATCTTTTTATTTCAGAATAGTCCAAGAGAAGTTGCTCACTTGCGCATACATAGAGTGGCGACTTTTCAATGTTGCTGAGTATAAGTGTATAGCACTCAGAGATTAGCGGAGCCTACATGTAGCTTTTGCTGACACAGTAAGACGTGATTTGGTAGACTTTTTTGTCGAAATTGACACAAAAATCGGGCTTAAGATTGTAAAAGTGTTTATCACAATTAAACACTGAAGTTGCATTTTAAAAATATCCAACTAGCAAACTCAATCAACACACGAAGACATTTTGACATTTGATAGTGTCGAATTAATAGCCAATATACATGTAGAGTATCTTAATTGAATAATAATATATTAAAACTCCCAAGCTCCCAATCGTTCACACTGGCCATCGAGTGAGCAAGTGGGGCCAATTTTAGCGTGGTCATACTTTTTCATCACGTTGCATATCAATTGTGGGATTTGTAATGGTTATTAATTTGACGGCGGTGTGAACGAGCTTTTATTTACGGCTGCTTTTAACGTAAACGGATCCCGAGATGCCAACTATTTGAGTAAAACAAAAACAATTAAAATTTTTCGTATATACAAATTATTTGTAGATTTTTATCAAATTATAAGACATTTTAAAATCTTTTTTTACATTTAAATTTTATTAATTTAATAATGTTTAAGAAAAAAAGAGTTTACATAAGAATTCATGCTTTCGATTTAATTTTAAGAAGGCATGTATTACTTCTGGATTGTGATATCCTTGACAGTAGGCCCTAGACCTCTATTTTTATCTTCTGTTCAGAAAAATCAGTTCCATTTTAGGCTTTGCAAAATAGTTGGTGCTACTTAATTAATTTTCAACCTGCTTATCATAATAAAACAACGGTCTAAATGACTTAACGAAAGAAAACTATCGATCTACTTTGCGATGTTTGTCCCATCACGCCAATACGATTCACAAAGTGGGACGAAGTTTTACGACTACTCTAATGATGTATGCTGATTAATTTTATTTTAGTTGAAATATGTTACAGTGCTATTCTAATGTTTTAGTATTGGCTTCTGGGCTTTAAAACCTGAATTACCCACCTTCTAAATAAACTTTTTTTCAATGGTAAACATGCAAGTGTAATCTGAAAATTAAACTCTAATTTAGAGCTGAAAAGCTGTTAAAAAAGCCATACCTTAAAATTTTAAGTTATTTCTGTTTACCTTATTTTTGTGAATTTTTGCAACACTTTTCTTCAGATGCAATAGCATGTATATAAAGCTATCTGAAAACATTGGCCTTCAAACTTAAAATTTCTCTTAATATTTCAATGCAGTGTATTCTTAAAGATTTTTAGCAGTTCAATTTAATCAGACAGAAAATCTCTCAATCGATTCGTTTTAACCTTGCCTTTACAGAGTCCATATGATAATTTTATGCGAAAGCATCTTCAACACTATGGTTACTACACAGGTATATTGTGTGCAAAACTTCATTTCTATACTTTGCAAGTATTAATTAAAATTCTTAATAACAACTGGATTTTCTAAATTATGATTATAGGAAAAAATGAAAAACGCCTTAAGGGCCTGGACAGCTGGCAAGATCAGGAGGTGCAGCCAGACTACAAAGAATATGGATTTGAGGATGATTATCTCAATGAGGCATTAAAGAGTAAAGGTGAGATTAACTTAATAAAATCAATTTATACTTGATATACATCCTACAAACATATCCTAATGCCACACTATAGAGCGAACGCCACCGGGACCTGAGAAGGAGCTTAATAGTAACCAGGTTGTCTATAATGTCAACGATGGAAAAGTGGTAAGTTACCCGATGCGACTCTCTGTGTCATCTGAACTCTCACTCCCTTCTCTGTTCTTTCAATCCTTCAGATTACCAAGCTTAAGGAGCCAAGAGCACTGTTCAGCATTGCCCCAGACCCGGGATTCCATCCGCCGAAATGGTGAGTGTTAAAAATCATTTGAAAGTAAAGAAATTAAATTTTTTATAATCCAGATCATCTGTTGAAGTTATAAGTTCTAAAAAAATCATCAGGCCGATCGAACTGGAAGTGCTACCAGAACGAGTGACTCATATTTACGACAATCCAGGACCAGAACCGTTTAATCAACCCAGTAAGCCAGAGAAAGTACAAAATAAAGACTAGATGTACTTTAATCTAACTATAGAGTCTATTATTTCTTCCACAATTTACAGCCGGATTCGAACCCAGTCCCACAATCTTAGGCGAAGAGGGCGGCGGCCGTTTAGTATTCAGCTACGAACCGGTCATCTCTCCATTTGTAAGTACATTGTGTACTTAAATTAGCAAAACAAATTGCCTTACTATGCTGTAATAGTCATTGTTTTGCTATTCCAGTTCATCAAGTCTAGAATCGGGGGAGCAAAAACGCTGAGCACCTGTCAGGCCCGGCTAGAGAGCGAGACGGACGATACTCTGCAATTTGAGTCGCGATTTGAATGCGGAAATCTGCGTAAAGCATATCAAGTGTAAGAGAAATGTGCTTGAGTTATTGTCATTGAGTCCTTGAGTTATCTAACCATTGAGTCATTAAATAATTGAAGCATTGAGCCATTAAATCATTGAGTTATTGAGTAATTAAATACTCGTAGTTATGTCGTTAGGTTTCTTGATCATTTAGTCTTAATTATTTAGCCGTTGAGTCATTGAGCCATTGAGTAATTGAATAATTGAATCATAGAGTCATTGAATTTTTTGAGTCACTGAATCATTGAGTCACTGAATCCTTGATTCACTGAATCATTGAATCCTTGAGTCACTGAATCATTGAATCCTTGAGTCACTGAATCATTAAATCCTTGAGTCACTGAATCACTGAATCCTTGAGTCACTGAATCCTTGAGTCACTGAGTTCTTGAGTCACTGAATCACTGAATCCTTGAGTCACTGAATCATTGAATCCTTGAGTCACTGAATCCTTGAGTCACTGAATCCTTGAGTCACTGAATCATTGAATCCTTAAGTCACTGAATCCTGGAGTCACTGAATCATTGAATCCTTGAGTCACTGAATCATTGAATCCTTGAGTCACTGAATCATTGAATCCTTGAGTCACTGAATCACTGAATCCTTGAGTCACTGAATCATTGAATCCTTGAGTCACTGAATCATTGAATCCTTGAGTCACTGAATCACTGAATCCTTGAGTCACTGAATCATTGAATCCTTGAGTCACTGAATCATTGAATCCTTGAGTCACTGAATCCTTGAGTCACTGAATCCTTGAGTCACTGAATCATTGAATCCTTGAGTCACTGAATCATTGAATCCTTGAGTCACTGAATCACTGAATCCTTGAGTCACTGAATCATTGAATCCTTGAGTCACTGAATCATTGAATCCTTGAGTCACTGAATTATTGAATCCTTGAGTCACTGAATCCTTGAGTCACTGAATCCTTGAGTCACTGAATCCTTGAGTCACTGAATCCTTGAGTCACTGAATCCTTGAGTCACTGAATCCTTGAGTCACTGAATCCTTGAGTCACTGAGTCACTGAATCCTTGAGTCACTGAATCATTGAATCCTTGAGTCACTGAATCACTGAATCATTGTGCATACGGCCTAACTAGACATTTTTAGCATGACCTATAAAAGCTATAGTAATTTGAGATTTAATCTGCCAGTACTCACAAACCAGACAGATATGACAAAAGTACTTACTAGCTCGTAGTACACACACAGATTTTGTTCTCTAGACCAAAATCGCATAATGGTTTTCATCTCACAAACATCAAACAAGCCGCTAATTTATATTCAATTTGGAGTTGAAATAAAAACAGAATTAATTGCTTCAACCGAAATTGCTAATTAAACTCAGTTTGCACAAATAATTGGCTAGACTAGAATATGCTGACACTTATTAATTTGCTCAGCCCAGTGCCTAGTTAAACAAAGAAACGAGCCCCTGGAGGTGCGACAGCCAATTATAATAGATAATTACTTTGTGTACTGACTGGAGTGAGAAGTTGAAGCAAAAAGATTTGAGCCCAAGGGTCGCTCACGCTACGAGCGTGAGAAATGCAAGCGTGACTGTATGGCCCTTCATGCATGTTCTACGAAGTCTGTAGTCTGTTGCGTTGTAAAAAAGTTCGCTTAGTTTTAATAAAGTACAATAATTTAATATCACTGACCCCATCAGTGACCAGATCCTGTCAGCCGTAAGTAACCCCATCCATTTGTATTAGTGACCCATCTATTAGTATCAGTGAACCATCCTACCTAGTATCAGTGACCCCATTCCCCACCCCAGTCAGTGACTCCACCCCACCCAGTCAGTGACCCCATTCCCCACTTAATCGGTGACCCCATTCTCCCGCCCAGTCAGTGACCCCATCCCCCACCCAATCAGTGACCCCATTCCCCCACCCAGTCAGTGACTCCATTCCCCACCCAATCAGTGACCCCACCTCCACCCAATCAGTGACCCCATTCCCCACTTAATCAGTGACCATTCCCCCACCCAATCAGTGACCCCACCCCCCACCCAATCAGTGACCCCATTCCCCATGAAATCAGTGACCATTCCCCCACCCAATCAGTGACCCCACCCCCACCCAATCAGTTACCCCATTCCCCATGAAATCAGTGACCCCATTCCCCCACCCAGTCAGTGACCTCATTCCCCACCCAGTCAATGACGGCCCAGTAAATCCACTGCCTGAAAAAAATTTCCAGAGCCCCGACAGAATATGAGTTGTGGCTAAGAACTGATTTGTACACATCCAAGCACACGCAGTGGTTCTACTTTCGCGTGTCCAACACCAGGCCGGGGCAGCTGTACCGATTCACTTTGGTCAACTTTTATAAGGTGAGTTGCAGTTAGTTCTTCCTTCACAGTCAATTTTGTCAGCATAATTGGTTGCGAATTCTCGTAGTTTGTGTTTAACCGTCGATAGGTCTCTCTACCTGTAATCGATAGGTCTGTCTACCTGTAATCGATAGGTCTGTCTACCTGTAATCGATAGGTCTCTCTACCTGTAATCGATAGGTCTGTCTACCTGTAATCGATAGGTCTCTCTACCTGTAATCGATAGGTCTGTCTACCTGTAATCGATAGGTCTCTCTACCTGTAATCGATAGGTCTGTCTACCTGTAATAGATAGGTCTCTCTACCTGTAATCGATAGGTCTGTCTACCTCTGTAATCGATAGGTCTCTCTACCTGTAATCGATAGGTCTCTCTACCTGTAATCGATAGGTCTCTCTACCTGTAATCGATAGGTCTCTCTACCTGTAATCGATAGGTCTCTCTACCTGTAATCGATCGATCTCTCTACCTGTAATCACAAAATCTTTTACCTAGCTCTCAACCAAGTTCTCTCCTTAGACTCAAAGCTCATTAATAGTAGTCAACCTAATAGTAAGGAAAAGTGCATTCTAAAAACGCTTCCCACTCATTGTCTGGCAATTGTAACAAAGAAAATCTAACCCAGTGCCCCCTCCCCAGTCTACTGTGCTATCAAAGGAAATGATGAAGTATTGGTGCTGCGTGTGTACTTCAGCTTCCTGGCAACTGTCAAGGGTAGGGATGAAGTTAGTCCCAGTCTCTTTGAGTGCTCTACTAACTTCCCCCGTAAATTTCTCCTGAAAAAACAACGCAGTCCGCCAGTCTGTACAACGAAGGGCTTCGACCGCTGATGTACAGCGAGAGAGCCGCGGCTGACAAGGGCGTCGGTTGGCGGCGCTGCGGCGGCAACATCAAGTACTTTAGGAGTAACAAGCGGTGAGTTGATTGCATGCACCACCTGTCAAAGGCGTTGCTAGTGCCTCAAAGGGCGCCGCCTTTTAGTATAGCCGGGACTCCTCATCTCAGATGAAATGGCACTCTTCTCAGATGAAATGGCACTCTTCTCAAATGAAATGGCGCTCTTCTCAAATGAAATAGCACTCTTCTCAAATGAAATGGCGCTCTTCTCAAATGAAATGGCACTCTTCTCAAATTAAATGGCACTCTTCTCAGATGAAATGGCACTCTTCTCAGATGAAGTGGCACTATTCTCAAATGAAATTTCGCTCTTTTCAAATGAAGTGGCACTCTTCTCAGATGAAATGGCACTCTTCTCAAATAAAATGGCGCTCTTCTCAAATGAAATGGCACTCTTCTCAAATTAAATGGCACTCTTCTCAGATGAAATGGCACTCTTCTCAGATGAAGTGGCACTATTCTCAAATGAAATTTCGCTCTTTTCAAATGAATTGGCACTCTTCTCAGATGAAATGGCACTCTTCTCAAATGAAATGGCACTCTTCTAAAATGAAATGGCGCTCTTCTCAGATGAAATGGCACTCTTCTCAAATGAAATGGCGCTCTTCTCAAATGAAATGGCACTCTTCTCAAATGAAATGGCGCTCTTCTCAGATGAAATGGCACTCTTCTCAGATGAAATGGCACTCTTCTCAAATGAAATGGCGCTCTTCTCAGATGAAATGGCGCTCTTCTCAGATGAAATGGCACTCTTCTCAAATGAAATGGCGCTCTTCTCAGATGAAATGGCACTCTTTTCAAATGAAATGGCACTCTTTTCAAATGAAATGGCGCTCCTCTTGAATGAAATGGCGCTCTGTGCAGTGGGTCAGGGCATTGGTATGAATATTGCACAGATATCTTAGTGAACAGAACAGAACAGGCCCAGTAGAATCGCGCGCTGCTGTCATGGCTACGTCCTGTCGTCGGTGCTTCATTAATAGTTAATTCGGCTGCGCGTGACACAGCTAGCTAGCATGGCAACCAGTTAGACGAGTGCAGGCAAGGCGGGTCCACCTTAGCAGCCTATTTACCTGCAGCCGAGAAAGGAAGTGCGCGAAATAATGTTCGACTTTTTGGTATGAGATACGAATATATACTACTCATGTTTGCCTTGTGGTGTCTGCAGCTTAACTTTACAGGGCTGATGTATTTCCTGGGGTCAGTGCATCCTGTCTACTAGTAGACAGTCTGTATAAGCGGTTATTGTGCGAGATGGATTGCTAATCTAGCCCAAATCTCAGATTGAAGGAATAGAATGGATTGCTAATCTAGCCCAAATCTCAGATTGAAGGAATAGAATGGATTGCTAATCTAGCCAACATAACAGATGAAGGAATAGAAAGGATTGCTAATCTAGCCAACATAACAGATGAAGGAATAGAAAGGATTGCTAATCTAGCCAACATAACAGATGAAGGAATAGAATGGATTGCTAATCTAGCCAACATAACAGATGAAGGAATAGAATGGATTGCTAATCTAGCCAAAATCTCAGATTAAAGGGCGATAAAAACCAGGCGACAGAATGTTTGATTCGGAGCCGATTATAAATCACCATGGAAGCCGTCCATCTCCCACAGGTACCCAACCGCAGCCGGGGACAAGTACTTCTACTCGCTAACTTGGCAGATCAGGTTCGAGCATTCTGAGGACACGGTGTACTTTGCTCACTGTTATCCTTACACCTACTCGGATCTGGTAGACTATCTACAGAAACTCCAGGACGATCCTGTGAAATCGCAGTTCTGCAAGCAGCGGGTCCTCTGCCGCTCCCTGGCTGGAAATGCAGTTCACCTGCTCACCATTGGCACCGGGCCAACTCAAACTCAGCAGCAGCAGCAGCAGCTCACAGATGACTCAGCAGCTCCACCTGCTCCAGGTGGCGCTGCTACAGCCTCGGGCTGGAGACAGCCTCCTCAGTCTGGTCCGCAGAAAAAGGTGAGAGGAGATAAAAGTCCGTTGTGTCCTTCCCGTTTTCTCTGCTGAATCTCTTGATGATAATAAAATTTTAATTTAGTGCCACCTTAATCACTAGGTCTATCACTAGTCTATATGCCTGTAATTAATAAATCTCTCTACCTGTAATGGCTGAGTCTGTCTACCTGTAATCGCTGAGTCTGTCTACCTGTACTCGACTAGTCTGTCTATCTGTAATCGATGAGTCTGTCTAGCCGTTATTAATGAATCTGTCTACCTGTAACCAATAGGTCTGTCTAGCCGTTATCAATGTATCTGTCTACCTGTAACCAATCGGTCTGTCTAGCCGTTATCAATGTATCTGTCTACCTGTAACCAATAGGTCTGTCTAGCCGTTATCAATGTATCTGTCTACCTGTAACCAATAGGTCTGTCTAGCCGTTATCAATGTATCTGTCTACCTGTAACCAATAGGTCTGTCTAGCCGTTATCAATGTATCTGTCTACCTGTAACCAATAGGTCTGTCTAGCCGTTATCAATGTATCTGTCTACCTGTAACCAATAGGTCTGTCTAGCCGTTATCAATGTATCTGTCTACCTGTAACCAATAGGTCTGTCTAGCCGTTATCAATTTATCTGTCTACATGTAACCAATAGTTCTGTCTGTAATCAGTAAACTTGTCTGTAAAGTCTGTGTCTGTAAACTTGCCTGTAATCAGAAGCTCTGTCTACCTGTAATCAGAAGCTCTGTCTACCTGTAATCAATAGGTCTGTTTATAAGTAGCAAATCAAAGTCTCTCCACGTGAATCCCAAGCCTCATTGACTCAAATATCCCACTAACTCTGGCCAACCCGAATCATCCTCAGGTAATCCTGATCACCTCCCGCGTGCATCCAGGCGAGTCCAACGCCAGCTGGATGATGAAGGGCTTCCTGGACTTCATCACCGGTGACAGCGCCGATGCCCGCCTGCTGCGCGACAACTTCACCTTCAAGGTGGTGCCGATGATCAACCCTGACGGCGTCATCGTCGGCAACTACCGGTGCTCCCTGACCGGCCGAGACCTCAACCGCAACTACAAGACGGTGCTGAAGGACTCCTTCCCGGCCGTGTACGCCATCGTCGAGCTGGTCAAGAAGCTGCAAGCCAGCAGAGAAGTGGCACTCTACTGCGATCTGCACGGCCACTCCAGACGCCAGAATGTCTTCATCTACGGCTGCGAAGATCGGGACGCTCGCGAAGATCGGGACCGCCTGCTGGAGCGAGTTTTTCCCGCGATGCTCAGCAAGAACTCGCCGGAAAAATTCTGCTACGAGTATTGCAAATTCAAAATGCAGAAATCTAAAGAGGGCACCGGGCGCATCGTTATGTACAATCTGGGCGTCAGGAATTCCTTCACCATGGAGGCCACGTTCTGCGGATCCACTCTGAGCAGGCTGAAAGGCCAACACTTCAACTGCAGGCACCTTGAGGCAATGGGGGCGCACTTCTGCGACACTCTGTTGGACTACTTTGACCCCAGCCCGGCTAAGGTCAGCGCCTGCTTGACTCCTTACTGGGAATTGGGCTGCCTAACTTCCCATATCACTCCTAAAATATACTCTTATACGATAATCTCTCCCTGCTTTTCTCTTCTCTCCCTTCTTGTCTCCCTTCTTGTCTCCCTTCTTGTCTCCCTTCTTGTCTCCCTTCTTGTCTCCCTTCTTGTCTCCCTTCTTGTCTCCCTTCTTGTCTCCCTTCTTGTCTCCCTTCTTCTTGTCTCCCTTCTTGTCTTCCTTCTTGTCTCCCTTCTTGTCTCCCTTCTTGTCTCCCTTCTTGTCTCCCTTCTTGTCTCCCTTCTTGTCTCCCTTCTTGTCTCCCTTCTTGTCTCCCTTCTTGTCTCCCTTCTTGTCTCCCTTCTTGTCTCCCTTCTTGTCTCCCTTCTTCTTGTCTCCCTTCTTGTCTTCCTTCTTGTCTCCCTTCTTGTCTCCCTTCTTGTCTCCCTTCTTGTCTCCCTTCTTGTCTCCCTTCTTGTCTCCCTTCTTGTCTCCCTTCTTGTCTCCCTTCTTGTCTCCCTTCTTGTCTCCCTTCTTGTCTCCCTTCTTGTCTCCCTTCTTGTCTCCCTTCTTATCTCCCTTCTTGTCTCCCTTCTTCTTGTCTCCCTTCTTGTCTTCCTTCTTGTCTCCCTTCTTGTCTCCCTTCTTGTTTACCCTTCTTGTCTCCCTTCTTGTCTCCCTTCTTGTCTCCCTTCTTGTCTCCCTTCTTGTTTACCCGTCTTGTCTCCCTTCTTGTCTCCCTTATTGTTTACCCTTCTTGTCTCCCTTCTTGTCTCCCTTCTTCTTGTCTCCCTTCTTGTCTCCCTTCTTGTCTCCCTTCTTGTCTCCCTTCTTGTCTCCCTTCTTGTCTCCCTTCTTGTCTCCCTTCTTGTCTCCCTTCTTGTCTCCCTTCTTCTTGTCTCCCTTCTTCTTGCTCCCTTCTTGTCTCCCTTCGTCTCTCCCTTCTCTACCGCTTTCTCACCCTAATTCTCACCCTTCTCTTCCTCTACCTGTAACACAATTTATAAATTTTTACTCTATTCATTCAACTTGGTAGTACATAAAATTGACCCTATTTTGCAACCCCTCATTATCACATCCTAGTGCCTAATCGAAGTGCTAATTCTGCTACCCTGTTATTAGCGATTAATTAATATTAATGTACTCATATAGTTTCTGTAGACTAGATCTATTGTAGATTCCTATACTGCAAACTATTGCATCTGCAGCAGTATCCACTCAGAGTAGAACTTTTCCTATCTGCAGACGGCTTGTTAAAGTGGCTTAACAACAGAAAGAAAGAATGATAAAAGCTTTCTCCTGCGTTTCCCAGCCACTAATGTGGCGGGGACTGGCGGCGCAGCTGAACGAGATAGAAAATTCTATTTGTAAGAAAGTTTATTTTTAGAAGCGGGTCAAATTTTTATAATTCTTTACCCAAGCTGGCCACGGTCGGTCATTCTTTTGACGGGGACAAACAATTTCTAATGAGAGCCTCTCCATGAGTGTGTGCGCAGGCAGTCCGGCAGACAGCGTCAATAAAACTCTGCTCACTGCTTACCGCGCAGTGAATTGTGCTCATTTGTTGACCGCACGCTTTGGAATTGCGAGACCATTATTGCCTATAGCGCAATTAAATAGTGCAATTAGCCATTCTGGGCTATCTATCTATATATCTGTCTTCCATCTATCTGTCTGTCTGTCTGTCTATCTATCTATCTATCTATCTATCTATCTATCTATCTATCTATCTATCTATCTATCTATCTATCTATCTATCTATCTATCTATCTATCTATCTATCTATCTATCTATCTATCTATCTATCTATCTATCTATCTATCTATCTATCTATCTATCTATCTATCTATCTATCTATCTATCTATCTATCTATCTATCTATCTATCTATCTATCTATCTATCTATCTATCTATCTATCTATCTATCTATCTATCTATCTATCTATCTATCTATCTATCTATCTATCTATCTATCTATCTATCTATCTATCTATCTATCTATCTATCTATCTATCTATCTATCTATCTATCTATCTATCTATCTATCTATCTATCTATCTATCTATCTATCTATCTATCTATCTATCTATCTATCTATCTATCTATCTATCTATCTATCTATCTATCTATCTATCTATCTATCTATCTATCTATCTATCTATCTATCTATCTATCTATCTATCTATCTATCTATCTATCTATCTATCTATCTATCTATCTATCTATCTATCTATCTATCTATCTATCTATCTATCTATCTATCTATCTATCTATCTATCTATCTATCTATCTATCTATCTATCTATCTATCTATCTATCTATCTATCTATCTATCTATCTATCTATCTATCTATCTATCTATCTATCTATCTATCTATCTATCTATCTATCTATCTATCTATCTATCTATCTATCTATCTATCTATCTATCTATCTATCTATCTATCTATCTATCTATCTATCTATCTATCTATCTATCTATCTATCTATCTATCTATCTATCTATCTATCTATCTATCTATCTATCTATCTATCTATCTATCTATCTATCTATCTATCTATCTATCTATCTATCTATCTATCTATCTATCTATCTATCTATCTATCTATCTATCTATCTATCTATCTATCTATCTATCTATCTATCTATCTATCTATCTATCTATCTATCTATCTATCTATCTATCTATCTATCTATCTATCTATCTATCTATCTATCTATCTATCTATCTATCTATCTATCTATCATCTATCTGTCATACAATTCGTAATTTGCAAACCGTGGAAGCATTTAGTTCTTTAAATATTAATGAAATAAAAAGCTTATCATTTTCTCATACTTTTTATGCAACATTTGGAAAAAAATGAATACCATTCTGGACGTGAAAAAAAACTGGTAATTTGCAAGTTTGAAATGCACTTTTATTTTGCACTCGTTCTCTGTTTGCACAATCCTATTGTTTCCAATAGAGGAGAGTTCCCCCATCAGTTACTTTACTCTGTCTTAAATAGGTATATAAAAATACGAACGCTTTTTTAGCTTTCAACCTAACTGTTTTGACCACCGTACACAGTCACGCGATTTTATTAAATATTTCGCACCAATTCAAACTTATTTTTAATTATATTGCTTTGAATACCAATCACCCACTGCTTTTCTTGTACAGGTTCACGAACTTGTAAACAACTATTAACCTTGTTGTCCCTTTTGGATTATGTTAATTAACTAAATTACTAAACTAAATTGCAACCACAATACTAAGTAATGGGAGAGTAACACTGTGGAATACCATGGACAATTTTATAGAATCAGTGTAACATAATGAGGTGGTGGATGATGTGATGGGTGAGAAGAGGGGGTAAAGAGTGGGCGGAGTGGGGTAGTGGGTGAGAAAACTGGGGTACGGAGTGGGCGGAGTGGGGTGGTGGGTGAGAAAACTGGGGTACAGAGTGGGCTGAGTGGGGTGGTGGGTGAGAAAACTGGAGTACGGAGTGGCGGAGTGGGGTGGTGGGTGAGAAAACTGGGGTACGGAGTGGCGGAGTGGGGTGGTGGGTGAGAAAACTGGGGTACGGAGTGGCGGAGTGGGGTGGTGGGTGAGAAAAACTGGGGTACGGAGTGGCGGAGTCGGGTGGTGAGCGAGAAAGCTGGGGTTCGGAGTGGCGGAGCGGGGTGGTGGGCGAGAAAGCTGGGGTGCAGAGTGCAGAATGGGGTGGTTGCGTAGGAGAGAAAATGTGATACACAATGGCGGAGTGGGGTGGTGAGTGAGAGAAACCCAGTATGGCGGAATTCATCTAAATTACAGTTTATTAGCTCAAAGGTTAGCCTTCAATAAAAAACTTTCCATTCTTTACAGTATCTCAATGATGTATTGCTAGCTCCTTTCCAATCTTGATATCCGCCTATATTTTGCGTTTCTATGCCACGGTAATTTATTAATATAGTATCTAATAGTAAACCCTGAACAAATATTTCATCAGCCTTATCTTAAAACTGCACGCGCTTCTTTATATTATAAGCAATTAAAAAACGTATTGGCGATGCAACGTTTTTACACTCACCAGAGTTAACATCGCGCCCAAATGGGCCAAATATTTCAGAACCAGGAGATACTACTGCAAGTAGAGCACAAATTGAAGGAGCAAATTCTTGTCAACCTACAGCGCAGCGGTCGCTGTCCCAACGTAGTTAGCGTTGACGAGCTGAGCTTGGCCGAGATCTCGGACGAAGACGTGGAAAGCTCGGACGGCGGCTCGGACAGCTCGGCATCCAATGGCCTGCCGGTGCACTACGAGTTCATGAAGTCGCAGATGTCGCAACAGGAGCGTCGCAAAGTTCGACAGAGACGATCGAGAAAGGAGCGAACCGCGGCTGCCGCCGCCGCCAAGGCTGGCAAACCGGCAAAGCCAGTGAGTGATAGTGCTGAATACATGTATTTCGCTGATGAAGCATTGCTTTGAACGACTGGTGCAGCCAATTATTGCACTCATTTTGGTGTGTTGAACAGCCGCGGGTGGTTGCTTCTGATCAGTGTTTTGACAGGTGGTTCTTGCTGTGTAACAGGTGATACTCACTGTGTAACAGGTGATGCTCACTGTGTAACAGGTGATGCTCACTGTGTAACAGGTGATACTCACTGTGTAACAGGTGATACTCACTGTGTAACAGGTGATGCTCACTGTGTAACAGGTGATACTCACTGTGTAACAGGTGATGCTCACTGTGTAACAGGTGATACTCACTGTGTAACAGGTGATACTCACTGTGTAACAGGTGAACTTTTACATGTAACAGCTGTGTTATTAGAGTTCAATTCAGAGGCCTTAGTCTACCCGCAACCGTTCCACTTCAATTCACCAGCAATTTTTAACCCGTCAAGCACCGAATCCAATACACTTTTGCTTGTAGCTTATCTAAAAAAGCAGATTAGCAACCGCAAAACATTTGCATTTTTTGCAGCCCCATTCAGACTGTGTGCCAGCATCATCGCCCGCCGAGAGGCGACCGGTAAGCTGCATAAAATAAAAATTAGTCTGTGTTTACATCGCGCTCAGGTCTTTGTTAATGTGCGTGATGTCCGAGCTTGATTAACATGTTTAAGCTTATATAACGGATGTTCAGATAAATATTGAAACAGTTTAATTAACTCCTTTCCCACACTTAAGCATAGTGAGTAAGAGAGAAAAGGCGTGGCACCGGCCCAGCCCCCAGCTAAAGGCCTATAAACAGTTTGGCTTTCCTCTTGCCCGTTTGTGTCTTACTCTGACCTCTCTCCTTACTGCCCTCTCATTGGCTGAGCTGGATTGGGCCTGCACCCTAGGCAGAGTTTCGTCCGTCCGAATTTAACCTCTCTCCTTACTGCCCTCTCATTGGCTGAGCTGGATTGGGCCTGCACCCTAGGCAGAGTTTCGTCCGTCCGAATTTAACCTCTCTCCTTACTGCCCTCTCATTGGCTGAGCTGGATTGGGCCTGCACCCTAGGCAGAGTTTCGTCCGTCCGAATTTAACCTCTCTCCTTACTGCCCTCTCATTGGCTGAGCTGGATTGGGCCTGCACCCTAGGCAGAGTTTCGTCCGTCCGAATTTAACCTCTCTCCTTACTGCTCTCTCATTGGCTGAGCTGGATTGGGCCTGCACCCTAGGCAGAGTTTCGTCCGTCCGAATTTAACCTCTCTCCTTACTGCCCTCTCATTGGCTGAGCTGGATTGGGCCTGCACCCTAGGCAGAGTTTCGTCCGTCCGAATTTAACCTCTCTCCTTACTGCCCTCTCATTGGCTGAGCTGGATTGGGCCTGCACCCTAGGCAGAGTTTCGTCCGTCCGAATTTAACCTCTCTCCTTACTGCCCTCTCATTGGCTGAGCTGGATTGGGCCTGCACCCTAGGCAGAGTTTCGTCCGTCCGAATTTAACCTCTCTCCTTACTGCTCTCTCATTGGCTGAGCTGGATTGGGCCTGCACCCTAGGCAGAGTTTCGTCCGTCCGAATTTAACCTCTCTCCTTACTGCCCTCTCATTGGCTGAGCTGGATTGGGCCTGCACCCTAGGCAGAGTTTCGTCCGTCCGAATTTAACCTCTCTCCTTACTGCCCTCTCATTGGCTGAGCTGGATTGGGCCTGCACCCTAGGCAGAGTTTCGTCCGTCCGAATTTAACCTCTCTCCTTACTGCCCTCTCATTGGCTGAGCTGGATTGGGCCTGCACCCTAGGCAGAGTTTCGTCCGTCCGAATTTAACCTCTCTCCTTACTGCTCTCTCATTGGCTGAGCTGGATTGGGCCTGCACCCTAGGCAGAGTTTCGTCCGTCCGAATTTAACCTCTCTCCTTATTGCTCTCTCATTGGCTGAGCTAGAGTGGGCCTGCACCCTAGGCTGAGTTTCGTCCGTCTTGCGTTCACTTGTGTACGTCGAGTTAAATACTTGCCTATTTATTCTTAACCCCATACGCTCCTGAGGCCACAAACCCCAAGGAAGGAAACGCAATTTTAGTCATACTGCGCATTCAAACTACTGAAAAGGGAGTACTTTTTCATAACTTTAACTGAGAGTTACATATTAGTATCTGTAGCCTATTTTAATCTTGGTGAGGTTGGTGAGTATCCAGGGGCTTAAGAGGGCCGAATAACAATCAATTAAAGTGCTCAAGCTTAAGCTGGTACACCCGCTATATGCCAACTAGCGAAGCGACCTTGGGCCAAAGGCTTACTTTCTCGATTTTGCAATCCAGAAGTTCAGAAGCTGAGACGGCCTCCAGTGAAGTTTGTAGCGCAATTTCCAAGTGTAGCGTCTTCTAGTTTAGTTTTCCATGATCTGAATATAGTACTAGTAGCGCTATTCAACGCAAGTTGTCAATAAAAATATTTTAGGCCACAACAGGCGCCAAAAAGCAGTTGTTCTGCGACACATGTGGCAATGCAGTACGTTTCTAGCTCGTATATTGTGCGCTGGCTAGCACATTAATACTACTAATAGTACTACTAACAGCCAAATTATAACGTTATTCTATTGTTATTGTTTGAGCAGAATATATGAAGTCTCTTACTCATTCATTTTTTTTAAATCTGGCCTTATCATTGATTGATATTATGCAAATTTTGTTGGTTGTCCAAATGCATTATTAGCATTATCTGATTATTAATTAGCGGATACTCAGAAAATTGAATTGATAAGAAATGCGCGTTTAAAAATTATTTACTTACATTATCTGCCTGCAATTTTCGTAACTAATATTAACTTTTTATTGATCTTGCCGATGAGGTGAATTATGTATGTTTGCTTTGTACTAGCTCATAGAAAAGTCGTAAACTAAAAACTCGTGCTTACTGTCAACGTGTACTGCTAGATATTTATTTAACTGTATTTAGAGACATCTACGTATAATTAGGACTGGTGAAAACGTGACGATGCCTGTAAAACGTCAGAAAACTTTGATTTACAGTAGCGGAATGACTGGTGGACGAGAAAACTGGGGTACAAAGTGGCGGAGTGAGGTGGTGGGTGAGAAAACTGGGGTACAAAGTCGCGGAGTGAGGTGGTGGTAGATAAAACTACGGTACAAAGTGGCGGAGTGAGGTGGTGGGTGAGAAAACTGGGGTACAAAGTGGCGGAGTGAGGTGGTGGGTGAGAAAACTGGGGTACAGAGTGTCGGAGTGAAGTGGAGAAAACTGAGGTACGGAGCGGCGGTGCGAAGTGTCGGGTAAAGGTATGGAGTGGCAGTGAAAGATTTGGTTTCTTATCAGTCTAATGATTACCTTTCGACTGTTACGAGCGTAGAGACATTTTCAAGCATATATTTATTTCCGTTGTAAATTTAGCGCAACATGCTCGCTGGTGACGAAGATTTAAATTCACTTGAAGACTCGATTGTTATGATACTCTGACAGATGTGCCCTCACAACGCTGGAGCATCCGGCGGTGCAAAACCGAACAAAAGCAAGCCAGCCGTTCTCAGCGCTCCATCGAAGACTTCCTCTTCAGCCTCCGCCGCGGTTGCAACGACGGCATCCGCAACTTCCGCTGGCTCGGGCGTCGTCACCCGGTCTGCATCGTCGATGGCTGGAGCTGCTAGACAGCCGAAGGGAACTGTGGAGAGAGCCGGGCCACCTAGTCGACTCAAGGTTTGATTGCTTTTCATACTCGTGTATGCGGCTTTTCGTATAACAGGTAATGGCACCTGTCCAAAAGGTGTTGTCATCTGTCTAACAGATGATAGTAGCTGTCTAACATATGTTTTCATCGGGATAGCGACGTTTGCCTGCGGGACGTTTGCCAGCCGACGTTTGCCTGTGGGACGTTTGCCAGCCGACATTTGCCAGCCGACGTTTGCCAGCCGACGTTTGCCAGTGGGACGTTTGCCAGCCGAAGTTTGCCTGCCGGACGTTTGCCAGCCGACGTTTGCCTGCGGGACGTTTGCCAGCCGACATTTGCCAGCCGACATTTGCCAGCCGACGTTTGCCAGCGGGACGTTTTCCAGCCGACGTTTGCCTGCGGGACGTTTGCCAGCCGACATTTGCCAGCCGACGTTTGCCAGCTGACGTTTGCCAGCCGAAGTTTGCCTGCCGGACGTTTGCCTGCCGGACGTTTGCCAGCCGACGTTTGCCAGCCGACGTTTGCCTGCCGGAAGTTTGCCAGCCAAAATTTGCTAGCCAATATAAAGCCAGTCAGTGAAAAAATTGATACTGAAACATTCGCAGTTTAGCGGTTTGACAAAAACCGTTTTTACTCCAACTTTTTGACGGTTATTCGCATGTATACAAGTTTGAAAGCAAAATATATAAATTATGCATGCAGTTCATCAGTCTAACGTCTAATATCTAGTTTAACAACGATTTTGGAACAACATATCAAAAAATGAACATTGGGTTTGCCTCGTATGAAAGCAATAACAATTGTTGTGCTGAAAAGATGAAAACTTCCTATCTCCCTATGGCCTTCAAAACATTTTTCATAGATTTCGAGTGCTGCGTACTTCTACTTTAGTAGTCCTTGGCATGACTAAGCTTTGCATACGTAGTGTCTAGCGCTTGCTATTCTACTAGCTTGCTACTGGCGGCTTGTCTGGCTATTCAGCTATATACCGGTAGCTTACTATAAAAACGTACCGCATTCGACTCGTCTACACATGTACGTTGAGATCGCGGTTTCCTTGCTTACTTGAGTAGTAATACAACAGCATTGGAATCAATTTGCTTACTTTTAGATCTCCCAATGAACTGAGAAATATATGAGCCAGAATTACCGCTCAGCAGCTCTTTTTGTTTGCCTCATAACTTAATCGCTGGAGATTCCCGTTGTAATCTGCGCGTCTTCTTTCGCACATCAAAAATCAAACATCTCAAACTGGGAAAAACGATACACAATTGTCAAAAGTAAACAATATTTTCACATTCAAAGAAAATCGTTGTTAAACTGGATATTAGATGTAAATCTATATAAATTGCATAGTTTATATAGATTTTGCAAAATTTCATAATTTATAGATTTTGCTTTCAAACTTGTATATATGCGAATAACCGTCAAAAAGTTGGATTAAAAACGGTTTTTGTCAAACCGCTAAACTGCGAATGTTTCAGTATCAATTTTTTCACTGACTGGCTTTATATTGGCTAGCAAATTTTGGCTGGCAAACTTCCGGCAGGCAAACGTCGGCTGGCAAACGTCGGCTGGCAAACGTCCGGCAGGCAAACGTCGGCTGGCAAATGTCGGCTGGCAAACGTCCGACTGGCAAACGTCCCGCTGGCAAACGTCGGCTGGCAAATGTCGGCTGGCAAATGTCGGCTGGCAAATGTCGGCTGGCAAACGTCGGCTGGCAAACGTCGGCTGGCAAACGTCCCGCAGGCAAACGTCCGGCAGGCAAACTTCGGCTGGCAAACGTCCCGCTGGCAAACGTCGGCTGGCAAACGTCGGCTGGCAAATGTCGGCTGGCAAACGTCCCGCAGGCAAACGTCGGCTGGCAAACGTCCCGCAGGCAAACGTCGTAGGCCCGTTTTCATCGGTCTGACGGCATTCGGAACAATTCGTCGCAGTATTAGCAATTCGGAACAAACTAGTTTTTTTAATCTTCTCGTTTCCACAGAGCGTGGTCTCCGATCCCAATCTGCAACCGGTTCTGCCCACTCCCAACCAGCCGGTTGATCCAGACACAGCCGAAGCCTCTTTGACAGCTCAGCTGGCGCCAGCAGGCGGAACTCAGGATGCTCAATCAGGGACTCAGTCTCTGTGCGCCAGGCACCATCAGCTGGCGGATTTCGAGAGAATCGCTGGACAGCAGCAGCAGACCCGGACATTGCCTGGTGGTGAGTGCCCGTGCACTTTTAGTGTACATGTGCTGTGCTGAGTTTTCTTGCTTCTGTTGTTACAAAATTTTCCTCCGGAGTGGGTTGGTGAGCAATTCAAGGTTTTAGCGGATGGCCGGGGAGTGGGGTGGGTGAGGAATCCAGGGTTTTAGCGGATGGCCGGGGAGTGGGGTGGGTGAGGAATCCAGGGTTTTAGCGGATGGCCGGGGAGTGGGGTGGGTGAGGAATCCAGGATTTTAGCGGATGGCCGGGGAGTGGGGTGGGTGAGGAATCCAGGGTTTTAGCGGATGGCCGGGGAGTGGGGTGGGTGAGGAATCCGGGGTTTTAGCGGATGGCCGGGGAGTGGGGTGGGTGAGGTATCCAGGATTTTAGCGGATGGCCGGGGAGTGGGGTGGGTGAGGAATCTAGGGTTTTAGCGGATGGCCGAAGAGTGGGGTGGGTGAGGAATCCAGGATTTTAGCGGATGGCCGGGGAGTGGGGTGGGTGAGGAATCCAGGGTTTTAGCGGATGGCCGGGGAGTGGGGTGGGTGAGGAATCCAGGGTTTTAGCGGATGGCCGGGGAGTGGGGTGGGTGAGGAATCCAGGGTTTTAGCGGATGGCCGGGGAGTGGGGTGGGTGAGGAATCCAGGGTTTTAGCGGATGGCCGGGGAGTGGGGTGGGTGAGGAATCCAGGGTTTTAGCGGATGGCCGGGGAGTGGGGTGGGAGAGGAATCCAGGGTTTTAGCGGATGGCCGGGGAGTGGGGTGGGTGAGGAATCCAGGGTTTTAGCGGATGGCTGGGGAGTGGGGTGGGTGAGGAATCCAGGGTTTTAGCGGATGGCCGGGGAGTGGGGTGGGTGAGGAATCCAGGGTTTTAGCGGATGGCCGGGGAGTGGGGTGGGTGAGGAATCCAGGGTTTTAGCGGATGGCCGGGGAGTGGGGTGGGTGAGGAATCCAGGGTTTTAGCGGATGGCTGGGGAGTGGGGTGGGTGAGGAATCCAGGGTTACAGTCGTGGAGTGGGGTTGGTGAAGAATCCGCATGATGTCTAACACGACGCGGCTTCTTTACAAACTCCTTCTACTCCCAATTCCCAACACAATTAACCAAATAACTCTTTCGACCTTTACGCACAATGACTTGAAAAGTGACCAGCTGTCATTGAGAAATGCTCTGCCCTTTACTTGTCCCACCTTAAGACGCGTCGAATCTGCTGAGAATTTACAGCTACCAGAGATCGAACGCTGTAGCCAATAACTACACGTTGGAGACAATTGAATATCTGCTGGCTGCGCGAGGTATCAGCCTATAATTGATTTATCAACAGTTGATTGGTGGCTGTTGAATGCATTAAACAAAATTTAACTCATTAGACAGCTAATCGCGTTTGTGCTTACTGTTCAGGCCTTTCTGTGGGCGCTTTACTTGAGTACGATCTGCTAGCATTTCTATGCATACAGTACTCAAATTTAGAATGCATTTTGATTGCTCAAAATTTTATTAGTATTAAAAAGATTGAATGATTTTCATTTCTTTTTTAATGACAATTTACTTTAGATTCTTAATTATGATCTTCAGAGACTCCATCCTGATCTCTAGAGACTCTCAATCCTGATCTCTAGAGACTCTCAATCCTGATCTCTAGAGACTCTCAATCCTGATCTCTAGAGACTCTCAATCCTGATCTCTAGAGACTCTCAATCTTGATCTCTAGAGACTCTCAATCCTGATCTCTAGAGACTCTCAATCCTGATCTCTAGAGACTCTCAATCTTGATCTCTAGAGACTCTCAATCCTGATCTCTAGAGACTCTCAATCCTAATCTTTAGACTCTCAATCCTGATCTCTAGAGACTCTCAATTTTAAACTCTAGAGACGGTCAATATTGAACTCTAGAGACTCTCAACTCTCAATCCTGATCTCTAGAGACTCTCAATCATGATCTCTAGAGACTCTCAATCCTGATCTCTAGAGACTCTCAATTTTAAACTCTAGAGACGGTCAATATTGAACTCTAGAGACTCTCAACTCTCAATCCTGATCTCTAGAGACTCTCAATCCTGATCTCTAGAGACTCTCAATCTTGATCTTTAGAGACTCTCAATCCTGATCTTTAGAGACTCTCAATCCTGATCTCTAGAGACTCTCAATCTTAAACTCTAGAGAATCTCAATCCTGATCCCTAGAGACTCTCAATTCCTATCCCCAGACTCTCAAGCAACTTTTACTTCTTGAACAAAAGTAGCAGTTTTAGTTTTTAACCAAAAAAAATTTGTTTAACCTTAGATTCGATTGGTAGCCCTTCGGCCTTATCAATTTAATAGCGCCGCTCAGTTAAATCAGCCAAACAAATAAAAAATAATTCCAGCCTACTACTTTCAGTAGCTAATTATATTGTTTTGTTTGCTTATTTTGTTTGTTTTTGTTGCTGAATATTAAAATTAGCTTACGAGTAGCTGAGCTACTGCTTTTTAGATTTTTTTAATTAGCTATATTCTTTGTCATTCTTGGCTTTTTTCTTTTATTTATTTAGAAAGCGAACAGAGACTTCTGGAACCTGGACAGTTCAGTCGAGCCGTCTCTCTGGAAGACACCTCGACATTGGCAGCGACTAGCGGTCAGAGTCGGCCTCAGCAGCAGCCGCAGTCTCAGCACCTGCTGCACAAGCGATCTTCGTCCACCAACCTCATCGCCGGTGGCTCCAGCGCAGGGACAACTGCGGGACGCGAGACAGCCGCTTCGCCTCAGACTGATCAGGGTAAGAGCTCTGGGATTTTTTACAAATTTGATTAATCACTGATTAGTTAATGGCTTGACAGAGCGAGAAAAACTACTGCAATTGTTCATTCATTAACTGGTTGATTGATTGATTAATTGATTCGTTGTATTATTGATTGATTGATTTTTTCAGTGATTCATTGATCGATCAATTGACTGTTTGATTGATCCGTTGATTAAGAGTTTGGTTGATTGATGTATTGATTGCTTTTTGCAGGCATTTTTTAAATGCCCTGGCTGTTTAACACCTGTCTCTTACACTAATATTATTTGTACGCTCGTATTTTCAGTCAAATTTTGAGTGATTTTGCGTAGACTAACTAACTAAGATAAGTGCTTCAGGCGCCTCAGCCAAATGAATAGGCTCTTACGCCACTATAGATATTTAGGTTCCAGGTTGGAGGTGTACGTATGTACACAAGGTTCCTAAGCTAGAGAGGACTGTGTAAAGGGCAAGTGAGAAATCAAAAACCTCCCCGGGGGACAGTGACAGCGGTTCGACGAACCAGTCAGGAAGCAACCGCTCTACGCAAAGTCAAATTTTGACTGATTTTGCGTAGATCAGGATCAGGATAGGTACTTCCGGCGCCTCAGCCATTGAGCAGGCTCTTACCCACTATAACAATATAAAGTTTCCAGATTGGGAGTGTACTTATGTACACTAAAGCCTAGTTAGACTATAGAGGACTGTTCAGGGCAAAATCATAAAATCCAAACATCCCCGGGGGACAGTGACAGCGGTTCGACGAACCAGTCAGGAGCCCGTGCCCAAAAACCAGGTTGGATAGACCCCTAAGCCTATTAGGAATGGCCCGAAGGCCTAGAGCCATGGCAACCATGCTGGGGCCGACCGCCCACCACCCCCGGGTACAAATCATAAACCTCCCCGGGGCCAGAGGGGGTAAAGTGAACCATTGACTGATTTTGCGTAGACTTCTTTAGCAAAATAATACTAAAATTGTATTTCTCTGTTATACTGTGCTCATATTTAATTCCTTTGCTACTTGCAACTACTAACAGTAGATTCATGCGCACATTTACATAACGCAGTATGATGCACGCCTTCGATTCCAGCCGAAAAGATCAACAAAACCAGACGGATTGTGTTCCCGAAAATTCCCGAAATTCGGGTATCGACTAGTAGCTCAACAAATTGAATTAATTATGTGATTTTGAAAAAAAAATCATCGGAAATATATTTTCATCTGTAAGAATGTCACCATAGTTTAATAAATTTGAATTGAAAATGAAGAGTAGAAAATTAAAATTAAAACAAATAGACATGAATAAATATCAAATAAAGTTACATCTGGACTGTCAAGCCTCAAACATCAAAACTTAACAGTTTAACAGTGCCAATTTTTTCTTCCAACTTTAGTTAGAAATTTGCAAAAAAGCTTGTTCACTTTGCACATAACTAGTGTACGGTACAATTGTGTCACTTTTAATTAGTCGTGCTCACGAATTCCTATGGCTGCAAAATTTGTAAAGCCGGTTTAGAGTACAGTTTTTTTATTTTAGTGCAAGCTGCCTTCATTAGTTTTTTTTACTTTTAAGTTAATGTGGTTCAATTCGGTTAAACTTTTTGATGCTTTTTTTTGTTTAAATCACGCGAGGCTAGCACTTTAAATTTGTTAAAACTAAGCTTGTCTAAACATAAATATGAGAGCATTAAATATATAAAAAATAATCTATTACAGCTTATTATTAAATTGCAGAGAATCATACAGCCAGCAAAAGGGAAATTCTTAAATATTTATCTTATCAGCTATAAAAACTAAAATTAATTACGACTAAAAAAGTAAGAAATTTTATTCATTGAAAGCAAAAAAACGGATTGTATTTTTATAACAAAAATCAGTCACCAAACTCAATTACACTTTGTTTAAATCAAATCACAAAATATAACAAACTTCAAAACTTTATTGACATTAATGATATTGTATTTTGTTAAAAATTACTGCCAGCAACGACAGGACGCCTGCTGGCATCCAGGCACTTTCGAGGCACCCGAGTGGGCGGCCTGCGACAATCGAATCGGCGATTGAACAGCGCGTCACCGTCCTACCCTGCACACTCAGTGCCCGTGCATATTGGTGAGACTGGCAATCCATTCTATTCCTTCAATCCATGATTTTGGCTAGATTAGCAATCCATTCTATTCCATTAATCCATGATTTTGGCTAGATTAGCAATCCATTCTATTCTTTATCTATGATTTTGGCTAGATTAGCAATCCATTCTATTCCTTCATCCATGATTTTGGCTAGATTAGCAATCCATTCTATTCCATTATCCGTGATGTTGGCTATAGATTATCAATCCATTCTATTCTTTATCTATGATTTTGGCTAGATTAGCAATCCATTCTATTCCTTTAATCCATGATTTTGGCTAGATTAGCAATCCATTCTATTCCTTCATCCATGATTTTGGCTAGATTAGCAATCCATTCTATTACTTTATTCCATGATTTTGGCTAGATTAGCGCCATCCATTCTATTTCTTTAATCTGTGATTTTGGCTAGAATAGCAATCCATTCTATTCCTTCATGGTTGATGTTGGCTAGATTAGCAATCCATTCTATTCTTCATCTATGATTTTGGCTGGATTAGCAATCCATTCTATTCCTTCATGGTTGATGTTGGCTAGATTAGCAATCCATTCTATTCTTCATCTATGATTTTGGCTAGATTAGAAATCCATTCTATTCCTTCATCCACGATGTTGGCTAGATTAGCAATCCATTCTATTCCTTCATCTGTGATGTTGGCTAGATTAGCAATCCATTCTATTCCTTCATCTGTGATGTTAGATAGACTAGCAATCCATTCTATTCATTCATCTGTGATTTTGGCTAGATTAGCAATCCATTCTTTTCCTTCATCCATGGTGTTGGCTAGATTAGCAATCCATTCTATTCCTTCATCTGTGATTTTGGCTAGATTAGCAATCCATTCTATTCCTTCATCTGTGGTGTTGGCTAGATTAGCAATCCATTCTATTCCTTCATTGGTGATGTTGGCTAGATTAGCAATCCATTCTATTCCTTCATCCATGATGTTGGCTGGATTAGCAATCCATTCTATTCATTCATCTGTGATTTTGGCTAGATTAGCAATCCATTCTATTCCTTCATCCATGGTGTTGGCTAGATTAGCAATCCATTCTATTCCTTCATTGGTGATGTTGGCTAGATTAGCAATCCATTCTATTCCTTCATCTGTGATGTTGGCTAGATTAGCAATCCATTATATTCCTTCATCTGTGATGTTGGCTAGATTAGCAATCCATTCTATTCCTTTATCTGTGATGTTGGCTAGATTAGCAATCCATTATATTCCTTCATCCATGATGTTGGCTAGATTAGCAATCCATTCTATTCCTTCATCCATGATGTTGGCTAGATTAGCAATCCAATCTCCTTTCGCAGCCCCAGAGGAGCGGCAAACCTACCAGCTGGAGTGGAATCTGTCCCAGCAGCAGGTGCACGCCAATCACGCAGCCGCAGATGCTGCAACCATTGACGATGAGTCGCCGCAGCATCAGCCAGCAGCTCCCCGTCATCAGCATCAGCAGGAGATCGCCCAGACTGCCAGCCACCCCACCGTGACCGTCAGCAGCTCCACCCGGCCGCCGCTGCCGATTTCTGCAGCCAATCAGCAGCACCGGCCGGCCATGATCAGCCTGCACATGACGTCATCGCCTCTGGCGGCTGCGGGGGCAGCTGCGGCCGCGCGCCCCGGCAGCCAGAGGCGGGTGTCCCTGCCTGGCGCTAGGAACGTGCAGTATCCACAGCATCACGGATATCAGCGCTAGTTTTTGCACATGTCTCAATTGGCAATTGGCTACATAATGACAGCTGCCTGTAACATTTAGGAGGCTTTAGGAGCACTTTGAATAATCTTTATAATTGCTTGAGAATGAAAATTTCCCACATATTTAGGAAAAAAGAAATTTTCTCGGGAATTTAGCTATAGCTAGTGATTTTGTGCTACTGTAAGTAGAAATATGCGGATTCATTTGGTTGCTGAATTAATTTAAACAAAATGAAGTAGTAGTTGCATTATTTTTATTCTGATTTTTTTCTTATAATTTTTGCTTCGATTTTTGTATTCTCTCGTTGATTTTGCGTATTTCGAACAGTAAGCGTCAATTTACGAGTGTATATTTTCTAAATATTGTACAAGACTTTGTATATTTTGATATTCCTTAATTACGGGAAAATATTTGCACGCTTCCCTACTAGCTAGCAGTAGTAGCAAAGTAAAAACCTCACCAAGTTAAACTATAATGAATTTAATATTGTTTGCACTAACTTGCACATTTATACATTATTTTACTGCGGTAATTTTTCAATATATATTAAAATACAGAATTTATCAGATACTTTTGTACGTTTTTTGACTCGCTGTCTTGATTAATTAAAATGTCAGCTCAGCTGTTTTCCAGCTGCCGCGCGAAGCTCTGCATCAAGTGTGAGGCGAGGAAGATGATTGTCAAGTGGATAGAGGATAAAATCGCAATAATTATTAACTGATGAGGTTACGAGAAGTAAAAATATTAATGTGTTTTATTTCACTGTGCCACTCCGATTTTTAGTCTATGCCAGCTGGATTTTAGTCCATTCCAGCTGGAGTTTAGTCTATTCCAGCTGGAGTTTAGTCCATGTCAGCTGGATTTTAGTCCATGCCAGCTGGAGTTTAGTCTATGCCAGCTGGAGTTTAGTCCATGCCAGCTGGATTTTAGTCCATGCCAGCTGGAGTTTAGTCCATGCCAGCTGGATTTTAGTCCATGCCAGCTGGATTTTAGTCCATGCCAGCTGGAGTTTAGTCTATGCCAGCTGGATTTTAGTCCATGCCAGCTGGATTTTAGTCTATGCCAGCTGGAGTTTAGTCTATGCCAGCTGGATTTTAGTCTATGCCAGCTGGATTTTAGTCTATGCCAGCTGGAGTTTAGTCTATGCCAGCTGGATTTTAGTCCATGCCAGCTGGATTTTAGTCCATGCCAGCTGGATTTTAGTCTATGCCAGCTGGATTTTAGTCCATGCCAGCTGGATTTTAGTCTATGCCAGCTGGATTTTAGTCTATGCCAGCTGGAGTTTAGTCTATGCCAGCTGGATTTTAGTCCATGCCAGCTGGATTTTAGTCTATGCCAGCTGGATTTTAGTCCATGCCAGCTGGAGTTTAGTCTATGCCAACTGAAGTTTAATCTATGCCAGCTGGAGTTTAGTCTATGCCAGCTAGACTATAGTCCATGACATGAAGGCGAGGTGTAATTTCGAGGGAGAAGGCGAGGTGACAGGTGCAGTGGAAGTCAAGGCATAAGGTGAAGCGGAAGTAGAGATGGATGGAGCGGTGACTGAGGCAACAATTAAAAAATAGAGAGAAGAGGGTGGCTGCGGCAAAGAGAAAACTAGAATTAAAGAAAATTAAAGCAAGCAGAAAAGCAGCCAGAGAAAATCGCTGCAATGAGACCACCTGCTCCCCACTGGCCGGCAGGCAGCTTATAAAACATGCTGCAGGTGCTCAAATCCCCGCATCATTTCGAAATTATTCTGAAACAACGGAAAATGGTCAGGCTAATCCTTTGCCTACAGCTGTTGCTTCTTGCTCTGCTTCTTTGCCCCGCGGCTGAGGCAGCGGGCCGGCAGACAATCCATATCCTCTGCATCAACTCGGATTCGCCTGTATTCGAAGTGGACCAATACATTTTGAAGTACAGCTTTCAATACGTCAATAATAATATAAGTGACCTGTTTCCCAAGTTTCAGCTCAAGTACACAATGCAGATAGTTGATGGAGTAAGTGACTGGCTTTGGAGCTTTCGTTTGGTGTCACCTCTCCTATGCTCTCCTCTCATCTATCTTCACCTCTCCTCTTTTATATCCTCTGCTCTCATCTCCTCTCCTCTCCTCTCCTCTCGTCTCGTCTCGTCTCCTCTCCTCTCCTCTCCTCTCTTCTCCTCTACTCTCCTCTCGTCTCCTCTCTCTTCTCCTCTCTTCTCCTCTACTCTCCTCTCCTCTCCTCTCCTCTCCTCTCCTCTCGTCTCCTCTCTCCTCTCCTCTCCTCTCCTCTCCTCTCCTCTCCTCTCTTCTCCTCTACTCTCCTCTCGTCTCCTCTCTCCTCTCCTCTCTTCTCCTCTACTCTCCTCTCCTCTCCTCTCCTCTTCTCTCCTCTACTCTCCTCTCGTCTCCTCTCTCCTCTCCTCTCCTCTCCTCTCCTCTCTTCTCCTCTCTTCTCCTCTCGTCTCCTCTCTCCTCTCCTCTCTCCTCTCCTCTCCTCTCCTCTCCTCTCCTCTACTCTTCTC
Organism: Macrostomum lignano; assembly: GCA_002269645.1. Classification (NCBI taxonomy): domain Eukaryota; kingdom Metazoa; phylum Platyhelminthes; family Macrostomidae; genus Macrostomum; species Macrostomum lignano. The sequence goes on along the minus strand of NIVC01001840.1, from coordinate 132,471 downwards.
TCGTCTCCTCTCTCCTCTCCTCTCCTCTCCTCTCTTCTCCTCTACTCTCCTCTCGTCTCCTCTCTCCTCTCCTCTCCTCTCCTCTCTTCTCCTCTACTCTCCTCTCGTCTCCTCTCTCCTCTCCTCTCTTCTCCTCTACTCTCCTCTCCTCTCCTCTCCTCTCCTCTCCTCTCCTCTTCTCTCCTCTACTCTCCTCTCGTCTCCTCTCTCCTCTCCTCTCCTCTCCTCTCCTCTCCTCTACTCTCCTCTCGTCTCCTCTCTCCTCTCCTCTCCTCTCCTCTCTTCTCCTCTACTCTCCTCTCGTCTCCTCTCTCCTCTCCTCTCTTCTCCTCTACTCTCCTCTCCTCTCCTCTCCTCTCCTCTCCTCTTCTCTCCTCTACTCTCCTCTCGTCTCCTCTCTCCTCTCCTCTCCTCTCCTCTCCTCTCCTCTCTTCTCCTCTACTCTCCTCTCGTCTCCTCTCTCGTCTCCTCTCCTCTCCTCTCCTCTCCTCTCCTCTCTTCTCCTCTACTCTCCTCTCGTCTCCTCTCTCCTCTCCTCTCTTCTCCTCTACTCTCCTCTCCTCTCCTCTTCTCTCCTCTCCTCTCCTCTCCTCTCCTCTCCTCTCCTTTCCACTCCTCTCCTCTCCTCTCCTCTCCTCTACTCTCCTCTCCTCTCCTCTCCTCGCATCTCCTCTCCTCCTCTCCTCTCCTTTTTCTCATCTTCTCTAATTTATTCTCCTCTTTTTGAAGACACGACAAAGGTCGGATAAAAGCAGTTTCTGTGTGAAAGCCGCTTCTTAGATTTCGATTTGATTTAGAACTAAGATTTAATTTAATCGCCCAATACCAGGACAAAACTGGTAGCGCGGCCAAAGCCCTGATCGATGGTTACCTGCAGCCTCCCAACAAAGCTCTGCTGCTGGGTGCCTCATTCTCTCATCAATCGCAAATTTTGGCTGATATTGGACAGTACTACTACCTGCCTGAAGTGAGTAGAGTGGTGAAACGGTTTATCTTAAATTTTCTTGCAAATTGCATCACGACTTATTGAACAATTATTACGTTCAGATTGGCTACTCAAACACGTCTCCACTGTTGAGTGACAAGTCGCTGTACCCCTACTACGTTAGACTGCCCATTGCTAACAGTATTTTTGTCAAGCCGGTGGTAAACATTATAAAGAAATTCGGCTGGAAAAAGTTCGGCTTAGTCACCTCCTCCTTTGAAGTGGTCTATCCGGTAAGGGTTAATTTGAAAAAAATAGAATTCAATGCAATTTTTTAAACATCAGTATGAGTTCATATGTGAAATTCATATACTAAATTATTTTTAAAGGTCACCCTACAATTGGAAGCGGAATTGAGGGCAAATAACCTGACCTCGTATCAGAAAATGATCTATAGCGGCGATGCAACCAATGCTATAACCAACCTGTTGGTAAGGAATTAAGACTGCTTCGATTAGAAAAAACAGTAAATTGGAGCTTCAAGTAAGGAAAAAATTCATATTTTACAGGAAAATGATATCCGGATTTTTATTATCGTACGTGTGGCCAACAACGTTTGATTGCGTTGTAAGTAGAAGTTCTATAGCTGTGACTGTGAGATTGAAAAAGAAATTTATCAAAAAGTTTTCAACTCACTTTCAAAGAGCAGCGCAGCGAGACCTTGCCGAAAGTACACTCCACAGCTAAACCAGGCTGGCTGATGCACCCACCCCATTCCTCTGCCCTCGCGAGAGGCACGCGATATAGTCTAGCCAAACAAAATAGACTCGTACAGTGTAGGCTGGCTGATGCACCCACCCCACTCTTCTACCCTCGCGATAGGCACGCGACATAGTCTAGTCAAAGCAATTATGCACCCACCCCACTCCTCTACCCTCGCGAGAGGCACGTGACATAGTCTAGTCGAATCAATTATGCACCCACCCCACTCCTCTGCCCTCACGAGAGGCACGTGACATAGTCTAGTCAAACCAATTATGCACCCACCCCACTCCTCTGGCCTCGCTAGTGGCACGAGCCATGTAAAAGCAAGTATAGACTGGCACGAGCAACCCTACTCCACTGCCGTCGCTTAGAGGCACCAAATAGTCATAAAATAGAAATGAAACAAATTTCCTAATTTTCAATCGATTACCTTCCTCGTTTTGTTTCTATACTATCCATACTTTCCCTCAGACTTTAAAATGACAAAACGTTATATTTGCTTCTAATAAGTGTCATGGCATCGTCGACCCGCAGCTGAAGCGCCTGAGAGCTTATGGCCCAAAATACTTTTGGATTCAAGTGGGCCTGACAGATACCCAAAAAGTTGTTGAGGGCTCCTGTCCAGACTCCGACAGAGCAGAGAGTATGGAGGGCTCCATCGAGATGGACACGGCGGTGATGAACCCTGCGCTGGTTGAGACAAGGATTGGACCAGCTGGAAAGGTATGAGCTGATCCTTGATTCATTTGTCCTGCGGACTCTCCCTTCCCGAAACTGTCTGCAGATTCTCCCACAGCTGTAGGGGCCTGCAGTGCAGCATCATCAGAGACTTGCAGACGACTCCCTTCCCGCAACTGTCCGCAGACTCTCCCAGAGCTGTACCGCCAGTTCCTCATCGAGTACCCCGCCAGACTCGCGGACGCCAGGATGAAGACAATCCGCGGTTTCGACCTTCGCTTCGACTCCGTGATGTCGGCGGCCCTCGCGCTGAATCAGACGCTGCAGTCGTGGAACTACTCAGATGAGATGCAGCTGGGCAATTCATCGTTCAAAGCTGAGCTGATGAAGAACATTTTGAAGCTGGACTTTATCGGTCTCTCTGTTAGTTTTGCTTTTTTATCTGCGTTGTTTTTACTTTGACGGTCACTTTGGCGAACTCACGGCAGCTCAACCGCCTCTTCTCAATGCAGGGACGAGTCGTGTTTGACAGCAACGGTGACCGAACCTCTGTGGTGATGATCTACCAGCTGAGAAGTACAACAGCTTACACTAAACAGTATCAAATTATTTTTTACCTTTCTCTTACACGTGTTGACATTTGGGGAAGCTCAGAAGAGAATCCATATCTTGGTGTAGCAACGGTTTGATTTCGAGCTATTCGAAATCAGCTTCGAGCTTTCGTGTGACTTCATGCATACCTGCGGACTGTGTGCCTGGGCATGTCTGCATGGATACGTATCATTATACGTGGTGGCTGCTCAATAACCTTCCCGTTAATCTTCTCGATTGTCGACAGTGTTAGTAGAAAAATCCAAAAAAACTTAACCTCAATAAGCTTAAAAAATCAATTACAAAATCAAATCAGACGTACATTGACGATGTATACTCAGCAGCATCGAAAAGTCGCCATCACAGAAGATTCCGTCTGTGGTCGCCACTTTTGAGAGTGCAGGTAAAGTCTCTCATCTTTGCGAGTGACGCAACTCAGCTACGCCGCGGCAGACTTGAGTTGGCATGAGAAATGCAGTGAGGGGGGGGAGCAGTGTGCGAGGGTTGGACGGATTAAAGCTACCCCGATCAGTTTTCACGTATCTTTTATTTCAGAACAGTCCAAGAGAAATTGCTCACTGGCGCATAGAGTGGCGACTTTTCAATGTTGCTGAGTACATGCGTATGGTTGAATATCAGCTCAATCTTTATGTACCTCATTAGATCTGACGCGGCACCTGGTCGGACTGTACGACCCCATTGCCAATGCGGCAAACTGGACTCATGCCAATCTCTGGTTCGCAGGTGAGATTAATTTGTCTTGTTGGCATTAAAACAGCTCGAAATCAAACAGTCCATACCTGATGACTAACTGCAGGCGGCTCACCTCCGGTGGACGCTCCCGAGCTGCTCACTAGGCAGCTGCAGCTGAGCGAAGCCGGAACTATCGCACTCACCTCAGCCTCCTCCATCGGCATCGCCGTTTCCATAGCGACAGTGGCTGTGAACTTCCACTACAGAGAGCTTCGCCTCATCAAGATGAGCAGTCCCCTCGTGAATAACGTGATCGGCGCTGGCTGTCTGATGTGCTACGCGTCCTGCATTGTGATGGCGGTGAACTCGCACTGGGCAGTGAGCACCGGTCTGTGCTGGACTCAAACGGCTCTGCTCACCATTGGCTACTCGGCCGCGTTCGGCGCCATGCTGGCCAAGACGTGGCGAGTGCACCGCATCTTCACCAACGTGAAGCTGCGCAGGGTGGTGAGCTTAGCTGCCGGTCTGTTAGTAGGGCTTTTTATGTTCCAGAGTCACTCCGTTGCGAAACGGCCGTTGTGGCGCAGAGGAATCGCGTGATTCTTGAAATCAGGAGGTCCAGAGTTCGAATGCGAATGCGGCCACAATTGTTTACAGCCCAGAAGGCCAATGTTTTTATGTTGAAAAGTGCTAACAATGGCAAACTAAAAAGTCATCAACAATGTGCCGATAGGCCTAGCGCAATGATACATAAAATTCCCTGATTAAATTCAACTGATAACTTATCTAGCAACACTTTACTTTCGATACATATCTGCAAGTGATACAAAGTCATAGTAAAAGTTCACTCCGTTTCAAGAGGGCCGTCGTAGCAGAAAGGAATCACGTGGTTCTTGAAATCAGGAGGTCAGGGGTTCGAGCCCCACAGCGACTACAATAATTTGCAGCAAACAATTATATAGAATTAAAGCCCAAAAGACCAAGATTTCAGTTAAATTCTTCGACAATGTTTCAAAAGGCGATGCCCAAAGATTTATTGGATTACAAGATAAAATTCAACTAATACTACACATTATAAAGTTTATTTTCGATACATATCGGCAAGTGATACGGTATTTATAATGAGCCACTAACTTAATAGCTAGAAATAATTGCTGCTAACGATTGTGTATAACGGCAGGGTGCTAGAGTCTGTCGATTGGTAGCTTATGATTATTACTTCACTCAGAACACATTTACTAATCCCTAATGCAATTGCTAGATTGCTGCCACCAGGGTTTATGAATCTGTAATCATAATCATCAGATAAAATGAGTGAG
>NIVC01001840.1:0-122500 GCA_002269645.1 Macrostomum lignano | reverse complement strand
AAAAATCACTGTACAGTCCAGAGGCGGGTCAAAACAGTCCGGTAGAATTTAGAAAGTGCCAAGTACATAACAAAGTGAGAGAGAAAAAAATAATAAAAAAATAGGCACGGCTCTGCTCACAGTACTCTTAGCTCACGCTCCACCCCATTGCCAGCAAGCTGCACATTCAGGTTGGGTTTGTGCATTCTGATATACGAAGCTTCGATAATCTTAAGCTTATGGTCAAATTTGCACCCATCCAGCACTTTAAAGAGCTGAATCGGTTCACCGTCACAGCATGTTCCCTAGCTCTAGTGTGCAGGTGTCGCTTCGTTTTTCCAATGTAGGAAACGCTCTGATCCTCAGAGCAGCGAAATTGGTAAACAACACCAGCCCTTAGAGCAAGTGGAACAGCTGACTTGAGCCTGCTAGCATAGCGACCGATCTTTTCGGTGCGAAACACAATCCTAACGGTGCACTTAAGCCATTTGCTAAACGTTTTCTCAAGTTTTTTCCTGAAGTCAAGCGAAGCGTTGCCAAAAAATGGGAGAACCAACAGAGCGTCCCAAGAATCTATCTCCGGTTGCCTGGGTCTCGCATCGCTAGAAACTTTCTTAGTGACAAACGCATTAATAATACGGCTGACAAAACTGAGAGGGTAACCGTTGGATCTAAGGATTTTAGTCAGGGCACGAACCTCTTGGTGAAATAGGTTTTCAAACGTGAAAATGCCAGAGACCGCAAGACCAAGCATCTTTTTAAAAGCATTCTTAGGAATAGTCAGAGGGTTATTCTGGTAGACAAGGTCAGTGGCCAGGTCAATCGCAAATTCAACCGGGATGTTAGTGAACAGGGAAGTCACATCGTAGCTAAACAACAATTCTTTACCGCTTAATTGGATTTGGCTAATAGCTTCAACAAATTCTCTATTCGACCTAACCGAATGATCACGGACAATGTGAGGCTTGATGAGATCGTCAAGAATTTAAATTTGCCCTGACGACGTCTTGTGTTTGACGAAACGCGTTGGCTAGAATTAAACAAAGTTTACTTTTTGTTTTTGTTGACGTTAATTTTCCTACTTTTTCGAGAAAATTCGATTTCAAATTTGAATCCCGAAATTTCAGGACAAAACTGGAAGCGCCGCCAAAGCTCTGATTGACGGCTACCTGCAGCCTCCCAACAAAGCTCTGCTGCTGGGCGCCTCGTTCTCGCACCAATCTCAAATTGTGGCGGATATTCTGCAATACTACTACCTGCCTGAGGTGAGTAGTGCTGTTGTTTTCTGACCAATATTGATGGCACTCTCTGACCAATACTGATGGCACTCTCTGACCAATATTGATGGCAATCTCTGACCAATATTGATGGCAATCTCTGACCAATACTGATGGCACTCTCTGACCAATACTGATGGCACTCTCTGACCAATACTGATGGCACTCTCTGACCAATATTGATGAAAATCTCTGACCAATATTGATGGCACATTCTGACCAATATTGATGGCACACTCTGACCAATACTGATGGCACTCTCTGACCAATACTGATGGCACTCTCTGACCAATACTGATGGCACTCTCTGACCAATACTGATGGCACTCTCTGACCAATACTGATGGCACTCTCTGACCAATACTGATGGCACTCTCTGACCAATACTGATGGCACTCTCTGACCAATACTGATGGCACTCTCTGACCAATATTGATGGCACTCTCTGACCAATAATGATGGCACTCTCTGACCAATATTGATGACATTCTCTGACCAATATTGATGACATTCTCTGACCAATATTGATGACATTCTCTGACCAATATTGATGACATTCTCTGACCAATATTGATGGCACTCTCTGACCAATATTGATGGCACTCTCTGACTAATACTGATGAAAATCTGTGACCAATATTGATTATTTTCTCTTAGCAATATTGATGACAATCTCCGACCGATCTTGATGACATTATCTGACCAATATTGATGACATTCTCTGACCAATATTGATGAAAATCTCTGACCAATAGCTCGTATTGATAAAAATCTCTGACCAATATTGATGAAAATCTCTGACCAATATTGATGGCACTCTCTGACCAATATTGACGACATTCTCTGACCAATATTGACGACATTTTTTGACCAATCTGGTGAAATTATCTGACCAACCATGAAAACAGCCACTGACCAAATTGTAACATCCCTATAAACTTTCGATTTTCAGATCGGCTTCTCAAACACGTCGCCACTGCTGAGTGACAAGTCCCTCTACCCCTACTACGTTCGAATGCCAATCGCTAGCAGTCTGTTTGTTGAACCGACTGTAAAAATTATTAAAAAATTTGGCTGGAAAAAGTTCGGCTTCATTGCTTCGGATTTCGCAGTGGCCTACCCAGTGAGAAATTTTACCCCATGCAGCTGGTTAACAGTTATAGCATATGCCATTGGATCGATAGCACTGTGCACAATGCTCCTCAATGCTCAAAAAAATTCTCTTAATGAAACAGAAGTTTTCGAAAAAAAGGTTTTTTACTTTTAGTTTTCAAAATTGCAGTCTAGTTGGATGGACTTGATCCTAAACTGCATTGTTGCCAAGGGGGATGCAAACTGTGAGAAACCTGGATTAGAATTCGGCCGTTTTTAGCTTGTATCGTTGTTACGCTGGTAGTGGGTTAGGGTTAGGGTAAAACCCAGCTTGAAGGCCAACCCCCAAGGCACAGTGAAGTGTACATGCCTAACGATAAATAAATTTATGGTCGCTGTACACTCCTGTGTGAGTGTGTGCCTGTGCGTATGACTGCGTAAGTATCTGCGCGCTTGTGTGCCTGCTCAAGGGAGTCGGCGGAATGTGCAGCAATGTCTGTCGCCGGTTGTGTGACAATGTCGCTTTAAGTGCGCCAGGGTGCACTCAGCCCCCTGACTCTAACGAATTAAAAACTTGAGTCCAGGAATCACAGGCCAGGTCCTATTGCGGCACGGTTCGAAAGGAGCTCTGAGTTCTCATCGACAGCTAAACCACTTTGACTTGAGAAGGGTCATGCATGCCTTGAATCATTGTTATTAGAGCCGTCATGAAAATTCTCACAGAATTCTTTTAAACAAATCAGGTGGCTCTGAAACTCGAGGCGGCTCTGATTGCTAACAATCTGACCTCGTATCAGAAAATGATCTACAGCAGCGATCCAACTAATGCTATTAGAAACCTATTGGTAAGAATTCAACGCGAATAGCTTATTTTACTAATTTGCTATGTTGTAGTATAGCATTTTGCAGCCCATTTGGGCTTACGCGCATTTGTACAACCAGTTTAGGCCGCTGCTCTTCATTTAGAGACTGCATCTCAGACATGACGGGGCAAACGAGTGAAAAAAACAACTTAAGTTGTGAGGAAGACCCCCAGTATTGCTCAAAAGCATCAGCTCAATAAATTCGCCTCGTTAAAGTTTGTCTATGGCAAAAACTAACCATGTCCAGATTTTTACCAATCACCCAGTAATTCAATCCAAGATACGTTTGCCAATGCAACGGAGCTTTTGTCTATGGTAGCAAGGCTGGCACAGCAGCATTTAATTTGGCCCAACAAGCATCCATTTGGTCGAAACACTCGTGAGCCATTGGACAAACTCTTGCCTTCTCGCAACTGTCTGCAGGTTGTTGCGTACCGCTGGAATGTCAGCGTCTCTACCAACAATTTTCAGTTGCTTTTCCAGAGCTCTGCTGATAGTCGAAATCTGATAACCAACTGGAACCGTTCTTTTAACTTCTGCTGCATTTCGGCAACGTCAACAAAGGGTTCGTCTCCACTGCATCGAGTAGCAGTTGGACCTGAGGCTCTCGAGCAACTTGCCTTGGCGATTGCCGGCAGAGATTGCCTGCGAAAGAGTTTCAACGCGCTGATGGATGCTGTAAACCACCTTTTCTTTTACATTCAGCAACCTTGCAATGTCCTTTGGGTGTTCACCTCTGTCGAGTGCTTCGATCACAAGCCAATGGCATTCGCTCAACAGCCTAGCATATGGTCCACAATTCTGGGACTGAGCTGCAAATGAACCTAATGGACCAAATCGATGCTTGTTGGACCAAATTAAATGCTGCTGTGCCAGCCTTGCTACCATAGACAAAAGCTCCAATACTTTGACAAACATACGAGTATCTTGGATTAAATTAAATGCGCGCAAGCCCAAATGGGCTGCAAAAAGTTATACATAATAAATGCCAAGTATTCCCTGCGCCGCAATAACCTTTCAAGCAAAGCGACATCAGAATTTTCATCATCGTTCGCGTTGGAGGCACAGAAAATCCGGACAAGCGCTTCGAATGCGTTGTAAGTTTCCATAAAAATATACGGCTTATACTTAAAGGTACACAGGGTTTTCCATATGAGTTTCAAGCATTTGGATAATACTATGAATTCTTGGCGATTAGCTACAAGCTTGTAGTTCACGTGACATAATCGTGACCTCCAAACCTGCACTAATGGACCTTCAGCTCAAACAACTGGGCGCCTACGGTCCGAAGTACTTCTGGATCCAAGTGGGCCTGCCATTCACCACCGCCCAAATCGAGGGCTCCTGCCCAGACTCCGACAGAGCAGAGAGTATGGAGGGCTCCATCGAGACGGACACGGCGGTGATGGACCCTGCGCTGATTGAGACAAGGATTGGACCCGCTGGAAAGGTATGAGCTGATCCTTGATTCATTTGTCCTGCAGGCTCTCCCACAGCTGTAGGGGCCTGCAGACGACTCCCTTCCCGCAACTGTCCGCAGACTCTCCCAGAGCTGTACCGCCAGTTCCTCATCGAGTACCCCGCCAGACTCGCGGACGCCAGGATGAAGACAATCCGCGGTTTCGACCTTCGCTTCGACTCCGTGATGTCGGCGGCCCTCGCGCTGAACCAGACGCTGCAGTCGTGGAACTACTCAGATGAGATGCAGCTCGGCAATTCATCGTTCAAAGCTGAGCTGATGAGGAACATTTTGAAGCTGGACTTTATCGGTCTCTCTGTTAGTTTTGCTTTTTCTTCTGCGTTGTTTTTACTTTGACGGTTAGTCTGCGAGCTCACGACAGCTCAACCGCCTCTTCTCAATGCAGGGACGAGTCGTGTTTGACAACAACGGTGACCGAACCTCTGTGGTGATGATCTACCAGCTGAGAAGTGAGCTTGGCTGTGGGTTACCATGCCAGAGTTCGTTTTTCAGCCCTTTTTATTCATAAAACATACTCCTATTGCTCTTTGAAGCGGAAGAGTTTTAAATTAGAATGTCACGTTTCTCTGTTGAATGAATATTTCAATTTCGCAGCACCGATGAACTCATATCGCGCACGGAGTGGCTTGTCGTACCTCACAGAAGTTCCATTTGTAACTTTTATATTTCCGCAGACCTATCGAGGCACCTGGTTGGCACATACGACCCGATAGAAAACGTGTTGAACTGGACCTCTAAATTTTGGTTCGCGGGTAAGGAATCGGTTAAGTCTATGCGAGAACTTGACTAAATTGAAAAGTTGTAGAATCTACCAGAATCGATGGACTCAAACAAGACAACAGGAAAACATGAGATCAGTTATTAACCGTGTGTGTAAATTTCAGGCGGCTCACCTCCGGTGGACGCTCCCGAGCTGCTCACTAGGCAGCTGCAGCTGAGCGAAGCCGGAACTATCGCACTCACCTCAGCCTCCTCCATCGGCATCGCCGTTTCCATAGCGACAGTGGCTGTGAACTTCCACTACAGAGAGCTTCGCCTCATCAAGATGAGCAGTCCCCTCGTGAACAACGTGATCGGCGCTGGCTGTCTGATGTGCTACGCGTCCTGCATTGTGATGGCGGTGAACTCGCACTGGGCAGTGAGCACCGGCCTGTGCTGGACTCAAACGGCTCTGCTCACCATTGGCTACTCGGCTGCGTTCGGCGCCATGCTGGCCAAGACGTGGCGAGTGCACCGCATCTTCACCAACGTGAAGCTGCGCAGGGTGGTGAGCTTAGCTGCCGGGCTGTTAGTTGGGCTTTTTATGTTCCCGATTTACTCTATTAAGCGTGGTTCTTGAAATCAAGAGGTCCAGGGTTCGAATCCAAATGCGAACAAAATAATTTACAACATTAAATTTCTAGAATCAGAGCCTGCAAGGCCAACGTAAACCTCTTCACTATTCGTCCACATTGACGATTCTCCCTGATGGATCCAAAAATGCATCCAAATATTTTGCTCTACAAAAATTCACTTTAGATGCATATCGATACATACACACGGAAGATGTTGTTGTTGGCAACTAATAAAATAATAAAATAGCCACTAAATCCAGTACTCATAGAGAAACAGCTTTAAAAATCGCTGTATAAAATATTTTTACATTGGGAAGTTCCACTCGTATAGACAGACGTTAATATCGCACGAATCAATCCCATGTGCCGTTTTTGCAAACAACTTAGCTCGAATTTTCGTCTCTTTCCCCAGGCCATCAAGGATTCGCATCTGTTTGCAGTTATCCTGCTAGTTCTGGCCACTGATATTGTCCTGCTAATCGCTTGGGGAATCATCGATCCGCTCACGGTGAAGAGTGTCTCTCTGCCCTCCGTTGTGAGTAAAGGCATATGGGTGTGGACTCTTACGGGTGTCTTGACAGCTTGATTTTGTGCCACAGCATCCGGTATTCAAAAAGTATTCAAAACTTTTGCTGAAAAATTGTGTCAATGGCAGTGAATTAAAAGTATCAGAAGAGCCATTTTATTTTCATATTAACCAACTTTCCGAAAAATACCTGAAACAATAAATTCTAGGAAACTGAAGACGGAACTCTCATTCGATCGACAATCGATGTATGCACCTGCAACAACATGACAATTTGGATTGCCACCGAACTTGGAGTCAAAGGTTTTCTGCTGCTGTTCGCGCTGTTCTTTGCCTGGGAGACTCGCACGGTGCAGGTGGAAGCGCTCAACGACTCGAAGAAGATCGGAGTGTGCGTGTACAACACCACCGTCATGGGTCTCATCGGTGTGGTCATTCTGTTCGCTCTGCCCTCGTCGAGTCAGGATCTGAAAGTGTCGCTCATTGCCAGCTGCATCATAATCTGCTCAAGTACCACCCTGATTCTGGTGTTTGGCAGCAAGGTGCGAGGACCGATCTTGCGGTGATGCTTGTGAATGTCTTGGAAAATATACTTTGTCGGTTGAAATCAACGATTAACATTATTCCAGATCTTCATGCTGATCAAACACGGCCCAAGCAAGGTTGACGATATGGAGACTGCGATGCAGACTTCAGCCGGAATCACCGTGCCTCAGAGCTAGTGTGAGACTGGCTACCGACTGGCTACCGACTGGCTACCGACTGACTACTGACTGACTACCGACTGACTACTGACTGGCTATTGACTGACTACCGACTGGCTACCGACTGGCTACCGACTGGCTACCGACTGGCTACCGACTGGCTACCGACTGGCTACCGACTGACTACCGACTGACTACCGACTGGCTACTGATTGGCTACCGACTGGCTACCGACTGGCTACCGACTGACTACCGACTGACTACCGACTGACTACCGACTGACCATTAGTTAACTGCATCTACATGCAGAAAAACCAATTGACATATGGTTTCATAAGCATACCGACTCTTTGTGAACTACTTATTACAGGCGGGTTGTCGTGTAGCTAGTTCAACCAGACCTTATATATATTTTTGAAGATACGCAGAAACTTAGAAACTTAGAAGTTTAGATAGAAGTAGAATTGACACTTGCACGAAACTGTAGCTACGGTATTTCATCGCAAGGTTATAAAAGAAATGCCATTCTTAGCAAGACAAAGCCTGTCTCTCGCAAGACATTTTATTTAATTAAAAATTTCCCGCCTTTTTCAATTCATCCCAGCCTGCATTCCAATTCGAAATTTTTAGAACAACTCAGGTTAAACTAATCTTTTGCAATGTGTTTGCGTATTCATTTTAGAGACGCGGTCATGCAGGTAATCAATTAGGAGAACAAAGCTCATGACTGTAGTCCAGTGGCTGCCTCCTACAGCTACGTGATAAAACAGCGACATACAGATTTAAGCAAACAAAACTTTCGAAGGTAGAAATCAGCTAATCTTGGGATTAGGGATTTGGCTACTGTGCTGCCGGAGGCACTGACTAACTAACTAACTTATGTTGTGTATGTGCATCGTACGTGCACATCATTCTTTCCTCTCCCTTCGCCATACCACTAAGCTTCCATGTACTTGTACGTAATTAATTGTCATCACGTGACTCTATTTCGATGTTCTCTCAGCTCCCGCTCGGGTCATTATTAAATATAGGCTACTTGCTAGTTAAAATAAACCTTGAGTTTCTTAATTTATGCCAACTTCACGGCACAACAATGGCGTCGTAAGCAAGTGACCTGCCACTAAACGATCCAGCCATGACTGAGGCATGGCTCAGGAGTTTCGCCGCACTCAGTCGAAGCAAGAAGCTGACGGACTCCAATGAAGATCGCCAGATTACTGACCTCTTCCTGTTCAAGGCGGGAGTCGAGGCAGTCCGCAGAGTGTCTGTCATGGTGCAGCCCAAGGAACTGGAGAATATGGATTTCGCTGACATTCGCACATTCGCAACCTGATCATGGAGAAGATGGCACCCAAGAAAAGGCTGGTCATTGTGGAGAGATCCAGATTCATGGCACTTCGGCAAGAGACTGGTGAATCGAGCCAGAAATTTGCACAGCGTCTCACGGATGCCTCCAGGTACTGCGAATTCAGCAAACTGAACGCTGAGGGCTGCCATCAGACTGCCGAGGACGAGCTCATTCAGACGATGCTGATCAGCGGACTGCACAACGTGAAGCATCGGGCCAAGTTTCTCGAGTTCATCCAGAGCGCTGCCACAGCTGTGAAGCTGGATACCTGCGTCGAATATGTTCAACAGCTGGAGCTCATCCAGCAGTACAGCAGCTCCGATCAGGTCAAACAGTCATCGACCAGCTCCAACACCCCAACTGAGTAGTAAGCCCCAGCAGCTGTGTGAAAAAGCAGCGCCCAGAACAAGTCGGCAGGCTTGAGGAACCGGAAGGCAACCTGGCTCGCAGCCCAGTCTTCACCGTCAGCAGCACGAATAAGATCAAGACGAGCAGCATCAAGAATGTGAAGCTGGACGGTAAGCTCCTGACAATGCAGCTCGATTCCGGATCAGACGCCAGCATCATCCCCAAGAACTTTTGGAAAGTCTTGGGTGAACCTCGGCTCAAGCGGTGTCCCAGGCAGCTTCGCCAGTTCGATGGGTCTGTCATCAAGACCTTCGGTTGCTTCTTGGCGGTGGTAGAGCTCAGCGACAGAGTTGCCTGCATCGAGGTTACTGTGGCCGCATGCAAGAAGAACCATGGACTGCTGGGCACCGATGATTTGGACTTCAAGCTCGACGGAATTGCCACCAACCATCAGCCTGCCATCAGCTGCGGGACTTCAGGGCTCGGATAGTCTTGAAAGAGAATGCGCAGCCAAGCTATTTCGAGGCCCGTCAGGTACCGATCCACATGAAGCCGCTGGTCATCGAGAAGCTGCGGAAGATGGTGCAGAGGGGGATTCTGGAGCCTGTACCACCCGGAGGCAGCCGGTGGGCCTCACCAATTGTGGTCGCGCGCAAACCGAACAATGATCAGCGAATCTGCTAGGAGTACAAGGTGGGAGTCAACCCCAAAATATGCGCTGACTCCTTCCCGCTGCCCAACATATTGAGTCCGGGATGAACCACTTCGCCACCGTCGACTTGACAAACTCCCACAACCAGATCGAGCTGGATGAGAACGCAAGGGAAGTGCTCACAATCAATACGCCGATCGGCCTGCTGCGTTGGACGAGAATCCCCTACGGTGTCAAGACAGCCAGTGCCCAACTTCAGGCAGCCATGAAGGCCACCATTGGCGACGCGGTGTCGAACATGGTGATCTATCAAGAGGAAACTTGCGTGGGCGCTCAGACAGAAGGTAAGCTGGACGCCAAAGTGAAGCATTTGCTCAGCACCCTCAAAGAGGCCGGCATGGAGATCAACCATGAGAAGTGCGTCTTTTGAAGCACTGAGATCTGCTTCCTGGGATATCGCATCTCAGCGGATAGAGTTCGGCCAGACAAGAAGCTAGTGGAGAAGATCCAAAAGGTCAAGCCGCCCACGCCGAGGAAGGTGCTGGAGTCATTCCTCGGGTTCACCAACTATTATGCGCGCTACATCCAGGCCTATTCGGAGAAGATTGAGCCCTTGACAGCTTTGCGGAGTCAGAAGTCCAGCTTTGTGTGCATGGGGCCTGGAGCAGCAAAAAGCTTTCGAAGACCTCAAGCGAGCCTTGGAAGTGCACCCGGTGATCCTAGGAAGCTGACCACCCTGACGACAGATGCTAGCGAGTCCGCAGTATCGGCCATCCTCAGCCAAGACGGCCACCCGGTGTTGTACTATCAGATTAACCCTTTAGTTTCATCAGATTGTGAGAGGCTAGTTGCTAATCTAGCCAACATCACGGATGAAATAATAGAATGGATTGCGAATCTAGCCAACATCACGGATGAAATAATAGAATGGATTGCTAATGTAGCCAACATCACGGATGAAGGAATAGAATGGATTGCTAATGTAGCCAACATCACCAATGAAGGAATAGAATGGATTGCTAATGTAGCCAACATCACGGATGAAGAAATAGAATTGATTGCTAATCTAGCCAACGTCAGAAATAAAGGATAATATCATTTTTCTAGAATTGGATTGCTACTAAAGTTGGGCAATGAGCTTATGAAGCAAATAAGATAAGCTAATAAATAGCTTGATGAGAAGCAAATTAAAGAATATATTACGATGCGTGACAGGTTAAATAATTGAACTTCAGTTCTATAATGGAAAATGATTAAAATTCAATTCTGAATTTTCTTGGAGGATAATCCTCGGACAGGTGTCTACGAGTATGACGGATAAGTCGGGTACTTTCGTACGCAGAGCAGACGCACTGGCACCCGTAAAAAAGAAGGAATCACACCAGTCTCGCTACGAGCCCAGCATATTTTGCTTGTAGGTCATCGCGCAATAAATACTCGTACGTTGATGGAGGATAAGAGTGGCATGAGAAAAACTATTTTTTTAAACAGCAATTTGTTTGTTAAGCAACCTGATTGACAACACTCCGCTAAACTGAAGACTAAAGGCTTTAACTCAACAATTGATTGGATCATTCATCGCGTGAGCGTGACTGATTTGTACAAATATAAAGCTAGAAAATATTGTGTGTGCTGTGTGTTGTATAATTGTTGCGAGGTTATTGTGAGCTGTTTATTCGGTAGGTAGGTAGTCAGTACGTAGCCTCTCAGTAGTTAGTCGGTAGAAAGTCAGTAGTCAGTCGGTAGTCAGTCGGTAGTCAGTCGGTAGTCAGTCGGTAGTCAGTCGGTAGTCAGTCGGTAGTCAGCCGGTAGTCAGTCGGTAGTCGGTGTCAGTCGGTAGTCAGTCGGTAGTCATTCGGTAGTTAGTCGGTAGTCAGCCGGTAGTCAGTCGGTAGTCGGTCGGTAGTCAGTCGGTAGTCGGTGTCAGTCGGTAGTCAGTCGGTAGTCAGTCGGTAGTTAGTCGGTAGTCAGCCGGTAGTCAGTCGGTAGTCGGTGTCAGTCGGTAGTCAGTCGGTAGTCAGTCGGTGTTCAGTCGGTAGTCAGTCGGTAGTCAGCCGGTAGTCAGTCGGTAGTCAGCCGGTAGTCAGTCGGTAGTCAGTCGGTGTTCAGTCGGTAGTCAGCCGGTAGTCAGCCGGTAGTCAGCCGGTAGTCAGTCGGTAGTCAGCCGGTAGTCAGTCGGTAATCGGTAGTCAGTCGGTAGTCGGTAGTCAGTCGGTAGTCGGTAGTCAGTCGGTAGTCAGTCGGTAGTCGGTAGTCAGTCGGTAGTCAGTCGGTAGTCAGTCGGTAGTCAGTACGCAGTCAATCGGCAAGCTGCATTCTAGCTCAGGGGCACCACAATGCCACCAGGGTTACGCATTGCACTTTCATTATCGCCAACCTTAGCTGGCCCGACTTTAATTAGCATGAAGATCTGGAATTCTTCGGTGGCCCAGGGCTACATTGAGCTCATTCATTTTCTCTAACTCTCATTAAACTCTCATTCACGCAGGTGCGCGCTGTAAATTTGACCAGCTTCTTTTAAAAATTCAAAAAACTCTGGCGCGGCAAAATATTTACATAATAAAAAAGGGATTGCACGCAATAAATCATAAGTGAAATAGGTATTTTTACTAAAAAGCAGTTATCACTCAGGGTAGAGTCCTTTTTGGTGAACCCTACTGTCAAAAGTAGTAAGGCATTGATCAGAGTAATAGTACATTAATACCCATGCTTTAAGGGCGTTAATGAGAAATCCTCGGGCGCCTCAAGAGGTCACGCTTCACACACAACTGCCTTACCGCGTCTCGGCCGGCGCCCTCTGATTTTCCCATTAACGCCCTTAAAGCATGGGTATTACTATCATTGTGCCATAGACATTTGTGTCCTTGACAAAGTGGGACAAAATTAGCGGGCAGTTAATGATATTAACTGCCCGCTAATTTGCATTAGAGTAAGTTTGAAATAGACAATCGGGCGTTAAATTTCATTAACTGCCCGCTAATTTGCATTAAAGTAAGTGTGACTCCTGCAAGCGGGCTTAAATATAGTTTATGGCATTAAAAGGCAAGAATAAGTGCCCAGCGGGCACAAAGGTCATGGTACAATTACTGTTGATGCGTATTACGCGACACCCCAATCGAAGATGTAGAGTTAAAAATTGTCTATGAACTGCGAAAATGGAACATTCACACAAAAATATTAATTTGCTTTCAACTGAAAGGCGCCTTATGTCGCCTGACTGCAATCTCGAAGTCCCAACACACTATATAGTTTGAAAAGAAACTTCGCCATCTTTTATTCTATCACAAGTAGTAAATCATGCAAGTGGAGAATTACCAAGAGTCATTTTTCATCTGACGTATCTTTTTAAATCGGACTGTCAAAAAGTGCTGTTAGGAGTACACAAAGGTGAATACTTAAAAATAAACCCAAAACTAATCGAAATCACAGACAATGGAACATTTATACGGCGTTCGAAAAAATTTGCATTTTTGAGGAGTCGGATCTAAACGTACCATTTAGAAATGTAAATGTAAAATTATTATATATAATTTTGATTTGATTTAAAAACTAGACATTTTTTAAAGCAGACCCGTCGGGGTCCGAAAGACGTACGTCCGCTTGACCCTACTTTTTACACCGGAATGTTGATATATTAATTCTGTATGATCTCTGGTAGCAGTAAATTTCTCAACAGGTTTGACGCGTCTTAAGGTGGGACAGAGTAGGGGGCAGAGCATTTCTCAACGACAGCTGGTCGCTTTGAAAGCGATTGTGCATCGTAAAGTCGAAAGGTTATTTGGCTAATAGTGTTGGGAATTGGGAGTCTAAAGAGTTTGTAAAGAAGCCGCGTCGTGTTAGACATCATGCGGATTCTCCACCCCACCCACTCCTCAGCTGGACCCCTGGATTCCTTACCGACCCCACTCCCCGGCTATAGCCCTGGATTCCTCACCCACCCCACTCCCCCGCTGTAGCCCTGGATTCCTCACCCACCCCACTCCCCCGCTGTAGCCCTGGATTCCTCAACACACCCCACTCCCCCGCTGTAGCCCTGGATTCCTCAACACACCCCACTCCCCCGCTGTAGCCCTGGATTCCTCAACACACCCCACTCCCCCGCTGTAGCCCTGGATTCCTCAACACACCCCACTCCCCCGCTGTAGCCCTGGATTCCTCAACACACCCCACTCCCCCGCTGTAGCCTTGGACAAAATGCTGCAGCCTTTTCTGATAAATAAAAAATTCCAGAAGTTGAAAGCAAAAGACTTTTATATCAAATTATAAATTTCCAGAAATTTAAAGCAACAGTTTTTACTAATAAATCGCAAGCAGCAGATTGCTAAAAATTCGATTTTTTAGAAAGTCTAAGTGACGCACTTTTTAAGAAATCAAATTTTAATGAAATGGAAAGATCAAGATGCCTTCTAAAATTGAAAGCGACGAAATTTTTTAAGGATAAATCCAGAAGAATTTGAAAACAACCTATCGTTTTGAAAAATAAAATTTGGATTGAAAGCGACAGAGCTTTCTAAGAGATGTAAGTTCTTGAAAAAGTGAAGCGACTGACCTTTCCAAGAAAAACACTGTCCCGGAAACTAGCCAATTGTTTAATCTAGTTTAGTTTTCCAAGAGATTGATATTTAAGGGAATTCAAATCCGTGAAGTTTAGAAAGCAAAAATGTTTCATCTGTGCTACGAAACTGTCCAACTAGGAAATTATGAAAATTTTAATCATATTTCCCAACAGATTTGATTTGGCTCAGCCAGCCAGCGTACACGGATTTGTACGAGTAGCTGTCGTGCCGTGAAGTTGGCATAAAGAAACCCAAGGTTTATTTTAACTAGCGAGTAGCAAGTAATAATGACACGAGCAGGGGCTGAGAGAACACCAAAATAGAGTCACGTGATGACAATTAACTATGTACAAGTACATGGAAGCTTAGGGGTATGGCCAGTCAGAGCGAAGGGAGAGGAAAGAATATTGTGCACGTACGATGCACGTACATAGCTAGTTACATAGTTACATAGCTAGTTAGATAATATACATAACATATATAATAACATACATAATTAGTTAGTTAGTCAGTGCCTAGAGCTCAGCGCTCCGGCAGCACATCTCGTCATCACCAACGAGCTGTCAAGCGATCAGGAGGAACGCCATTGTTGCCGCTCTCGCTCCTTCTGGGCCGCGTATCAGCCGTATCGAGTTCATCGGCTTGGGGACGCTCAACAGTCGCTGACTCTCTCGAATCGTTGGTCCCTGTGCGTCAGAACGGGCCGGTCCGACTCGGTCCGGTTACGATCGCCGTGCTGTGCCCAGCCTGCACGACGAACTCGGCAAGTTCTGGCTGTGCGTTTTGGCGAGCTTGGTAAACGACCGGGGCATCCGTCTCGAAGGTCAGCGTCAACGGGCTTTTCAGCTGCCGACCCATCAGCGCCGAGGGGCTGCCTCGGCCGTCACTACGTGGAGTCGCTCGCTAGTTCAGCAGGAGCTTGGCCAGGTATGCGTCAAACGGTCCTTGATGAGCTGCAAACGCCTTGAGTCCTCGCTTGACAGTCTGCACCATCCGCTCGGCGCAGCCATTGGACTGCGGGTGGTGCGGCGGCGTGAAGAGCTGATTGCAGCCGATCCGCTCCAGCCAGCCTTGAAGCTCCTGATCGTGGAACTCGGGTGCGTTGTCGGACACCAGAGTGTGCGGCACGCCTTGCCTCACGAAGATGGCCCGTAGAACTCGAATCACTGTCCTCGCGCTCTTGTCTGCCACGTGCACGGCTTCTGGCTAGCCAGAGAAAGCGTCAACCAGCACAAGGATCAGGCCGACTCCCGACACGTGAGCATGGTCCATGTGCACCCGCTTCCAAGGCGTCTCCTCGGTAGGCCACGTGTGCACCGTGCGATTGGGCAGTGGTCGGATCTTCGTACATGTCGCGCACTGCTTCACAAACTGCTCAACATCATCGCAGTGCCCCGGCCACCATGCTTCTTCGCGTTTGAGTCGATTTCGAGTCGCCAGCGCTCCGCTGTGGGTCACTCCGTGAGCCGCCTGCAGAATTTTACTACGGACAGCGACAGGCGGGACCAGCAGGTCTCCGCAGCATACGACGCCGTCTTCGATCGTCAACTGATGACGGACAGCCTTGAACGGACGCTCTGCAGCCGAGCAGTTGGACCAGACATTTTTCTGGATCCGGCGCTTGATGCTCTTGAGCACTGGATCGATGTCTGTCCCTTGGCGGATTTCGTCAAGCCTCGGTCCAGTGGATGAAGCCATCATCGCCACTAGAATCGCCGTCATCGTCTCTCTCCAATGGCATTGGGGCATGGCGTCCACGTGCGGGCTGCTGTTGCCCTTGGAATAGGCGATGTCGAAGTCGAATACGGCAAGCTGAATGGCCCACCGCATGATTCGCGCCGAAGTCACATTGGGAAGCTCCCGACTGGGTCCGAAGATGAATTCCAGTGGCTGGTGGTCGCATTTCTTGTCTAACAGGAAGTGCTTTGCTCGCTGAGTTGCCCAGACGACCGCCAGAGCCTCCCGCTCGATGTTGGAATAGTTGCGCTCGGCGGGTGAGAAGCTAAGTTGTTCAACACCGTCCAATCTATCAGAATCGATGGACTCAAACAGGAGAACAGGAAAGCATGAGATCAGTTATTAACTGTGTGTGTAAATTTCAGGCGGCTCACCTCCGGTGGACGCTCCCGAGCTGCTCACTAGGCAGCTGCAGCTGAGCGAAGCCGGAACTATCGCACTCACCTCAGCCTCCTCCATCGGCATCTTCTTCTTTCTTAAAGAAATCAACTTCCAATACAGAGAGCTGCGCCTCATCAAGATGAGCAGTCCCCTCGTGAACAACGTGATCGGCGCTGGCTGTCTGATGTGCTACGCGTCCTGCATTGTGATGGCGGTGACCTCGCACTGAGCAGTGAGCACCGGCCTGTGCTGGACTCAGCAAAATAGTCCTTACCGACTGTCTACCGACTGAACACCGACTGACTACCGACTGACTACCGATTGACTACCGACTTTCTACCGACTAACTACTGAGAGGCTACGTACTGACTACCTACCTACCGAATAAACAGCTCACAATAACCTCGCAACAATTATACAACACACAGCACACGCAATATTTTCTAGCTTTATATTTGTACAAATCAGTCACGTTCACGCGATGAATGGTCCAATCAATTGTTGAGTTAAAGCCTTTAGTCTTCAGTTGAGCGCAGTGTTGTCAAGCAGGTCGCTTAACAAACAAGTTGCTGTTTAAAAAAATAGTTTTTCTCATGCCACTCTTATCCTCC
This sequence comes from Macrostomum lignano, assembly GCA_002269645.1. NCBI lineage: Eukaryota > Metazoa > Platyhelminthes > Macrostomidae > Macrostomum > Macrostomum lignano. The sequence continues at coordinate 105,612 of NIVC01001840.1, read as the reverse complement.
ATCAACGTACGAGTATTTATCGCGCGATGGCCTACAAGCAAAATATACTAGGCTCGTAGCGAGACTGATGTGATTCCTTCTTTTTTACGGGTGCTAGTGCGTCTGCTCTGTGTACGAAAGTACCCGACTTACTCGTGCATAAGTACATAAGATTAGCAGTCCATTCTATTCTATCATTTCTGGTGTTGGCTAGATTAGCAGTCCATTCCATTCTATCATTTCTGGTGTTGGCTAGATTAGCAGTCCATTCCATTCCTTCATCCGTGACGTTGGCTACATTAGTAGTCCCTTCTAGCTGAAGTTTTCTGCAAACAGTTATTGCATTGACTTTCTAATTCCTAGAGAATGAGGGCAATGCGGAGATCCATAAAAATATTATAAGCTTTCAGATCACTCTAGGACGTCAGCTGCCGTTCAATCCCTTGAGGTTCCTCTGTCATTTTCTATTTCTTGTTAGTTGATTTTCACCTTTTAATCGCAATACAATGGATCTAACAGGTGAAAATGATCTACAATTTGCCCCTCATCGTTTGGGAAGCTGCCTCTGGTCATCTTAAATTGAAACTTTTAGCATTTCTTTTCCATTCAGATTTGCAGTCTATTAATTTGGTTGGAGCTGCTTCATTACGAGCTACCCGGCTCACAAGCCTTTATGATTATTTGCCCAATTAGTGCCAGATCTGGTCAAAAGCAGCCAGATAGATAGATAGATAGATAGATAGATAGATAGATAGATAGATAGATAGATAGATAGATAGATAGATAGATAGATAGATAGATAGATAGATAGATAGATAGATAGATAGATAGATAGATAGATAGATAGATAGATAGATAGATAGATAGATAGATAGATAGATAGATAGATAGATAGATAGATAGATAGATAGATAGATAGATAGATAGATAGATAGATAGATAGATAGATAGATAGATAGATAGATAGATAGATAGATAGATAGATAGATAGATAGATAGATAGATAGATAGATAGATAGATAGATAGATAGATAGATAGATAGATAGATAGATAGATAGATAGATAGATAGATAGATAGATAGATAATAGATAGATAGATAGATAGATAGATAGATAGATAGATAGATAGATAGATAGATAGATAGCCATTGGACGGGCGGACAAGGCCATTGGCTAAAGGCGGCAAGGCAGGTGTGTGCATAAACTACAAAAGGAACTGACTGAGCGGGCCCCATTCCGATTCGAGCATCTTATCCGATAGGACTTTATCGAAAATGTCGAATCGAATGCTCATTTTGCTCCTCCTAGCCTCATCCGGGGCAGCTGCTGGACGCCAAGTGGTGAACGTGCTTTGCATCAGTTCCAGCGCCACCCCATTCGCTATGGACTCCGATTATTTGAATTTCAGCTTCAGGTACATCACCAACAACATCAGCCACCTGTTCCCCGCCTTCGAGATGAGCTACACTCTGGAGATTGCTGAGGAAGTGAGCAGTTTTTTAAAGACGAGCTGCATTAGTGTGTCTTCCCCCCTCAGTCCCACTCAATCGTTCCCTTCCAGTCCCGCTCAGAATCATTCCCTCTTTATCTAAGCTGTTTGTCAGAGCCCCAACTAGTCTATTTCCAGGAAATTTCTTTTTAAATTTGAATCCTGAAATTTCAGGACAAAACTGGAAGCGCCGCCAAAGCTCTGATTGACGGCTACCTGCAGCCTCCCAACAAAGCTCTGCTGCTGGGCGCCTCGTTCTCGCACCAATCTCAAATTGTGGCGGATATTCTGCAATACTACTACCTGCCTCAGGTGAGTAGTGCTGTTGTTTTCTGACCAATACTGATGGCACTCTCTGACCAATACTGCTGGCACTCTCTGACCAATACTGCTGGCACTCTCTGACCAATACTGTTGGCACTCTCTGACCAATACTGTTGGCACTCTCTGACCAATACTGATGGCACTCTCTGACCAATACTGATGGCACTCTCTGACCAATACTGTTGGCACTCTCTGACCAATACTGATGGCACTCTCTGACCAAAATCGATGACATTCTCTAACCAGTATTGATGAAAATCTCTGACCAATATTGACGACATTATTTGACCAATATTGATGAAATTATCTGACCAACCATGAAAACAGCCACTGACCAAATTGTAACATCCCTTTAAACTTTCAATTTTCAGATCGGCTTCTCAAACACGTCGCCACTGCTGAGCGACAAGTCTCTCTACCCCTACTACGTTCGAATGCCAATCGCTAGCAGTCTGTTTGTTGAGCCGACAGTGAAAATCATAAAAAAATTTGGCTGGAAAAAGTTCGGCTTCATTGCGTCAGACTTCGCGGTGGCCTACCCAGTGAGAAATTTTACCCTGTGCAGCTGGTTAACAGTTATAGCATGCCATCGGATAAGTAGCATGACGCACAATAGTCCTTACTTTCGCCTATTTTGCTGGAATGTTCAAGAATTTCTCTTGATGAAACAGAAGTTTTTGAACATTTTTTGGTTTTACTTTTCAAACTTCGACAGCGTGCAGTCTGGTTGGATGGACTTGATCCTAAACTGTTGTTGACAAGAAGGAAGTCAACTGCAAGAAAACTAGGATTGGAGCCGCAAGGATTCCCATTTTTACCTTGTATCGTTGTTTCGCGGGTTTCCAAGCCACTACATGGGGCTGTTTAAAAATTCTAATCCAATTTTAAAGCTTAAGGTCACTTAGTGGAGCTTTTGGGTTCAGGAAGCGGGTCCGTAGCCCCAGTGGTCCAGCGCGGTGCTCTCATAAGCCAAATGCAGTCACATTAATTTGGGGCTAAATTGGAATCTCGGCTTGGCTCTGCTTGTGCAATTAACGCCCAGCTTGAGGGCCAGCCCCCAAGGCACAGTGAAGTGTACATGCCTAACGATAAATAAATTTATGGTCGCTGTGCACTCCTGTGTGCCTGTGCGTATGACTGCGTACGTATCCGCGCGCTAGTGTGCCTGCTCAGGGGAGTCGGCGAAATGGGCAGCAATGCCTCTCGCCGGTTGTGTGTCAATGTCGCTTAAAGTGCGCCAGGGTGCACTCAGCCGACTGTCTCTAAAAACCTTGAGTCCAGGAATCCCATCCAGGCCAGGTCCTATCGCGCACGGTTCAGAGTCGGAGTTCTCATCGACAACTAAACCACTTTGACTCATAGAATTCTTATCACGGGTTCATCTAGAGTACATTTGAGAACGTCCATTCAGTTATTGCGCAGCAAAACCTGTCTATGTAGTTTCCATGGTGAATTGAATGAATTTTTCGAGTCGCCATGAAAATTTGCACAAAATTATTCATTCAAACAAATCAGGTGGCTTTAAAACACGAGGCGGCTCTGATTGCTAACAATCTGACCTCGTATCAGAAAATGATTTACAGTGGCGATCCAACTAACGCAATTAAAAACCTATTGGTAAGACTACATTATATATTGCCAATAGCTGTTTCTGCTAATTAATATTACAATAATAAATACATATTATGATACGAATACTTTGCATCTCAATAACACTTCAAGCAAAGCGACATCAGAATTTTCATCATTGTTCGCATTGGCAGCATGGAAGATACGGGCAAACGGTTCGGATGCGTTGTAAGTTTCTATAGAAATATATACGACTTTATAATACTTGCACCGACAATAGCCAATGCTGTAAATTCTTGTTATATTGTTTTCCTGCCGTAATGATCGCCTCCAAACCTGCACTAACTGACCTTCAGCTCAAACAACTGGGCGCCTACGGTCCGAAGTACTTCTGGATCCAAGTGGGTCTGCCGTTCACCACCACCCATTTTGAGGGCTCCTGTCCAGACTCCGACAGGGCAGAGAGTCTGGAGGGTTCCATCGAGACGGACACGGCAGTGATGGACCCTGCGCTGATTGAGACAAGGATTGGACCCGCTGGAAAGGTATGAGCTGATCCTTGATTCATTTGTCCTGCAGGCTCTCCCACAGCTGTAGGGGCCTGCAGACGACTCCCTCCCGCAACTGCCCGCAGACTCTCCCAGAGCTGTACCGCCAGTTCCTCATCGAGTACCCCGCCAGACTCGCGGACGCCAGGATGAAGACAATCCGCGGTTTTGACCTTCGCTTCGACTCCGTGATGTCGGCGGCCCTCGCGCTGAATCAGACGCTGCAGTCGTGGAACTACTCAGATGAAATGCAGCTGGGCAATTCATCGTTCAAAGCTGAGCTGATGAAGAACATTTTGAAGCTGGACTTTATCGGTCTCTCTGTTAGTTTTGCTTTTTTATCTGCGTTAATTTTACTTTGACGGTTAGTCTGCGAGCTCACGACAGCTCAACCGCTTCTCCTCAATGCAGGGTCGAGTCGTGTTTGACAGCAACGGTGACCGAACCTCTGTGGTGATGATCTACCAGCTGAGAAGTGAGCTTGGCTGTGGGTTACCATGCCAGAGTTCGTTTTTCAGCCCTTTTTATTCATAAAACATACTCCTATTGCTCTTTGAAGCGGAAGAGTTTTAAATTTAGAATGTCACGTTTCTCTGTTGAATGAATATTTCAATTTCGCAGCACCGATGAACTCATATCGCGCACGGAGTGGCTTGTCGTACCTCACAGAAGTTCCACTTGTAAATTTTATATTTCCGCAGACCTATCGAGGCACCTGGTTGGCACATACGATCCAATAGAAAACGTGTTGAACTGGACCTCTAAATTTTGGTTCGCAGGTAAGGAATCGGTTAAGTCTATGCGAGAACTTGAATAAATTGAAGAAAAGTTGTAGAATCTATCAGAGTCGATGGACTCAAACAGGAGAACAGGAAAACATGAGATCAGTTATTAACCATGTGTGTAAATTTCAGGCGGTTCACCTCCGGTGGACGCTCCCGAGCTGCTCACTAGGCAGCTGCAGCTGAGCGAAGCCGGAACTATCGCACTCACCTCAGCCTCCTCCATCGGCATCGCCGTATCCATAGCGACAGTGGCTGTGAATTTCAACTACAGAGAGCTTCGCCTCATCAAGATGAGCAGTCCCCTCGTGAACAACGTGATCGGCGCTGGCTGTCTGATGTGCTACGCGTCCTGCATTGTGATGGCGGTGAACTCGCACTGGGCAGTGAGCACCGGCCTGTGCTGGACTCAAACGGCTCTGCTCACCATTGGCTACTCGGCCGCGTTCGGCGCCATGCTGGCCAAGACGTGGCGAGTGCACCGCATCTTCACCAACGTGAAGCTGCGCAGGGTGGTGAGCTTAGCTGTCGGTCTGTTAGTTGGGCTTTTTATGTTCCCGATTTACTCTATTAAGCGTGGTTCTTGAAATCAAGAGGTCCAGGGTTCGAATCCAAATGCAAACAAAATAATTTACAACATTACATTTCTAAAATCAGAGCCTGTAAAGACGAACATCGACATCTTCTCAACTCGTCCAAATTTACGATGATCTTGATCCTTGGATGGTTACAAAAATATATCCAAATATTTGCTCTGAAAAAGTTTACTTTCGATACATATCGGCAACTAATGCAATAATAAAATAGGCACTAAATCCAGTAATCATAGAGAAACAGTTTTAGAAATCGCTATAAAAAGGGTTTACATTGGGAAGTTCTATAGACAGACGCATGCGAGAAGCTAATTAAGGTAACAGTTAATATCGCACGAATCAATCCCCTGTGCCGTTTTTGCAAACAATTTAGCTCGAATTTTCGTCTCTTTCCCCAGGCCATCAAGGATTCGCATCTGTTTGCAGTTATCCTGCTAGTTCTGGCCACTGATATTGTCCTGCTAATCGCTTGGGGAATCATCGATCCGCTGACAGTGGAGAGTGTCTCTCTGCCCTCCGTTGTGAGTAAAGGCATATGGGTGTGGACTCGAACGGGGTAGTATCAGTTCAACTTTTGTCAGAAATGCTTAATTCTATGCCTTGACCGCTTTATTTTGTGCCACAACAACTGGAATTTAAAAAGTTCGCGTCACTGTTGCTTAAAGTGCTGTTGTTGTACCTGTGGTTGTCCTGCTGTACAGCGCAGTGACTTGGGCTTCGTCCTCTCACTTAGAAGCCTTCTTACTTTAGTAGCGTAGGTAGTGCTGCCACCAGTTCCTTCAGGTCTCGGCCTTCGGTGAGGTGAGCTTCCCGTCGGAACGAAATAATGAAGTCAACGAACACAGCACGACGTGCAGATTTGCAGCTCAACGTATAAGGCGTCTCGTCAGCAGTACCTGCCGGGCTAGGATGGTATAGGGAGGGCTGGGTTAGCCTCTCGTAGACTTGGGTTGACTTGGTCGGGTTTCAGTCGGAGCAATAGGAATAGAGTCAATACGCGCAAAGGCTCGGACACTCGGGGATTTGGTCACACGCAGACGTAGAACTCGAGGTTGAACAGAAAGAAGACTCCTTGACGGAAACAAGGGGGAGAGAGCTCCTATTTATAGCCGGGAAACACCCACGCAGAAGACCTCGTGACTTGTTCTATTTTTAGAACTGACGTCACTTGAGGTCCCCGGCCAGAGTACACGCTGCTGTGACTCAGTTGCTATTTTTAGCAACATGAGTCACTCCTCTCCTTAGAGAAGGGAGGGGTCCGAAAGCACGTGACTCACCCGGTAAACAGGGCCAACGAGTGCAGTAAACATGTTTACTGCACTTTAAGACTCAAAGAACGCAAGAACTGTCATGTGACTTGCTCACAAGAAAGGGAAAACGGGACGGGAGCGAAACAGAGACAGCCCACAGCCGAGAGGCTGGGGGCTGAGAACGGAGACGCAGAAGGCCAGAACAGGCCACGGGCAGCAGCAGACAAACGAAAGGGAAGGGCGGCAAGCTGACCAGCGGCAGACAGCAACCCAGGGCGGAGGCGAGGGAACAGCTGACAAGGGCGACGCCTAACCATAAACTAGCGGCTCACTACACTGTCAATGGCGTTGAATTAAAAGTATCAGAAGAGCCATTTTATTTTCATATTAGCCAACGTTCCGAACAATACCTGAAACAATAAATTCTAGGAAACTGAAGACGGAACTCTCATTCGATCGACAATCGATGTATGCACCTGCAACAACATGACAATTTGGATTGCCTCCGAACTTGGAGTCAAAGGTTTTCTGCTGCTGTTCGCGCTGTTCTTTGCCTGGGAGACTCGCACGGTGCAGGTGGAAGCGCTCAACGACTCGAAGAAGATCGGAGTGTGCGTGTACAACACCACCGTCATGGGTCTCATCGGTGTGGTCATTCTGTTCGCTCTGCCCTCTTCGAGTCAGGATCTGAAAGTGTCGCTCATTGCCAGCTGCATCATAATCTGTTCAAGTACCACCCTGATTCTGGTGTTTGGCAGCAAGGTGCGAGGACCGATCTTGCGGTGATGCTTGTGAATAACTTGGAAGCTAGACTTTGTCGGTTGAAATCAACGATTAACATTATTCCAGATCTTCATGCTGATCAAACACGGCCCAAGCAAGGTTGACGATATGGAGACTGCAATGCAGACTTCAGCCGGAATCACCGTGCCTCAGAGCTAGTGTGAGACTGGCTACCGACTGACTACCGAATGGCTACCGACTGTCTACCGACTGACTACCGACTGACTACCGACTGACTACCGACTGACTACCAATCGACAACTGACTGACCGTCAGTTAACTGCATCTACATGCTTAAAAAAACCAATTGACAAACGGTCTCAACGAGTATATAAGCATATCGTTTTTAGAACTACCTTTGTGTGCAATCACGGCTGGTTTTTATTTAGCTAGCTCAACCAGACCCAATAAATATTTTATGATGACACGCAGAAACTTTAAAATTTAGAAGTTTAGAAGTAGAATTCGCACTGCAAGGAACTATAGCTACTGTAGCCATTTCATTGCGACGTTTTAAAAGAAATGCAATCCATTAGCAACTGACACAAATAATAGCAAGACAAAACCTGTCTCTCACAAGAAATTTCACTGAATTAAAATTTTTTCGCCTTTTTTAATTCATCTCAGCCCGTAGATGCTACCATGCAATCAAGTAAATTGCATTCCTGAATCCAGTTCGAAATTGTCAGAGCAACTCAGCTTAGCCATCTTTTGTATTGTTTCTATTCATTTTCGAGACGCGGGCATGGAGGTATCTGCGATTAGGAAAACAAATTAAGCTCATGTGGATTCCGCTTCATGTCTTCGGGTTCTTTTAATCAATTAAAGAACGCCAAGGGTGCCGAGGCGCTGATGGATAGGCGACGGAGCTCCCGCGTTGTCAGCAGTTCGTCTACCTCGATGGTCTGGTTCTCGGCGTCCGCGAAGATTTGCAGCGTCGTCGCCGCGAGCTTGCCTAAGCTGCCTTTCGTTCTGTGAGGGCAATCCTGCAGTCCGAGGCCTTGCCTGACCGACAGAGGGCGGCGTTGTTCCAGGCGGTGATCGAGACCGTCCTGCTGTACAACGCCAAGACCTGGATGCTGACGGAGTCACTCGAGCATGCTGGCCTGCTGCGTGCCGCCTTCAACATCCAGGTTTCAAGCCTTCAAGAGTGACCAACGCGGCTTTGTATCACGGCGCCGGCCTGGTCCATCAAAGCGACCTGTTGCACCGTCGGTGACTCCAGCTGGCAGGCCACATCATCCGGGCCGAGTCGTACTGCCCACAGCCGGTGCAGGAGGTGCTGCTGCTAACGCTGCAGGCACCCTACCGGCGGGGGCAGGCCCGCACTCGGCGTTTCGTCGACTGCCTGCTGGCTGAAGCAGGCTGGCTGGCTGGCTGGCTGCCTGCCTGCTGGCTGAAGCCCCGGATTCGGCCGGCGGCGTGGCGTTCATTCGCGACCTGGCCCTGAGACGCGCCCTCTGACGCTGAATGCGTATTCTGTTGTTGTGTTATTAATAAAAAATACGCTCATAATTTTTGTCCCATCCATCAACCACATTGCAGTGGATCTTTTGACTGCATCATTAAGAACGGTCTCCGAATATCAAGGATGCATGCTTAATGCATGCCGAGTTCCAATGCACTCGTCTACAATGCATCTAAAAGTCTACGAGTGCACGAAAATTAGCCAGGGGGGTTGCACGATTCACATCAAGAGTGTGTAACACGCCTGACGATTAGAAAGTCAGGGCCGCTGTACATGCTGGGTGAGCTGCTGCTCAGGAGTCAGCAGTTTATGGGCAGAATGACCTCCGTGCCATGGGCGTCGCATGGATTTTATTTTGGGACGAAGCCAAGAATTCTACACGACTAAATTCCTATATTATTTGGGGAATCAGTGTTGCTAGCACACATTTTGGCGCCGACGGCGCTTTTTTGCGCTCATCAGAATCAAAATTATTGATTGCCATAACGGGTCACCATTGGTGGGGCGGGGTCACAAAGTATTGGCATGTCCCCCTCATTGGGGGTCTACAACAATTGACGGCCACGCCAATTTCACCGCTGACAATTTCACCTTTTTTTCAGGAAGTTTAGTCACAGTCACAGCATTTTCTATTTGTTGATTTCCAATCGATATCGCTGATACAAATAATAAAACTAGAACCTTGAAATAGCATATATCCACATAGTTGTATTCATACAGCACGTACATTTCGCATGCAATCACATTCTTAAATTCTTATTCATAAATATTGCAAATCTTCAATAGAACCACAGTGATGCTCAAATAATTATTTTTATTCCCTTTCCGTTTACTCGTAACAGAAAATCTTCTGGTACTCGTAGAACAGAAGATCTTCCTCGGAAAACCCTTTCTTTGAGTATAGTACTGTATAGTCAGTATGGAGATCAAATTGTTGGTGCCAAATAGCGCGCGCGGCAAAATTGCCGTCAGCGAAATTGGGACGATTAAATTGCAGCGGTCAAATTGTCTGCGGTGAAATTGTGGCGGTGAAATTGTGGCGGTCAATTGTGGCGGTCAATTGTGGCGGTCAATTGTGGCGGTCAATTGTGGCGGTCAATTGTGGCGGTCAGTTGTGGCGGTCAATTGTGGCGGTCTCCCCCTTCATAGCCTTTTTGCCCCCCCCCCCCCAGTGGTGACAATTTAACCCTGCTCGGCGCTGGCTGTGGGACGACGATAATATCACCGAGTGACCTCATCGAAGACGTAGCGCTAGAATGCCAAAACTTTTATGCAAATATTACGTATTATTATTATTATTATTATTATTACTATTATTAGGAGCTATTTGACTATCAGGCCCTCTGGCCTCCCGCTCCTGTCAGATGGATGTAGTCAGCAAACAAGGTAAGCATGACTGTGGTCTAGTGTGGCTGCGTCCTAGCTACAGCTACGAGATAAGCAGCGACAAGACAAGAAAAGCAAAACTTTTGAAGGTAGAAATCTGCAGCTAATCCTGGGATTAGGCTAATCCGCGCCCACAAATCCATGTAAGCAGGCTGGCTAAACCAAACCGAATCCGTTGGCACTGGATTTCCGGCTAGAACGAAAAGAGCATACACTTTTTTGTTTTCCTAGCTGCATGCCAACAAGCTTGTTGATGTGAAAATGCATGTACATTAATTTTAATTGCATGTAGATCGCATTGACTTATGCAGGCACAGAGAGAATTCTCTCTTACGATTCTCTTCTAGAATCTCAGAGGATCCTTGTGCTGGTGAGACTATAGCGACCTTACACCGAATGAATTTACTACTGTTGTTAAATTGGTCGTGACCCATCAGCGACCCACCTGCTCTCTGATTACTCGCTCTCACCCTCCCAAACGGCGACGAAATCTCTTCCTGCTCAGATTTCCGCTACTTGGGCTCGCTGGTGGTCTCTCTCTCTCAATTTTATTGCGACCGATGCCCCGCGACTAGCGTCCTTACTTGAACTTCTCTTGTGGCCTGTGATCCTGGGTAAGGGCACGCTAATCTGTCCCGGGCACAACGCGAGGCGAAGCGATGCGCTAAGTTTGGGAAACCCCCCCCCAGCGGGCAGCAAGCAACGACGGTTCAGGACCGTCACCGACCGTCGTGCGCAAGTCTGGAGAGCTGCTCGGCAACTGAGCCCCATCTTCAGTTCGCCCGTGCCTGACCAACTCAAAATCAGGATTTTCCGAGCTGCCATGGAGCCGATTTTTTTCCACGGTCTCGAAGCTCTGCCGGTCACGGAATCTCGCAACCAAGCTCTCGACGCCACCTTCAGAGCTTTGCTGCGGTTTGCTCTCGACCTCCGCTACCCTGAAAGGCTGTCAAACCGCGCGCTCGCTGCTTGCTCTCCGGCGTCCCGCCAGTGAGCTCCATCTTCAGAACGAGGAGACAGCGACTTCTCGGCCATGTGCTACGCAGCTACGGACGCGGGGAAATAAACCCCCTCGCAGTCGTCGTGCTCAATCTACCATGCGACCCATATCGTCGCGGACATGCGCGCACTGAGACGCTTCTAAAGACCTGCTATAGTGTCGACCTTCAGGCCATCCACCTCACCCCGCCTGAGGCCACTTCCTGCCCCTCTGAGCTTTTTCGCAAGCGTGTCAGCGCTAAGAGTCTCTGACTCTTCAGCGTCTTTCTATCTATCTATATCTATTGTAAAATTCTGTTGAACCAAGCTGACTAAACAGCAGACTGAAATTGACAGTCTGACTGCTTCAAACTGCTGACTGTAAATCGTCATGGGTGAATAGGGTCAAAACCGATATTTGGTTTATTTTAAAGTAAATATTTTGCACTTATAGCGCGTATTTTTGTTTTAATGAGTGTTTTGGTACGACCACGCTAAAATAATTTTCTAGGAAATTTAGTTTTGAAAACGAGAGAAACGAAATACTGTAAGCAACAGTATAGAATGCTTTTGTTCGATCAATTTATTATAATATAGTTTTAGCCAAATATTTTTAGAATAGTGGATGATTTGGCCGACTAAAATTTCCAGACAGACTAATTACTAGTCTCCAAAAAACCAATAATATCGGCTATCTGTCAGAGAAACCATTCATACCTCTATAAGCTTTATTAGACATGTCTCTATTACTGCTATGGGAGCTAATAAATCAACACAAGACCGTTATTATGTGTCTTGGATTCACAGGTATTTGCTAGGTATTCACACATAATTGCCATATCATATGTATTTTTGGTGCTTAATACTAAGACTTATACAATCTGACACTTAATCATAATAATAATAAGTTGGAGCACCAGGTATAATGATGACAATAATTTTTTGTAGCATGTTCAGCTTTCTTATTGAATTTTGAATATATATATATATCTTTTAGTTCTTTTAATTTCTGTTTTGAAATTTCATAGCATTTTATGATACCCCTAAACATGATTTTAATGTATTTATGCTTATTAAGTTTGAATAAATTTATTTATGCTACTAAGAACTGGAAATAAAAATTTTTGTAACTTTTATGAGTATAGCATACTTTTAAGCAAATTTTCACTTTAAAAACATAAGCAAAAAATCAAATTATAATATCTCCAAATAAACAATAGCAGACACAGACTGTAATAATATATACAAAGTGCTTAATATTTATTATTTCTTGGTAATATTTTAATATTTCTTGGCATGTATCAATGTTTACATACTGCTAAAATGAAACATTCCCTCATTTTTTGTGTACCTTTTGCAGTATATCGACTTACTAGCAATTAACTCTTATCATAACATTTATTTTGATTCTGTAGATAATCACAGAAAAATAAATTATTAGTAGCAATCTATAGATTCTACTATGAACAATGTTGATGAACAATCTACCATCAACAATGTACACCATTCACCAAGGCGCCAGCTTGGTCTTCCTTCGACGCTGGTTCGCGGGCGGTCGAGCAGCCATCGAGGCCGCACCCCAGCGCAGCTGCCGCCTCGTCCTGATCACCGGGGCCAGTTCCGGCATCGGCCTTGCCGCCGCCCGCGAGATCGTCCGTCTGCGCCTCGCGCGAGTCTGCATCGCCTGCCGACGACCCGAACTCGGCGCCATAGTTGCTGCCGACATCCGTCGGGAGCTGGGCGCCGACGAGACCGACATCTTCGCCGCCGAGGAGCCGCTGGACCTCGCCTCGCTGGCTTGCGTTCGCCGATTTGCCGAGGCATTCTGCTGGCGGCATCGTCGGCTGCACGTGCTGCTGAACAATGCCGGCATCATGGCCTGCCCGGAGGCGCTCACGGAGGACGGGTTCGAGTCTCAGCTGGCTGTCAATCATCTGGGGCACTTCCTGCTCACCCGCCTCCTGCTGGGGCCGCTCAGGCGAGCTAATGGCGCGCGTGTTGTCACCGTTTCCAGCAAGGCGCACGAGTGTAAGTGCCTCCTCCGACTCTCCTAGCGACACTCTTATCGACACTCTTATCGACACTCTTATCGACACTCTTATCGACACTCTTAGCGACACTCTTATCGACACTCTTAGCGACACTCTTAGCGACACTCTTAGCGACACTCTTAGCGACACTCTTATCGACACTCTTATCGACACTCTTATCGACACTCTTATCGACACTCTTATCGACACTCTTAGCGACACTCTTAGCAACACTCTTATCGGCACTCTTAGCGACATTGTTATCGACACTCTTAGCGACACTCTTAGCGACACTCCTAGCGACACTCTTAGCGACACTCCTAGCGACACTCTTAGCGACACTCCTAGCGACACTCTTAGCGACACTCCTAGCGACACTCTTAGCGACACTTTTATCGACAATCTTATCGACACTCTTAGCGACACTCTTAGCGACACTCTTAGCGACACTGTTATCGACAATCTTAGCGACATTCTTAGCGACATTCTTAGCGACACTCCTAGCGACACTCTTACCGACACTCTTAGCGACAATCTTAGCGACACTTTTGCTGACACTTTTAGCGACACTCTAGCGACATTCTTAGCGACATTCTTAGCGACACTCTTAGCGACACTCTTAGCGACACTCTTAGCGACACTCCTAGCGACACTCTTAGCGACACTCCTAGCGACACTCTTAGCGACACTTTTATCGACAATCTTAGCGACACTCTTAGCGACACTCCTAGCGACACTCTTAGCGACACTTTTATCGACAATCTTAGCGACACTCTTAGCGACACTCCTAGCGACACTCTTAGCGACACTTTTATCGACAATCTTATCGACACTCTTAGCGAAACTCTTGTCGCACTCTTAATGACACTTACCGACACTCCTAACGACACTGTTATCGACGCTCTTAGCGACAACCGCCCGTATCAACTGCACTGTCAGCTCAGTCACACTCTACAGTCTAACCAAAGTCTAGTATATCCGTTGCGTTCAATACAGCAACCAGCCTTTTCCGTGTTGCGAATGACAGTACCGAATAATTTTTAGAAAATTCGCCAACATTCGCTATAATAATTTTGATCCGGTTTTTCCTGCCGCGTGATCAGTTTAATTGGCTAACTCGATTTCCGCTAAAGAGCGCCTCTGCAGCCGCAATGCTATTTGGTTTGGATGGAGCCACGCAGCAAAACTGCACCCATTTCAGCCCCCGTTCACCCCGCTGTACTTTTACTGGTGGGCGGGTTGGGAGGGACAGTTTTCTGAAATGCTTTTTTCTGAAGGATAAACGTTAAGATTAATTTTTTGACCAAGTTTGGGTTTAATTAAGTTCGCTGTGTGGATGTAATGTAAAATATTGCTAAGTGTAAGCTTATTTTTAGTTAGAAAATGTAATAATAAGTTTCATAATTTCTTAATTTGACAGTATGGCAGAACAGATACAAGACATTTTTCGCTTTTGAAGTACTTAGGGTTGTCTCGAGGTGGCCTGGTAGGTCTTTGAATCCCACCGCTGCCACCAATGAAGCAGCTGTGCTTCTCCTGCTGTCTAGCACAGTGATTTGGGCTCTCCGTCTTCACAACCGGAAGCCTTCTATTAGCTCTTAGTAGCGTAGGTAGTGCTGCCACCAGTTCCTTCAGGTCTCGGCCTTCGGTGAGGTGAGCTTCCCGTCTGAACAAAATAAACAAGTCAACGAACTCAGCACAGCGTGCAGATTTGCAGATTAATGAACAAGGCGTCCTGATCAGCAGATCCCCGCCGGGCTCAGGGGTGGCTGGGAAGGCAGTGTTAGCCTCCTTTAGGCTTAGGCGTCTAGGTTTAGTCAGGCCAATTACAGATAGCATAAATGGACGACTGAACGAAGTCTGGAAAACTAGACTAAAGAAAGAACAGCAGCAAGGAAGAATCCTTGACTGAACCAAAGGGAGAGGAGCACGAATTTATAGGCAGGAAATCCCCGCTGCGACAGTGTACGCCGGACCACGTGACTCTGTTCTATTTTTAGAACGACGTCACCCTCCTCCTTAGAGAAGGCAGGGTCTGCGGGTAAAGTGCACAGGGCCGCATGACTCAGTATCTATTTTTAGAAACATGAGTCACCTATTACCTTAGAGAAGGCAAGGGCCCCGAAGCACGTGATTCCTCCCGTAAACACGGGCAAACGAGTGCAGTAAACATGTTTACTGCACTTTAGGACTTCGAGAAGACAAGACTTGTCAGGTGACTTGCTCACCTGACAAGGGAAACAGGCCACCAGCGTGACCTCAGGACAGGAACGAAACGCAGAGCAGGCCACAGCAGAGAAGCTCGTGGCTGTAAGCAACAGCGCAGAGAAGGGGGGCGACAGAGAACAGGCAGCAAAAGGGGAGGGAGGCTGCCCAGCGGCAGACAGCAACCCAGGGCGAGGGCGAGGGCGAGGGCGAGGGAAGCTGCTGACAAAAGTGCGACGGCTAACACCAAACTAGCGGATCACTACACTTTCTTAACTTCACGGATTTGAATTCCCTTAACTATAAATTTCTTGGAAACTAAAATAGACTAAACACTAGTTTCAGGGAAAGTGTTTTTCTTGGAAATGTTCGTCGCTTCACTATTTTAAGAACTTAGATTTCTTAGAAAACTCTGTTGCTCTCAATTCCAAATTTTATTTTTTGTGAAAGATATCTTCTTGTTTTTAAGTTCCTCTCGATTGGATTTCTTAGAAAAGTCTGTCGCCTTCAATTTCTTGAAATTCGATTTCTTAGAAAAGTCTGTCGCCTTCAATTTCTTGAAATTCGATTTCTTAGAAAAGTCTGTCGCCTTCAATTTCGGGAAATTCGATTTCTTAGAAAAGTCTGTCGCCTTCAATTTCGGGAAATTCGATTTCTTAGAAAAGTCTGTCTCCTTCGACTTTTAGAAAGTTTAATAGTCGTCAGTAAACAGTAGTTTATGTATTTCTTAGAAAGGTGAGTTGCTTTTGCTTCCAAGGACATTCTAAATTTGCAGTCCTCCAATTTCACAAACAACAGGGGGCAGTATCTGCTGGGACAATTTGAACCTGTCTGGAGGCAAATACACGCCATTCAAAGCGTATTCACAGAGCAAACTGGCGAATGTACTTTTCACCAGAGCGTTGGCCTCAAAATTTGAAGGTGAGAATTCGCTTGATTTTTGTGTCAGTCTCTGTGTTGTTTAGTTAGCTAGAATGCCTGTAGATTTCACAGATCATTTTTTTGCGTTGTGTGTGAGACTTTTCGTTATCATTTTTGAATTCATTTTTGTTAGCTATGACAAAAAGAACATAAAAAATTTTGGGGAAGATATTGTCTGTCAGATACATTTAATTAAAGTTAACGGAATGTATGTTTAAGGTGCAATTTATTAAGAAATTTATGATTATATTTAGGAAACTATTCTGTTGAAGTTAACCTATCTGATTTTTTTGTTACTTTATGAATGCCGTTAAAAATGCACTATTTTGGTTGTACTTTTCACTTCCTTTGTTTGTTTCAATTGTTTCAATTGGCTGCGGAGATTTTAGCTGTACAGTGGTCTTTTCCTTATCAGTAAGTTGTAAAAATACTCTTTCCCTTGGCTGTGTCTGATTGGCTCGCCTCTTATGTCAGTGATTTTGGTTATAAAGAGAATTTGTACTCCATATTGACTCAGAGTTGTAGCCAGGAGTTTTTATTCAAGTTGAGAGGCGCATTTTTAATTGAGGGCCACTAATTTATCATTAGAGGATTTGCCGCCAAAACTCTCTGGGGCGCCAGCACTCCATTGAGCACCAGCACTCTATGGGGCGCCAGCACTCTATGGGGGCGCCAGCACTCTATGGGCCGCCAGCACTCTCTGGGGCACCAGCGCTCTATGGGGCGCCAGCACTATGGGGGCGCCAGCACCAAGGGGCGCCAGCACCAAGGGGCGCCAGCACCAAGGGGCGCCAGCTGTAGGAGCCGAAAGCTATGTGTTATGTCTAAGCAGCCTGCAGTTCGGGGGGGGGGGAGGGCGCGGCCGCAGCCCCCAATGCCTCAATGGCTACACCCTGTACTGGCCTTCTCTGATTGGCTCAGCCCAGCCTATAATCAACGAGTGCAGGCTATAAAAAGAATGTCTAACCCACTCGGCCTTCTCTGATTGGCTCTCGCCTCCCGGCAGCTCGAGGCGATGACGTCACCGCCTATTGCCTTCACCCAGGCGCGGTGCAGACGAACCTTGGCCGTTATCAGCCTGCCTATTTCCTGGCTGTGTTTAGCGCGGTTTCTTGGCTAATGCTGAAACGGCCAGTCGAAGGCGCGCAGACCAGTTTGCACTGCGCCTTTGCGCCGATTGAACGCCTGCAGAATGGCGGATATTACAGGTGGTTGATAAGCGCTGTTCCTCATGCTGTGGAATGCGATTGCAGATCTTGGCGAAGGGTTCAATTATTCTATTGCGTCACCTATTATAATCTAATCTATGTTTTAAGCCAGGGGTCGGCAGAGTTTTTCCTAGCCAGGTAGAGAATCTAGTGCATGTCACGGGAGGGGAGAGAAGAGAGGGTCAGAGGGAATAACTAGAGAAGATAGAAGAAAGGAGAGGCGAAGAAATAAAGAAGTGAGGAGAGATGAAATAGGAGAGGAAAGAGGAGAGACGATAAAGTTGAGAAGCGAGGGGAGACGAAAGAGGAGAGAAGGGAGAGAAGGGAGAGAAGAAAAGGGAGAGGAGAATAGAGAAGGGAGAGGAGAAGAGAGAAGGGAGATGAGAGGAGAGGAGAGGAGAGAAGGGAGAGGAGAGGAGAGATAAGGAAAGAGAGAGAGGTAAGGTGAGGAGAGGAGAGGAGAGAAGAGAGAAGGGAGAGGAGAGGAGAGGAGATAAAAGACAAGAGATTATTAGAGAGGAGACAGCTGAGAAGAGGCCTTAAACAGGCCAGATTGCTATTGTGTAGCTCCAAAGGACCCGAGAGACAGGGTTCGCCGACCCCTGTCAAGCTAAGTGCCTGCTTGAAGCTGCGTACCTGCACTGGTTTGAAGGCTTAAATAACATATTAAACTAACAAGGTTTATTGATTCGCTCTGCTGACCTATTGGGCACTGCTTCCCCAACATTTAAGATTATTTACTCAGCTGCAATGGGGTAGCCATCCATGGGAGGTCATCTGCCCCCTGGTCTTGCTCCCCCTGACGTAGTAGCATTCATATTGATTGATTATTCTATCATATAATTTTGGCGATGGCATGAGAAATTTCTTTAAAAAAAATAAGTTTTTTTATTATTTTTATGCATATTTTTGTCAGCTTCTCTACAACATGCATGGTAATTACTGATACCAGCTACTTTTTGCAGTAGTATTTGTGACAAAATATGCGCTTGCCTGTTTACTACTTTTACCTCTTAAGTGTAAATTTAGGATTATTGTTATTCCTTACATAGAATTAAATATAGGATATCTATGGCCAAAACAGACTACTTACAATTACTTAGCAGTAGCATCAAAAACATTTCTCTGCTTTCTTTCCTAATTTCTCTCACTAGCGATTGCCAGCTGACCAAGCCGTCGAAGCGAGCACAGAGCGACTCTGACGCCGCCCGACTCTGGCTGATTAGCGAGAAGCTCGTTGGACTCGAGCCGGACTCCTTCGACACTGATGATTGCGTGTCTGAAGCCATTGGCGACGATTGCGACTATTGACAGGAAATTGTAATTCTCTAGTCAGTTTTACTAGCCACACTCTTACCGACACTCTTGTCGACATTCTTATCGACACTCTTAGCGACTCTCTTGTCGACAATCTTAGCGATACTCTTATCGACAATCTTAGCGACGCTCTTGTCGACAATCTTAGCGACGCTCTTGTCGACAATCTTAGCGACACTTGCTGACACTTTTAGCGACACTCTAGCGACACTCCTAACAACTCTTATCGACAATCTTATTGACAATCTTAGCGACACTCTTAGCGACACTCTTATCGACAATCTTATCGACACTCTTGTTGACATTCTTATCGACACTCTTAGCGACACTCTTACCGACACTCTTAGCGACGCTCTTGTCGACAATCTTAGCAACAATATTAGCGACACTCTTACCGACACTCTTAGCGACACTCTTAACGACACTCTTAACGACACTCTTAGCGACACTCTTAACGACACTCTTAGCGACACTCTTAACGACACTCTTAACGACACTCTTAGCGACACTCTTAACGACACTCTTAGCGACACTCTTAGCAACACTCTTATCAACAATCTTAGCGACATTCTTATCGACACTCTTAGCGACACTCTTAACGACACTCTTAGCGACACTCTTAGCAACACTGTTAGCGACACTCTTAGCAACACTGTTAGCGACACTTTTAGCGACACACTTAGCGACACTCCTAGCGGCACTTATCGACAATCTTAGCGACACTCTTGTTGACAATATTATCGACACTTATCGACACTCTTAGCGACATTATTATCAACGTGCTTCATTCTTAAAATATGCTGCTGGCTTTAGTATTGAGCTTCGACTTCCTGGCAACAAGGGTCTTGTTTATTTTTCTTTTACAGCTTTTTTTACTGAATATTCATTATTTCTGTTTAATCTTCAGGTTTAACCTATCTACATTTAAAGCTTATGTATTAAATATATATATGTATACATCTATCATCATGTTTAAACCCTCTGCAAGTGTGCCATATTTTATAATATTCTATTTCACTATTTATTGTGCTTTACTACTACAAGTATTATTTTACCCCAAAATATTGCCTATGCATGCATTTTTATTGCCTTTATTGCCTTGCTTATTGTCGATAATATAATTGTGTGTTAGTACAGAAGAGTATTAGTCATTGTATTTTCTCTGCAGTTGCCTTAATACGGTGATGGTAACTTTATTTGGTATTTATTCAGGTCTCATAAAAAACTTCATGTTTTCTCCAAAATATGGGGATATTTTTTCACTTATTCGATAGGTACATTGCGCTAATTCAGCGCTTGAGGAGTTCTTACTCTAATATTATTTATATTTGAGTCGATTTATGAGAGTAAAAGCCATTGTCGATTTTTACGACTTCAAGTTGAGTTGATTCAAAATATTGTATAAGATAATTATTAAATTTATTCAACTTCAATTTTGCCTTATACGTTTCGACCAAAAAATACTATGAAATACAGTTTCACTTTTTCTATGAATCACAGTCTATGAACCAGAGCGAACAGGAACGGCGCAAGCGTATCTCCCTAAAGCACCCCACAGAGGATGTCTCAAAGAAATCCGACAGGCCGTCTGGTGTCAGCACAGCAGCGCTCGTGCCATGCATGATACAGCGCCATGACGGCGGAAAACCTTTGGGAGCATGGCCCTCACGACCCAGTCGAAAGCCTTCCTGAAGTCAATAAAGAGAACAATATCAGGCTCGACTGGCGTACAGGCTTGCAGAGAGGAATTGTTGAGATGTCAAGGCTTACAGAGCGGAATTTTTGAGATATCAAGGCTTACAGAGCGGAATTGCTGAGATGTCAAGGCTTACAGAGCGGAATTGCTGAGATGTCAAGGCTTACAGAGCGGAATTGCTGAGATATCAAGGCTTACAGAGCGGAATTGCTGAGATATCCAGGCTTACAGAGCGGAATTGCTGAGATGTCAAGGCTTACAGAGCGGAATTGCTGAGATGTCAGGGCTTACAGAGCGGAATTGCTGAGATGTCAAGATTTCCAGCTTATTGACTTCACAAATTGATGTTAACAGCGTTTTATGTAGAAGTTAGAAGCATTTAACAATGAAAATTTGATTTTGGATGTCAAATGTCAAATATCTTTTTTAGCATACAACACTTCAGAGAAAGGAATCCTCATTAGAACTAAATTTAGGACGCCTAATTCTTAGTTTACAACGTAGCGTTCGTTTTGAGCAATGCCGTATTTTATTTTCCATATTTTATTTGCTAATGACTTTGCCACAATCACTGGAGTAGACAAAATATTCTAGTCATTTTTAATACTCGTACTAAAGTTGTTTTTAAACTCTCAGAAACGTGCTGAAATGTTAGTAAGAAGTATACTATGATTGTCAAAAACTATTAATTACATTTTTATTATCGTATTATCGAAAAAGAAGTTCGACGTGGTCAATTAAGTATTGTAATTATTAGTCAGTCGGCAAGTTGTCATTATCGCTTCATGCTATTGGTTTTTGCGAGCTATCTCAGCCAAGGAGCAAGCAAACTCATTTATCCCATAGATTTCAATACGACGAAGGTGGTTTGAACCATAGACTATCACGTTTTTTCAACCAAATTCATCCAACGGGCGAGCAATCTCAGCCATAGCTTGTCTGCCCATTCATTTCCTCTTCCCTTCTTTCTTTCCTCCTCCTCCGATGGCTCAGTTGCGACAAACATCCAACTCCGACAGAGAGAAGCTAATCAACGCATGGAATGATGGACAAAATTTGAGCACTGCTTCACGCATTCTCGGGATAAAGCTGAAGACGTCCAGACATATAATCCGGACTTACGTAGCTACTGGAAGAATTGCTGCTCTCCAACGTGGCGGAATAAGGGAGGAATCAAGCAAGATTGACGCAGAAATGCGCCAAGAGTTGACTCGCATTGTGGATGCCAATCCGTTTGCAACACTCGAGACCATGTGTCAGCAGCTGCACGAAAGACTGCCAAACAAAGTCTCTTATATACGAACCAATTAAATTTTTCGCTTAATAAACAAGCTATGGCTGAGATTGCTCGCCCGTTGGATGAGTTTGGTTGAAAAAACGTGATAGTCTATGGCTCAAACCACCTCCTTCGTCGTATTGAAATCTATGGGATGGATGAGTTTGCTTGCTCCTTGGCTGAGATAGCTCGCAAAAACCAATACTTATAAGCTCTCAGTCCTACTTATATAGACCCATCTACTTCACATACCTCTGGACATGACTATGATAAAAATTCTCTCCTTAGCAAACTTCCACAAGCATCCTTTGGCTAGCAAAATTCCTGCCAGCAAACTTCAAAGCAAGCGAAGATAAAAAACTACGATAGAAAAAATTCTCGACAGAACAAGGTCTAAGAATACGAGAGACACCAATTAGATGATACTAAGAAATTACAGGGTGTTTTCATCTGTTTACTGTATTTTTAGCATTTGCTTCATAACTCGAAAACAAGAACAAAATACCAGTATAAAAAGAAACTCTCGGAGCAACTAGCATGGTAAAGTTTTAAACTGCAAAAAACTCAAGCTGCTGACAAATAGCACAATGAAAACGACCGCGCTGCTGCTTTCTGTGGCCCTGGCCGCACTGCTCAGCTGCTCTGACGCGTACAGAATGTTCCAGTCTCGAATCCCGAACGGCGACCGCGTGCCGAACCCGTGCCAGCCAGGCGCCATCTGGGCCGGAGTCGGGCACCAGAGCCCCGCCGGCGCCAACGCCAGAAACCCTTTCGGCTTGGACTTCAAGGCGGCCGGCTTCCAGTGGACGGTCGACCTGTGCCGCAAAGACTCTGACGGCGACGGACTCACGAACGGTCAAGAGCTCGGAGACCCCGACTGCGTGTGGAAGGTCGGAGCCACTCCAGCGAGAACGACTGGATTGTCCCACCCCGGCATCTGCCCGCTCGACTCCGCCACGTGCAAGAACTCGTGGACCGTGTGTCCGTCAGCTACGCCAACGTTGCAGAAGGGTGGCCAGAGCTCCGAGCACCTGTTGATCATCATCATTGCGTGCAGCTGCCTCGGTTTCATGGCTTGGCTCTGATCATCTTTCTGGCAGTCAAGTTGAAGAGCGCGAGCTCGGCCGCCAACAAGGCAAACGTCTATAATTAAGTGTCCGAAAATGAAGCGAGGGGTTGATGAAGAATCTCTGGCTAAATTCTGTTTACTTAAATCAAAAAGGCCAGTTTTGACACATTGGACGACTGAGTTTGCTTATTTTTAAGAAATCGTGAAGGTCTAGAAAATCATTTCATATACACGTTCGATGTATAAGCCCTGTTAAAACAAGCGATTTTTTTGCAAAACAATTCTTACGATCGTATACATGTAAACCTTTTTTATTTGAAGGAAAGAGTAATCGGAAACAAGATGATTTTTTGGATATTCGTTAATCTTTTTGCAAAGAAAGTTTTTTGTCTTGCTGATTAAATATATTCGTAGAAAGAAAACTTTAGAAAACGGAAAATTACCATTTAAATTGAATAAAACTGTTTGATCGACGAGACTTGCTATAGTGTTGATGCTTGATCAGTACCTCACTGTAGGCGCACAGGGGTGTACTAAATTCACTAGCGCTTACAGGAAAAACCGACATCCTTAGAATGGCAGACTTTATAAGGTAATGTCAAAAGATACGAAAGATTAACACAGATAATGCAGTAACCTCGTTCACTACGTAGAAGATAGCGTCCAGAAAGGCGTGCTTTATCATCTCATTTAAAGCCTTTAGTATAGCTTTTGTCGTGCAATGTGGAGCAGTGGGCATGCAAAACGGAACGGCCTATAGAATTCTATGGCCAAGAGGTTGAGTAGAAGATAATGCATACCAGCATGGCTTTTAGGGTTCTATTGGCTCCACAAACCGTAAAAAGGCATGCGTTATCTCACTTAAATTCCTCCCTTTTCTGGAATGTAACCTAATAAATCCCGGAACATGTCACACAGTCCACAGTGCAAGGCGGCGACGATGCGCTGCCGATAGCGTACAGAAATTTGCGGACCCATTAGAGCTTAAATCGATTAACTGATAGAAAATGAAAGCGTCTTGTCTCTGTGAATAACTCAAACCGTCCCTTCTATTCTGGCTTACCGTTCCATATAGCATGACAAATCGAGTTGTCTATGGCTTGCTTTCTCGAGTTAATTCAACCGCTTAGACAAATAGAATTCTAATGGACCGTTCCGTTTTGCATGCCCACTGCTCCACATAGCACGACAAAAGCAATGGCTCTGATAAATTAACCATAGACTACAAGACCAGGAAAGCAATTGCTCTCATAGATAAATTAACCATAGACTACAAGACCGGGAAAGCAATTGCTCTCATAGATAAATTAACCATAGACTACATGACCGGGAAAGCAATTGCTCTCATAGATAAATTAACCATAGACTACAAGACCGGGAAAGCAATTGCTCTCATAGATAAATTAACCATAGACTACAAGACCGGGAAAGCAATTGCTCTCATAGATAAATTAACCATAGACTACATGACCGGAAAAGCAATTGCTCTCATAGATAAATTAACCATAGACTACAAGACCGGGAAAGCAATTGCTCTCATAGATAAATTAACCATAGACTACAAGACCGGGAAAGCAATTGCTCTCATAGATAAATTAACCATAGACTACATGACCGGAAAAGCAATTGCTCTCATAGATAAATTAACCATAGACTACAAGACCGGGAAAGCAATTGCTCTCATAGATAAATTAACCATAGACTAGAAGACCGGCGGGACCTAAAGCTGAGTAAATTTACTGTGAGCGACTGCGCCTTGTTAATTTGTAATGGCCCAATTTTACTTGTACGTTTGTCTATGGTTAAAATATAATATGTTCACAAGAAGAGCAAATGCTTGATCAAACTGCAGGATACTCTTGCAAGCAGCTGCTATCGATCCAAATGGGATCAATGCCTATTATTTATGTAGGCTAATATCTAGAATTCTGAGAGTGGGGATTGCTTGATTTCAGGGGTTGTTTACTATTGGAGGGAATGCTTACTGCTTTGTTTTATTGTGTGTATTTGTTTTTTTATAAAAAGATATAGATTTACAGCAAAGATCTTAGTCCCTGACAATTTTACTCAAATAAGGTGATTTATAAAACTGAAAGAAGGAATGCTTTTTAAGAAATGTACTTTCATTTTAACAAATGAAAGTACGTTTTATAGCTTTTATAGCTTTTTATACTTTTTATACCTTGCTTATTGGCCGCCCCGGAAGGGGGGGGCACTAGATTGCTAGTTCAAATTTACTAAAAAGATTCCAATTTTTCCGGTTGAAAATTCTTAGAGACCATTAGTAAATTCGATTTGCGCTCAACTGTTTATTTGAATTTAGGATATGAAACAGAAGAAACAGTGGGATAAAAGGGTAGAACGCAGATGAAAATGACACTATATTGTCCATAAGAGTGGCAAAAGTGGCGGTGCAAGCAAAGCGAATTAGGCGCGAACTCATGCGGTATAGCAGCAGTCTTGAGTTGAAAGGCGGCTTTTAAAAGTATTTCATAGTATTTTCAACGGTAAACATAATCTCTATGATTTAATGTTATATAAGTGTATTTATTAATTATAAAAGGCGCGCGTAAGATAATCACCTAGAACTTCACTCTACTTTCTATAAGCTCTGTCCCATATACTGTCTATAAGCTCTAAACCCTATACTGTCTATAAGCTCTAAACCCTATACTGTCTATAAGCTCTAAACTCTATACTGTCTATAAGCTCTAAACTCTATACTGTCTATAAGCTCTAAACCATATACTGTCTATAAGCTCTAAACCATATACTGTCTATAAGCTCTAAACTCTACTTTACTAATCGCAATCCTGTATTCTACTCCCAGCAAAGGGCCCACACCACAATGTCAGCCATTGCGGAGCTGCCGGCTTCAGTACATGCAAACGGCCGAGTCGATGGACACCTTGCGTCTCTGACCTCGACTCGAACGCCCGCCAGCGCCTCCAATCGTAGCTGTTGAAGCATTCGCTGACAGCTGACTGCCAACTGTTGCTGTTGTCGACGAGGCCGGTTGCTGCCACAGCGATCGAGCAGTCTCCCGAGCAGTCTCAGCCGCTTCAACCTCGGCCATCGCGTCCGACTCGAGAGCTTCGTCCAGTTCGGCAAAGCTGGACAAGTGGCCGGAATCGGCCGAGCCAAAGTGGCTCTTCTTGGATAGGAAAGCAACCGGCGGCCCGTCCACCAGGTCGTGGACGGAGTGCCGGCGCTCCGAGGCCAGCGAGGTGCTCTGGCGCCGGCCACCGACCAGCGGCTCCGACATCCGGCGCAGATGCGGCGGCAGCTGCCTGCTCGGCACCACCGTGAACTTCGAGGCGGCCGCCTCGCGCATTGCGTTGACAAACTCTTCGCTGGCGTAGGCGGCCAGTTCGAGTGTCGGCTTGTCCGACTCGCTGATCGATGACAGACTGTCCGGGTGCTGCTGCTGCTGCTGCTGCTGCTGCTGCTGCTGACTGCCTCGACGTCGCTGAGTGAGGAACGGCCGACAGTGCGCCGCCTGCGTCGGTGGCTGCGTCGGCAGGTTCAACGACGACACGGAGCTGCGACGCCGATGCGAGCCGGCGTTGGAGCTGCCGCTGCTCGTGGAAACGATGGAGCTGCGTCTTGCTCGCTGCATTCTGCAGTCCACCTGAGTGCTGTTTGGAGACCTTTAAAATGTTTTGGCTCTTGTTTTGAGTTCACCTATTGGGGACAATCTTCTGCAGCCCTCTGGCTATATTTATAGGCGATGGTTCATGACCTTAAACGGGTTTAGAGAAGTTACTCAGAGAAAACATCATTAGGGTCACCCTAAAATTCCTGGCTTGCTTACAAATTCCATTGTGCTCTGCTCTCCGCCCCCACCCTACCGCGTGTTGTCCTCAGAATCTCTGGCTAAAAATAGTTCAAAACACTCAGGGAGAGAGGCCTGTACACACTAAGGTTGCAGAAATGCGAAAACAGAAAGCAGATATCGCGTACGTAATACGGAGAGCGCCTGTTTACTGGGCGTTGAGTCTTCTTACATGGCCAGGGGTGTAGCCAAATGCCCAGACTCAAGGTTGTGAGGAGAAAAAAATACAGAACAGCCAGAGACAGCCAACAACAGTAGCTGAAGGGTTTTCTATGCGCGTCACATGAGAATGAACTGCCAAGCCTCTGCTCAAAATGGATGTTTACCGCAGACTCTAATGCGTGTTTCTCATTAACTATTTATATAATCGAAAAACTGAAAAACATATTTACTCAGCTGCAGCCTCTGTCATGATTTGTGATGTTGGAATTTCTATACTCGGAGCATACTTTTAAAAAGTTTTGCAGTGTTTTTGTGTCCGTGCAAATACGAATACGCAGTTTTCTGGGCTCATATGAGGCATCTCTTAATATCGTTTGCAATAACTCTCATCGCTCCTCTGCTTGCTCTCATCTCTCCTTTGCTTGCTCTCATCTCTCCTTTGCTTGCTCTCATCGCTCCTTTGCTTGCTCTCATCTCTCCTCTGCTTGCTCTCATCGCTCCTTTGCTTGCTCTCATTTCTCCTCTGCTTACTCTCATCTCTCCTCTGCTTGCTCTCATCTCTCCTCTGCTTGCTCTCATCTCTCCTCTGCTTGCTCTCATCTCTCCTCTGCTTGCTCTCATCTCTCCTCTGCTTGCTCTCATCTCTTCTCTGCTTACTCTCATCTCTCCTCTGCTTGCTCTCATCTCTCCTCTGCTTACTCTCATCTCTCCTCTGCTTACTCTCATCTCTCCTCTTCTTGCTCTTATCTCTCTCCCTGCATCCCTCTGTTTGCTCTCATCTCTCACCCTACATCCCTCTGCTTGCTCTCATCTCTCTCCCTACATCCCTCTGTTTGCTCTCATCTCTCTCCCTACATCCCTCTGTTTGCTCTCATCTCTCTCCCTACATCCCTCTGTTTGCTCTCATCTCTCTCCCTACATCCCTCTGTTTGCTCTCACCTCTCTCCCTGCATCCCTCTGTTTGCTCTCATCTCTCTCCCTACATCCCTCTGTTTGCTCTCATCTCTCTCCCTACATCCCTCTGCTTGCTCTCATCTCTCTCCCTGCATCCCTCTGTTTGCTCTCATCTCTCTCCCTACATCCCTCTGTTTGCTCTCATCTCTCTCCCTGCATCCCTGCATAAAATAGGCAAAGAATATTGCAAAATTTTGAAGAGGATTTACCTGCCATCTTCAATAAAAGTGTTTATTTGTAATTGTCAACCTTCTCAATGATTTACATACCAATATGAGATCGTATAGACTATGGCAATAAGCTGGCAAAATAGGATTGTCAAAAAGTCTTGCAAAATACAGGCTGAGATAATTATTCTGGCAAGTATGCCTGTTGAATTCCAGACAAGACAAATTCATTTCTGTAACGAAGCCGTTTCACGATAAAAGTTTTTCGCGCCAATTCAAATATAAGATTCTGTTTGCCATTGTCATTTGGATGTTTGTTTTAGCAGCTCTGCAAAGTTTAACGAACATTTTTATCCCATTCTGCAAGTTAAGTGTGGGGTGTACGAGTAAATTTGAGGTGTACAATTGACACGCACAGTGCAGGTGAACGAGGGGATGAAAGAGGATTTGGAAAGTAAGCTCACACTCTCTCAGCCTCTCACACTCTCTCAGCCTCTCACACTCTCTCAGACCCTCTCAGATCCTCTCAGGCTTTCTCAGACGATCTATTACTTCTCTTCCTATAAGTACGTGCGAGGGTGTGAGAGTGTGAGTGGGTGAGAGGTTATGAAAATGTGTGAGAGGGTATGAAAAGATGTGAGAGGGTATGAGTGGTTGTGATATCATATGAGATATGAGAAATGAGATATGAGAAATGAGAAATGAGAAATGAGATATGAGAAATGAGATGTGAGAATTAGATAAGAGGTATAATATGTGAGGATGCGAGATTTGAGGTAAAATATATGAGATATGAGATATGAGATACGAGATATTAAGATATGAGATATGAGATATGAGGTAAAAGATATGAGATATGAGATATGAGATACGAGATATTAAGATATGAGATATGAGATATAAGATATGAGATATGAGTTATAAGATACACCAGAGTCACCTGATGCGGTACCGCAGAAACCTCTCCTGCTCGATGAGGTCATTCAGCTGGGCCAGCAGCCGGTCCGTCTCTGTGTTGCCCCGCTGGCTGCGTTGGAATGCGCTGAAGTTCGAAAATTCGAATTGATTTGAGAGGCTGCCTAGAAAAACTGTTTGACTAGAGACCCCAGGATTCAAAGCCTCACTTGAAAACCGGGCCCTCATGCAGCTGTCCATCAATTCGGAAGCCGTCAGCAGAACTGGCCATAAGCAGCAGTGACAGCAGCAGCAGCAGCAGAGGCAGCAGTGGCATCTGTCGAGTTGGTTGATGCATCATATTTTTCTTAGAAATCGAGTATCTTTGTCCTTCAGAGGATTCGTTTTGCGGTCGCTGAAATGAGGCGATGAAGTTTAGTGCTTTGTTTACATTGCAAATGGCTTGTCTTAAAAAAGGAATAAAAATCAAGTCCGCACTGTGCTACTTTAAGTAGAGCAAAAAGGTAGAATATATCTTGAATTAACAGTTTTTTATTGCTGAAACCGAAAAGGTCCGTAGTTTATTAGTTAGAGAGAATAAATTTGAGTAACAACAGTGCTTTATTATATGCCTTCTATGCTACTTGGCTTTTGTAAGTAGCTGCTAGCGACATCTTGTCCGTTTCTTAGTATTCATTTGATGCGTTTTTTCAGTCTCTTTGTCCTGCAGATTCCAGATTGAGTCCGGGTTGCTCAGCCCATTCTGAAAGTGGAAATCGCATTGAATAGAATTTTTTATCTGGTCTATCTATCTATCTATCTATCTATCTATCTATCTATCTATCTATCTATCTATCTATCTATCTATCTATCTATCTATCTATCTATCTATCTATCTATCTATCTATCTATCTATCTATCTATCTATCTATCTATCTATCTATCTATCTATCTATCTATCTATCTATCTATCTATCTATCTATCTATCTATCTATCTATCTATCTATCTATCTATCTATCTATCTATCTATCTATCTATCTATCTATCTATCTATCTATCTATCTATCTATCTATCTATCTATCTATCTATCTATCTATCTATCTATCTATCTATCTATCTATCTACCATCTATCTATCTATCTATCTATCTATCTATCTATCTATCTATCTATCTATCTATCTATCTATCTATCTATCTATCTATCTATCTATCTATCTATCTATCTATCTATCTATCTATCTATCTATCTATCTATCTATCTATCTATCTATCTATCTATCTATCTATCTATCTATCTATCTATCTATCTATCTATCTATCTATCTATCTATCTATCTATCTATCTATCTATCTATCTATCTATCTATCTATCTATCTATCTATCTATCTATCTATCTATCTATCTATCTATCTATCTATCTATCTATCTATCTATCTATCTATCTATCTATCTATCTATCTATCTATCTATCTATCTATCTATCTATCTATCTATCTATCTATCTATCTATCTATCTATCTATCTATCTACCATCTATCTATCTATCTATCTATCTATCTATCTATCTATCTATCTATCTATCTATCTATCTATCTATCTATCTATCTATCTATCTATATATCTATCCAGCTCACCGAATCCTCTGGTTCAGGAAGTCGTTCTTGGCTTTGTAGTCGGCCAGGCGGGCCAGCAGTCGAGCAGCGTCGAACGAAGCCCTCGACCGCTTGCGCAGCAGCATGTTGCTCATCAGATTGTACTCGTAGCGCCTGAAGTAGAGCAACATACGGGTGCAGCCAGAATGTCAGTTTCTAAGAATCAGAACAAGGTAAAACTTTATTAGTAACCAAGGAAACTTGAAGCTCAGAGACATAGCTAACAAAGCAAAGATGAATACACTGAGACCTCCGAGGCCGGAAGGTGCGGGATGCCAGATCCCGGCTGCAAACTTTGCCTCACCGATTGCTTCTTGTTGACTGAAGTTTGTTTTGAGGAAAGTCAAACAGTGAATTTTCTTGCTGTCACTGCTGGGCCGGTGTCGGAAGTCACACCGGCAGCGGCTGACTTCGGCGTACAGAGCGGCGCTTGGCAAACTCCGGCTCGCGGGCCTGGCCTGCTCAGGGCTTGTCTCTTCTCTCCTCTCTTCTCTTCTCTCTTCTCTTCTCTCTCCTCTCTTCTCTTCTCTCCTCTCTTCTCTCTTTTCTCCCCTCTTCTTTCCTCTCTTCTCTTTTCTCTCCCCTCTTCTCTCTTCTCTTCTCTCTCCTCTCTTCTCTCTTCTCTCCTCTCTTCTCTCTTTTCTCCCCTCTTCTCTCTTCTCTTCTCTCTCCTCTCTTATCTCTTCTCTCTTCTCTCTTCTCTTCTCTCTCCTCTCTTCTCTCTTCTCTCCTCTCTTCTCTCTTTTCTCCTCTTTTCTCTCCTCTCTTCTCTCTTTTCTCCCCTCTTCTCTCCTCTCTTCTCTCCTCTCTTCTCTCCTCTCTTCTCTCTTTTCTCCCCTCTTCTCTCTTATCTTCTCTCTCTTCTCTCCTCTCTTCTCTCTTCTCTCCTCTCTTCTCTCTTTTCTCCCCTCTTCTCTCTTATCTTCTCTCTCTTCTCTCCTCTCTTCTCTCCTCTCTTCTCTCTTTTCTCCCCTCTTCTCTCTTCTCTTCTCTCTCCTCTCTTCTTTCTTTTCTCCCCTCTTCTCTCTTCTCTCCTCTCTTCTCTCTTCTCTCCCCACTTCTCTCTTCTCTCTCTTCTACCCTCTTCTCTCTTTTCTCCCTTCTTCTCTCTTCTCTTCTTTCTTCTCTTCTCTCCTCTCTTCCCTCTCTTCCCCTCTTACCTAGGTCGCAGTCATGAGGTGGATTCTTTATCTGACACAAGCTCCTACAGAGATGGATTCTACACGGGTGCGCTTGAGCAGATTAGAGCTGCTACATCAAAGGCAATTCAGAGTAGCTACTCACAGTTTTGGACTGAGCTCTCCATCATACGGCAGGTCAGCCATGACGTCAGCAGCCGAAGTTGGAGCGCCTTCGGCGATACCGCAGCACTGCAGCGCCACCAGCATGAAGCAGCTGACGGTGACGAGGAGAATTCTTGGCGACATTTGCAGTCCGTTTTAACCTGAACAGGGTGGCCAGCATCACTGATTGACGTTAATTGCTTCCCAGCAGCAATGGATGCGGGTTGGTGTCCGGTTTCTTGATTTAAAAATATTACGTGTAGCCAGGATTCTTTATTGAAGCGGCATTATGGGGGCGCCATTGTGGGGCGCCATTGTGGGGGGCATTGTGGGGGGCGCCATTGTGGGGGGCATTGTGGGGGGCGCCATTGTGGGGGACGCCATTGTGGGAGGGCATTGTGGGGCGCCATTGTGGGGGACGCCATTGTGGGAGGACATTGTGGGGCGCCATTGTGGGGCGCCATTGTGGGAGGGCATTGTGGGGCGCCATTGTGGGGCGCCATTGTGGAGGGCTTTATGGGGGGCGCCATTGTGGAGGGCATTGTGGGGGGCGCCATTGTGGGGGGCGCCATTGTGGGGGCGCCATTGTGGGGGCTTTATGGGGGGCGCCATTGTGGGGGGGCATTGTGGGGGGGCATTGTGGGGCGCCATTACGGGGCGCCATTGTGGGGCACCATTTTTTTCCGGCACCAAGGGGCGCCAGCACCAAGGGGCGCCAGCACCAAGGGGCGCCAGCACCAAGGGGCGCCAGCACCAAGGGGCGCCAGCACCAAGGGGCGCCAGCACCAAGGGGCGCCAGCACCAAGGGGCGCCAGCACCAAGGGGCGCCAGCACCAAGGGGCGCCAGCACCAAGGGGCGCCAATCACAGTATATGCAAGATCCAACAAACGCAGTCTTACCTAGCTGTGAAATTTGTTTTATTCCTAGATATTCCCGTCAAGGATCCTTGCGAAGAACAAAAGCAGCAGAAGGAAAAGTGAGGATGGCAAAGCAGATTTTATGCGATGTTACTGAAAATTGAAGATAGGTAGTCATTGGCTGCTGCCCGAGAGAAGGATGATGCTCAAATTCAGAGAGGTTGGGTGCATGCCCAAGCCAAAATTGGGAGAATCGCTAAAAAACACACTGTGAGTGAACTGCTCACTAAGAGGCCTTGAAGAGGCCACTTGTCATGGGCTACAGAAATCACGCTTGCTTATAGCAGCGCAAATGTGGCATTTCTGCTTGCTTGCGATAAATCGGTCTCTTTAATAAAAAATGAGCTTTTTTTGAAGCAACAACACGTTGCTTCTCAGTCATTTCAACTTAGTTTAGGTTCCTTTAAGACCGATTGCTTTGATAACCTGTTGAGCAGCTGCTTGCAAACAAAGGTATCTTTGTTTTTTAGCACTGCGAATAGCAGTTTATAGTGACGGTTTTCTTACAATTCCTGCAAGGACCATTAAAACTATTGGGACGCGTAAATCAGATGGTTGTCCATGGCAAGGTAACTAACTAAGTAACTAACTAACTAAATAACTAACTGACTGACGGAATAACTAACTGAATAATTGATTTACTAACTAATTAACTAATTAACTAATTAACTACTTACTAAACTACTAACTAACTAGCTAACTAACTAACCAAAAACTAACTAACTAACTAACTAACTAACTAACTAACTAACTAACTAACTAACTAGCTAGCTAACTAACTAACTAACTAACTAACTAGCTAACTAACTAGCTAACTAACTAACTAACTAACTAACTAACTAACTAACTAACTAACTAACTAACTAACTAACTAACTAACTAACTAGCTATCTAACTAACTAACTAACTAACTAACTAACTAACTAACTAACTAACTAACTAACTAACTAACTAACTAACTAACTAACTAACTAACTAACTAACTAACTAACTAGCTAACTAACTAACTAACTAACTAACTAACTAACTAACTAACTAACTAACTAACTAACTAAATAACTATCTAACTAACTAACTAACTAGCTAACTAACTAACTAACTAACTAACTAACTAACTAACTAACTAACTAACCAACTAGCTAACTAACTAGCTAACTAACTAGCTAACTAACTAACTAACTAACTAACTAACTAACTAGCTAACTAACTAGCTAACTAACTAACTAACTAACTAACTAACTAACTAAATAACTATCTAACTATCTGGCTAACTAATTAATGATTTTAGCAATGGTTGCGTGGAAGGCTAAAAAGTATCAAATCGCCAGAGCCAAAGTCAAAGTCTGCCTGAAGAGCAGTGCTCAAAGACAGTTTGCCCATTAAATGTTACATGAGGCGAGTCACATTGTCCTTCGTGTTTTACAGCACGCAAACTCAACAGATTTGACGTAAGCGCGTCAGTTATGAGATTTCCTATATACTAAATACGTACTAAAATTACCGCTTGCTTTTCCTGAAGAATCAATTCCATTTATGGCAATAGTGGCTTAGGTTGTCATAGCAACAAGTCCACTAAACAAAAATGAGTCACCTATGTGATTGATTCCAGAAAAAACGTCTCAACCGATTTTCATAAAACTTGCACTGTTCTATCAAAAATTTTCCTGTGACAGTTCATATGTATCGTCTCTAAGAATATAGTATCGATGCTAATTAGGGGATTGAATATTCGAGAAACATGCTCTTTTTGCAATGGTCAAGCAGAACTTTTCGACTATGAACTTGAGGTTAAACGACGTTGTTAACTTTTATGAAGACTGATACTGACTGACTGAGAAATTGATTACGTCATAACTGCTTCTTGTGACTTTTACTCTAACCGACTTAATATGAGATTTGGAACTGACTAATTGTAAAAAAAATAATTGATTACACCTGCCCGAATTGGGCCAGATGTGCAACCGACAGCTCAGCCGCAGCTATTGCGCGGCGCATCTGAAGGCTGCGTACGGCTGTTCAGTCCAAGGACTGGGGGGTCACCACACACACCCTCAATTACCCCAGCTAATGCTGGCACCCATTTTATCGCTAGGTGAACTGAAGCAATGCAGAGTTAAGTGTCTTGCTCAAGGACACAAATTGTTCCGAGTGGGATCGGGAATCGAACCCTCGACCTTCAAGCCGTGAGTCCGACGCTCTGACCACTAGGCTACAACCCCCCCCCCCACTGGGCTACAGCCCCCTGAACAGACTGAAACTGCTAGTTTTATCATGTTGAATTATTTTTATTAGAAGCTCTGTCCATCTGAAGCAGACATAACAAAAGGATATACAAGAAATTTAGAAACCAATCAAAAATAGTAAAATATTTCGACTTTGGCAATTTTCTGATCAAATAGAGCTTTGCACCCGAAGAGCATTCTCTATCATAACCGCTATCAGTAGCGTCGTTGTCAAGCAACCATTGCCATCGCAACGAGTCTGCATCTCTCAAGTCTCCACGAAACCGCAACGAGTTCAACAATACACCATTGATAAAAAACCATTGCCAAAGCAACCAAGTAAGAATCGGTTGTTGCTAAGCAACCATTGCCAAAGCAACTAAGTAAGAACCGGTTGTTGCTAAGCAACCATTGCCAAAGCAACCAAGTAAGAACCGGTTGTTGCTAAGCAACCATTGCCAAAGCAACCAAGCAAGAACCGGTTGTTGCTATGCAACCGTTGCCGTAGCAACAAAGTAAAAACCTGTTGTCGCTAAGCTACCATTGCCATAGCAACCAATTAAGAACCGGTTGTTGCTACGCAAACAATTGCCATAGCAACAAAGTAAAACTGGTTGTGGCTAAGCCACTATTGCCATAGCAACCAAGTAAGAACCGGTTTTTGCTAAGCTACTATTGCCAAAGCAACCAAGTAAGAATCGGTTGTTGCTAAGCAACCATTGCCAAAGCAACTAAGTAAGAACCGGTTGTTGCTAAGCAACCATTGCCGTAGCAACAAAGTAAAAACCGGTTGTCGCTAAGCTACCATTATTGCCATAGCAACAAAGTAAGAAACGGTTTTTGCTAAGCCACAATTGCCATAGAAACAAAGTATAAACAATTGTTTCAAAACAGTTGTTTCAACCAAGTAAGAACCGGTTGTTGCTAAGCTACCATTGCCCTAGCAACCACAAACAGGTGAACAGTTGCCACGGCAACGCAGAAGCCGCAGCCGTTGACTGTGCCACCTCCGCTCGCAGTTCCTCCCCCCTGCCCGAGTCTGCTCGAGTCGAAGCCTCCTCGGTCGAAGCGCGACGTCGACGGCGGCGGTGGCGGAGGCGGCGGCCGCTTAACGTAGGTGATGAGGGCGGACCGACGCTTGGCCAGGCGGGGCTCCAGCCTCACCTCGGGCAGTTGCCTAGCAACCAGCAGAGCGACTAGGCGCAGCTGGCGCAAACAAAAGTGCAACAGCCTCAGCAACCCGCCGTTGTCGCCTCGCCCTTACTAAAACTGTTGCCTGCTTCTCATGAGATTTGATATTCGATGCGGAAAGTGATAGATGACAATTTTGCCTAATGGCGTTCCTTGGCACCCAAAAAATTGCACGGTTCCCTAGAATCAGAGACGATCAGTTCCTCGATGGAAAAGCGGTCCACCTCTGCGAATCAATTGAATTACGTTTGCAGCTTTTCCTGCTCCGGTGGGTGACAATGCGACTGCTCATGCCGTTTTGGTGAGGAAATTTTGTTTGGCAGAAATTCAGTGCCAAATTTGGAAAAAGCAGTTTCCACGCGCTTGAATGTCTAATGGCTGATAAAACGAAAAAATAATCAGAGATATCAATTCTGCCGCCTGTGATAACATTATAGCTAATAATGGCACTGCCATCGATGTTAATAATGGCACTAAAGATGCTAATAATGGCACTATCGATGCTGATAATGGCACTATCGATGCTGATAATGGCACTATCGATGCTGATAATGGCACTATCGATGCTGATAATGGCACTATCGATGCTGATAATGGCACTATCGATGCTGATAATGGCACTATCGATGCTGATAATGGCACTATCGATGCTGATAATGGCACTATCGATGCTGATAATGGCACTATCGATGCTGATAATAGCACTATCGATGCTGATAATGGCCACTATTCATGCTGATAATGGCACTATCGATGCTGATAATGGCCACTATCGATGCTGATAATGGCACTATCGATGCTGATAATAGCACTATCGATGCTGATAATGGCCACTATTCATGCTGATAATGGCACTATCGATGCTGATAATGGCACTATCGATGCTGATAATGGCACTATCGATGCTGATAATGGCACTATCGATGCTGATAATGGCACTATCGATGCTGATAATGGCACTATCGATGCTGATAATGGCACTATCGATGCTGATAATGGCACTATCGATGCTGATAATGGCCACTATTCATGCTGATAATGGCACTATCGATGCTGATAATGGCACTATCGATGCTGATAATGGCACTATCGATGCTGATAATAGCACTATCGATGCTGATAATGGCCACTATTCATGCTGATAATGGCACTATCGATGCTGATAATGGCACTATCGATGCTGATAATGGCACTATCGATGCTGATAATGGCACTATCGATGCTGATAATAGCACTAACGGGGCGCCATTGTGGGGGCTTTATGGGGGGCGCCATTGTGGGGGGGCATTGTGGGGGGGCATTGTGGGGCGCCATTACGGGGCGCCATTGTGGGGCACCATTTTTTTCCGGCACCAAGGGGCGCCAGCACCAAGGGGCGCCAGCACCAAGGGGCGCCAGCACCAAGGGGCGCCAGCACCAAGGGGCGCCAGCACCAAGGGGCGCCAGCACCAAGGGGCGCCAGCACCAAGGGGCGCCAGCACCAAGGGGCGCCAGCACCAAGGGGCGCCAGCACCAAGGGGCGCCAATCACAGTATATGCAAGATCCAACAAACGCAGTCTTACCTAGCTGTGAAATTTGTTTTATTCCTAGATATTCCCGTCAAGGATCCTTGCGAAGAACAAAAGCAGCAGAAGGAAAAGTGAGGATGGCAAAGCAGATTTTATGCGATGTTACTGAAAATTGAAGATAGGTAGTCATTGGCTGCTGCCCGAGAGAAGGATGATGCTCAAATTCAGAGAGGTTGGGTGCATGCCCAAGCCAAAATTGGGAGAATCGCTAAAAAACACACTGTGAGTGAACTGCTCACTAAGAGGCCTTGAAGAGGCCACTTGTCATGGGCTACAGAAATCACGCTTGCTTATAGCAGCGCAAATGTGGCATTTCTGCTTGCTTGCGATAAATCGGTCTCTTTAATAAAAAATGAGCTTTTTTTGAAGCAACAACACGTTGCTTCTCAGTCATTTCAACTTAGTTTAGGTTCCTTTAAGACCGATT
The DNA here is from genome assembly GCA_002269645.1 of Macrostomum lignano. Taxonomy (NCBI): domain Eukaryota; kingdom Metazoa; phylum Platyhelminthes; family Macrostomidae; genus Macrostomum; species Macrostomum lignano. The sequence continues at coordinate 67,461 of NIVC01001840.1, read as the reverse complement.
GCTTTGATAACCTGTTGAGCAGCTGCTTGCAAACAAAGGTATCTTTGTTTTTTAGCACTGCGAATAGCAGTTTATAGTGACGGTTTTCTTACAATTCCTGCAAGGACCATTAAAACTATTGGGACGCGTAAATCAGATGGTTGTCCATGGCAAGGTAACTAACTAAGTAACTAACTAACTAAATAACTAACTGACTGACGGAATAACTAACTGAATAATTGATTTACTAACTAATTAACTAATTAACTAATTAACTACTTACTAAACTACTAACTAACTAGCTAACTAACTAACCAAAAACTAACTAACTAACTAACTAACTAACTAACTAACTAACTAACTAACTAACTAACTAGCTAGCTAACTAACTAACTAACTAACTAACTAGCTAACTAACTAGCTAACTAACTAACTAACTAACTAACTAACTAACTAACTAACTAACTAACTAACTAACTAACTAACTAACTAACTAGCTATCTAACTAACTAACTAACTAACTAACTAACTAACTAACTAACTAACTAACTAACTAACTAACTAACTAACTAACTAACTAACTAACTAACTAACTAGCTAACTAACTAACTAACTAACTAACTAACTAACTAACTAACTAACTAACTAACTAACTAACTAAATAACTATCTAACTAACTAACTAACTAGCTAACTAACTAACTAACTAACTAACTAACTAACTAACTAACTAACTAACTAACCAACTAGCTAACTAACTAGCTAACTAACTAGCTAACTAACTAACTAACTAACTAACTAACTAACTAGCTAACTAACTAGCTAACTAACTAACTAACTAACTAACTAACTAACTAAATAACTATCTAACTATCTGGCTAACTAATTAATGATTTTAGCAATGGTTGCGTGGAAGGCTAAAAAGTATCAAATCGCCAGAGCCAAAGTCAAAGTCTGCCTGAAGAGCAGTGCTCAAAGACAGTTTGCCCATTAAATGTTACATGAGGCGAGTCACATTGTCCTTCGTGTTTTACAGCACGCAAACTCAACAGATTTGACGTAAGCGCGTCAGTTATGAGATTTCCTATATACTAAATACGTACTAAAATTACCGCTTGCTTTTCCTGAAGAATCAATTCCATTTATGGCAATAGTGGCTTAGGTTGTCATAGCAACAAGTCCACTAAACAAAAATGAGTCACCTATGTGATTGATTCCAGAAAAAACGTCTCAACCGATTTTCATAAAACTTGCACTGTTCTATCAAAAATTTTCCTGTGACAGTTCATATGTATCGTCTCTAAGAATATAGTATCGATGCTAATTAGGGGATTGAATATTCGAGAAACATGCTCTTTTTGCAATGGTCAAGCAGAACTTTTCGACTATGAACTTGAGGTTAAACGACGTTGTTAACTTTTATGAAGACTGATACTGACTGACTGAGAAATTGATTACGTCATAACTGCTTCTTGTGACTTTTACTCTAACCGACTTAATATGAGATTTGGAACTGACTAATTGTAAAAAAAATAATTGATTACACCTGCCCGAATTGGGCCAGATGTGCAACCGACAGCTCAGCCGCAGCTATTGCGCGGCGCATCTGAAGGCTGCGTACGGCTGTTCAGTCCAAGGACTGGGGGGGTCACCACACACACCCTCAATTACCCCAGCTAATGCTGGCACCCATTTTATCGCTAGGTGAACTGAAGCAATGCAGAGTTAAGTGTCTTGCTCAAGGACACAAATTGTTCCGAGTGGGATCGGGAATCGAACCCTCGACCTTCAAGCCGTGAGTCCGACGCTCTGACCACTAGGCTACAACCCCCCCCCCACTGGGCTACAGCCCCCTGAACAGACTGAAACTGCTAGTTTTATCATGTTGAATTATTTTTATTAGAAGCTCTGTCCATCTGAAGCAGACATAACAAAAGGATATACAAGAAATTTAGAAACCAATCAAAAATAGTAAAATATTTCGACTTTGGCAATTTTCTGATCAAATAGAGCTTTGCACCCGAAGAGCATTCTCTATCATAACCGCTATCAGTAGCGTCGTTGTCAAGCAACCATTGCCATCGCAACGAGTCTGCATCTCTCAAGTCTCCACGAAACCGCAACGAGTTCAACAATACACCATTGATAAAAAACCATTGCCAAAGCAACCAAGTAAGAATCGGTTGTTGCTAAGCAACCATTGCCAAAGCAACTAAGTAAGAACCGGTTGTTGCTAAGCAACCATTGCCAAAGCAACCAAGTAAGAACCGGTTGTTGCTAAGCAACCATTGCCAAAGCAACCAAGCAAGAACCGGTTGTTGCTATGCAACCGTTGCCGTAGCAACAAAGTAAAAACCTGTTGTCGCTAAGCTACCATTGCCATAGCAACCAATTAAGAACCGGTTGTTGCTACGCAAACAATTGCCATAGCAACAAAGTAAAACTGGTTGTGGCTAAGCCACTATTGCCATAGCAACCAAGTAAGAACCGGTTTTTGCTAAGCTACTATTGCCAAAGCAACCAAGTAAGAATCGGTTGTTGCTAAGCAACCATTGCCAAAGCAACTAAGTAAGAACCGGTTGTTGCTAAGCAACCATTGCCGTAGCAACAAAGTAAAAACCGGTTGTCGCTAAGCTACCATTATTGCCATAGCAACAAAGTAAGAAACGGTTTTTGCTAAGCCACAATTGCCATAGAAACAAAGTATAAACAATTGTTTCAAAACAGTTGTTTCAACCAAGTAAGAACCGGTTGTTGCTAAGCTACCATTGCCCTAGCAACCACAAACAGGTGAACAGTTGCCACGGCAACGCAGAAGCCGCAGCCGTTGACTGTGCCACCTCCGCTCGCAGTTCCTCCCCCCTGCCCGAGTCTGCTCGAGTCGAAGCCTCCTCGGTCGAAGCGCGACGTCGACGGCGGCGGTGGCGGAGGCGGCGGCCGCTTAACGTAGGTGATGAGGGCGGACCGACGCTTGGCCAGGCGGGGCTCCAGCCTCACCTCGGGCAGTTGCCTAGCAACCAGCAGAGCGACTAGGCGCAGCTGGCGCAAACAAAAGTGCAACAGCCTCAGCAACCCGCCGTTGTCGCCTCGCCCTTACTAAAACTGTTGCCTGCTTCTCATGAGATTTGATATTCGATGCGGAAAGTGATAGATGACAATTTTGCCTAATGGCGTTCCTTGGCACCCAAAAAATTGCACGGTTCCCTAGAATCAGAGACGATCAGTTCCTCGATGGAAAAGCGGTCCACCTCTGCGAATCAATTGAATTACGTTTGCAGCTTTTCCTGCTCCGGTGGGTGACAATGCGACTGCTCATGCCGTTTTGGTGAGGAAATTTTGTTTGGCAGAAATTCAGTGCCAAATTTGGAAAAAGCAGTTTCCACGCGCTTGAATGTCTAATGGCTGATAAAACGAAAAAATAATCAGAGATATCAATTCTGCCGCCTGTGATAACATTATAGCTAATAATGGCACTGCCATCGATGTTAATAATGGCACTAAAGATGCTAATAATGGCACTATCGATGCTGATAATGGCACTATCGATGCTGATAATGGCACTATCGATGCTGATAATGGCACTATCGATGCTGATAATGGCACTATCGATGCTGATAATGGCACTATCGATGCTGATAATGGCACTATCGATGCTGATAATGGCACTATCGATGCTGATAATGGCACTATCGATGCTGATAATGGCACTATCGATGCTGATAATAGCACTATCGATGCTGATAATGGCCACTATTCATGCTGATAATGGCACTATCGATGCTGATAATGGCCACTATCGATGCTGATAATGGCACTATCGATGCTGATAATAGCACTATCGATGCTGATAATGGCCACTATTCATGCTGATAATGGCACTATCGATGCTGATAATGGCACTATCGATGCTGATAATGGCACTATCGATGCTGATAATGGCACTATCGATGCTGATAATGGCACTATCGATGCTGATAATGGCACTATCGATGCTGATAATGGCACTATCGATGCTGATAATGGCACTATCGATGCTGATAATGGCCACTATTCATGCTGATAATGGCACTATCGATGCTGATAATGGCACTATCGATGCTGATAATGGCACTATCGATGCTGATAATAGCACTATCGATGCTGATAATGGCCACTATTCATGCTGATAATGGCACTATCGATGCTGATAATGGCACTATCGATGCTGATAATGGCACTATCGATGCTGATAATGGCACTATCGATGCTGATAATAGCACTATCGATGCTGATAATGGCCACTATTCATGCTGATAATGGCACTATCGATGCTGATAATGGCACTATCGATGCTGATAATGGCACTATCGATGCTGATAATGGCACTATCGATGCTGATAATGGCCACTATTCATGCTGATAATGGCACTATCGATGCTGATAATGGCACTATCGATGCTGATAATGGCACTATCGATGCTGATAATAGCACTATCGATGCTGATAATGGCCACTATTCATGCTGATAATGGCACTATCGATGCGATTATTGGCACCATTCATGCTGATAATGAAACTATCCATGTTGATAATTGCACTATCCATGCTAATAATGGCACTATCCATATCGATAATGGCACTATCGATGTTCATAATGGCACTGTGGATGCTAATAATGGCACTAATAACAGTTTTTTAGTGTAAAACATGAATAATGGCACTAACTATAGACCTCAGAAGAAACCAAACTAACACGGAACCTGGAACATACGAGTAGCTTTTTTCAGATTCATTTAAAAGAAAATAGAACAACTTTTTTTGACGTTTCCGTTTTTAAGCGATTAAAAAGATTTCGGTGGGCATCAAGTCACGGAGATAACTCCTGAAGTCTTATTAACTTTTAGTTGATTGACAGGTAAGGCAGGAAAGAAGCATGTAAATATGCTTGCCAAGGGCAACTTCGGATTTTGTCTGACGGGACACGCAGCCTCGTTTTCGGGAATTATTGAATTTCAACTTAAAAACTGGAATAAGAGAGCTTGTCATTTTGTTGGACAGTGTCACCTGTTAGACAGTATGTGTCACCTGTTAGACAGTGTGTGTCACCTGTTAGACAGTGTGTGTCACCTGTTAGGCAGTGTGTGTCACCTGTTAGATAGTGTGTTTCACCTGTTAGATAGTGTCACCTGTTAGACAGTGAGTGTCACCTGTTCGACAGTGTGTGTTACCTGTTCGACCGTGTCAACTGTTAGACAGCGTGTGTCACCTGCTAGACAGTGTGTGTCACCTGTTAGATAGTGAGTGTCACCTGTTCGTGAGTGTCACCTGTTCGACAGTGTCACCTGTTAGACAGTATGTGTCACCTGTTAGACAGTGTGTGTCACCTGTTAGACAGTGTGTGTCACCTGTTAGACAGTGTGTGTCACCTGTTAGACAGTGTGTGTCACCTGTTAGACAGTGTGTGTCACCTGTTAGACAGTGTGTGTGTCACCTGTTAGACAGTGTGTGTTACCTGTTCGACCGTGTCACCTGTTAGACAGTGTGTGTTACCTGTTCGACCGTGTCACCTGTTAGTCAGTGTGTGTTACCTGTTCGACCGTGTCACCTGTTAGTCAGTGTGTGTCACCTGCTAGACAGTGTGTGTCACCTGTTAGATAGTGAGTGTCACCTATTCGACAGTGTCACCTGTTAGACAGTGTGTGTTACCTGTTCGACCGTGTCACCTGTTAGTCAGTGTGTGTCACCTGCTAGACAGTGTGTGTCACCTGTTAGATAGTGAGTGTCACCTATTCGACAGTGTCACCTGTTAGACAGTGTGTGTTACCTGTTCGACCGTGTCACCTGTTAGTCAGTGTGTGTCACCTGCTAGACAGTGTGTGTCACCTGTTAGATAGTGAGTGTCACCTATTCGACAGTGTCACCTGTTAGACAGTGTCACCTGTTAGACAGTGTCACCTGTTAGACCCTGACTGTCAAATTTTCTCCAATAAAAGAAGGATTCCATTAGCAAGCAAGTCAAGTAAGAAGCAGCAATTTAACAGTGAGCAGTAATCTCATCTAAACGCTAGCAATGCAGGCTGTAATACACTTTATTCAGCTGGGTTTTGATTGCTTCAATTTAAAATTTACACTCAAGTGACAGGATAATCTTGATTGCATAATGGGCGCATTTAAACAGCTAAAAATAGACAGTTTGATTAGCCAAACAATGAGCAAATTAATAACAAAACTAATGATTGCACACTTTCTTAGAAATGAAAAATTACAACATTCGAGTCAATGACAGGTTTGTTTTTAGAAAAAAATAGCGTAGAAACTCACGCGGTAGGCTGAAAGTAGTTGATGAGAATATTAGCAGCTATTGTTTTGCATTGTAGAGCAGTTTGCATTGGAAAGTGAAGGAGGCAAGTTTAACTGATTTCATAAGTGCAAAGCGATTGAAAGACTCGATCAAGCGGATGGAGACTGCGGCCGCCCCTCCCCTATGACTCATCATTGAAAAGCGACTGTACTTTTAGGAGCAGCGGAGACTACATTAAAAAATAGAATTTTGAAAACAAATCGCTTAGCTCGGAATCAGAAGCGCTAAAATAATTGATTGCTAGAAGCAATCATATCGGAAAGCAGTATCATTAAAAAGTCATTACTTTTTAACAAAACTTTTTCCGAACTAATTATTCGTCTTGTAATAATTAATTATGCATGAAATTAACGAGCTAAACATGCTATAGCACCTTACACTAGTCTTATTTGTTGTATAGAGATCACCGTTGCTATACCAACAAAAAGTACTTGCTAAATACAAACTGTTGCCATAGAAACAGCTACTTTTAATTTACTGTTTTGTTTGAGCAACCGTTGGCATAGCAACGAGTCTGTTTTTATAAAGTTTTCACGCAGCGGCAACAATTTCAACAATACGTGACGATAAAACAACTAGCTATTGACATATAAACAAAGTAAAAGCAGGTTGTTGCTAAGCAGCCATTACCATAGCAACAAAATAGGAGCCGGTTGTTGCTACGCAAACAATTGCCATAGCAACAAAGTAAAACTGGTTGTGGCTAAGCCACTATTGCCATAGCAACCAAGTAAGAACCGGTTGTTGCTAAGCTACTATTGCCATAGCAACCAAGTAAGAACCGGTTGTTGCTAAGCAACCATTGCCCTAGCAACAACAAACAGGTGAACAGTTGCCACGGCAAAGCAGAAGCCGCAGCCGTTGACTGTGCCACCTCCGCTCGCAGTTCCTCCCCGCTGCCCGAGTCTGCTCGAGTCAAAGCCTCCTCGATCGAAGCGCGATGTCGACGGCGGCGGTGGCGGAGGCGGCGGCGGCTTAACGTAGGTGATGAGGGCGGACCGAAGCTTGGCCAGGCGGGGCTCCAGCCTCACCTCGGGCAGTTGCCTAGCAACCAGCAGAGCGACTAGGCGCAGCTGGCGCAAACAAAAGTGCAATCGGCGCTCTCTGAGCTCGGAGTCGGTCGGTTGCGAGCTGTCTATGGCCGAGAGAGCCGGCAGCTCCAGCCTCAGCAGCACGCCGTCATCGCCACTGGCCTCGGTAACCAGCGGGCAATCGCTAGCCGCCTCAGGTGTTGTGGTTCTCCCTAGCAACTGGCTGATAGCCCGAGCCCATTCGTAGTCGGAGCTGTCGCCGCTTGGCAACGGTTGCCATGGGGAGAAGCCGAGGCCCAGATAGAGGCCGGGCGGCGAGACCGAGGCTGACGGCTTGGGGGCTCTGACGGGTTGATCATCGTCTGTGTGGTCGTTGACGCGGGATTCCACTGTAGCTGGCAGGCAGACGGTGCCGCCGCTGTCGACGCATCGACATAGTCGATAGTAGCCTTTAACGAAGCCTCTGTTAGCGCTGTTAGTCGCGTTCGGTATTGGAAGGCGAAGGAAAGGCGACGATTTCGTTGAGAAGCCGTGACGGCGGGCGAGTCCGCAGGCGTCTGTGGCGGAGACGCCCGACACCTGATGGTGCAGCTCGGAGCCTGGGGAGTAGGCAGGGAAGGAGGGGATGATGATTACTCCCAGGTGATGATAGAGTGGTTCATGCATTCACAGGTGATGATGCAGTGATTCACACAATCACAGGTAATGATGCAGTGATTCACACATTCACAGGTGATGATGCAGTGATTCATGCATTCTCAGGTGTTGATGCAGTGATTCATGCATTTACAGGTTATGATGCAGTGATTCACGCATTCACAGGTGATGATGCAGTGATTCACGCATTCACAGGTGATGATGCAATGATTCATGCATTCTCAGGTGATGCTGCAGTGATTCATACATTTACAGGTGGTGATGCAGTGATTAATGCATTCACAGGTGATGATAGTGATTCACCTATTACGGGTACTGACAGTGACTAACTCACTAATTTATTAAACAGCTCATAAAGCCAATCACTCATTCTTACACAGCTCATAGAGTGACTCACCCATTCTCAGACAGCTCATAGAGTGACTCACCCATTCTCAGACAGCTCATAGAGCGACTCACTCATTCTCAGACAGCTCATAGAGTGACTCACTCATTACCAGACAGCTCATAGAGTGACTCGCTCATTCCCAGACAGCTCACAGCTCATAGATTGACTCACTCGTTTCCAGACAGCTCATAGAGTGACTCACTCATTCTCAGACAGCTCATAGAGTGACTCACTCATTACCAGACAGCTCATAGAGTGACTCACTCATTCTCAGACAGCTCATAGAGTGACTCACTCATTACCAGACAGCTCATAGAGTGACTCACTCATTACCAGACAGCTCATAGAGTGACTCACTCATTACCAGACAGCTCATAGAGTGACTCACTCATTACCAGACAGCTCATAGAGTGACTCACTCATTACCAGACAGCTCATAGAGTGACTCACGCAAGCAAATCGGCTCAGTCAGGAGAGCCCGCAGCTCCAGGCAAAGCGGCCTACGCCACAGTCTGGAGCTCGCTAATTTCCTGCCATTGTCGCCGCCGCAGCTGCACCGCTGGGTGAGCTCGCTGCCTAGCAACAGTCGGCGCATTCGGTGACACCTGAGCGGCTGATCCGGCGTGCAGGCGGCCAACTCGCCGGCTCTGTTCCTGGCGTCGCAGGCGTGGCTGTAGTGAACCAGCTTGGCCTGACAGCCGCGACTGGCTCGGCAAGACTCCACCAGCTGGACGCAGTCGACAGGCGTTCCACTTGGCGGCTCGTAGGCGCAGCGCGGCCGGAAAATGTCGGACATCTGCTGACAATCGGAGTCGTCAGCCGGACAGCCGCAGGTGGCCGCGTCGTTGGCGAACCGATCCGCGTAGGCGTAGAAGGCTTCGAGCTGGCCGAGGCAGAGGGCGCGGTCGCGACAGGACCCGGCGCCGGACATCCACTCGCAGGCCTGGGCCAGGGCGATGAAGCGTTGGAGACAGTCGAAATGTCGAACGCAGCTCTGGTAGACTTCGAAACAGTTGGCCGCTGCCGAGGGTGTTTTTAATTGGGGGGGGGGGTGATTCACTCATTCACAGATGAACTTATAGGGATTCACATATTCACAGATGCTGATGGAGTGATTCACTCATTCACAGATGCTGATGGAGTGATGCACTCATTCACAGATGAACTTATAGGGATTCACATATTCACAGATTCTGATGGAGTGATTCACTCATTCACAGATGAACTTATAGGGATTCACATATTCACAAATCCTGATGGAGTGATTCACTCACTCACAGATGCTGATGGAGTGATTCACTCATTCACAGATGCTGATGGAGTGATTCACTCATTCACAGATGCTGATGGAGTGATTCACTCATTCACAGATGCTGATGGAGTGATTCACTCATTCACAGATGCTGATGGAGTGATTCACTCATTTAAAGATGCTGATGGAGTGATTCACTCATTTAAAGATGCTGATGGAGTGATTCACTCATTCACAGATGCTGATGGAGTGATTCACTCATTCACAGATGCTGATGGAGTGATTCACTCATTCACAGATGCTGATGGACTGATTCACTTTTACAATTGATTCATTTTGCTCTACTCATAGTGCATTATTTAGTGTTTAAAACTTCATTCTTACATTTGATCAACTGAAATGCTGAAGGATGAATAACCGATGCGCCTACGCTAGACTTGACAACGGCTTCTGAATCTGGCGACTTTCTGTCATCGTCTGGACTGCCAGCACCGATTTGCTGCTGCGGATCCTTGGACGACTTCGGGTGCAACAGACCGATATTGTAGGCGTCGTTGAAGAATCCTGGCGTCGGGTGGAGGGTTCAGACTTCAGACACATCCTGGCATGCACTTTAAGCCCTCAGGTGTGTCTATATCAGCCCTCAGGTGTGTCTATATCAGCCCTCAGGTGTGTTTATATTAGCCCTCAGGTGTCTCTATATTAGCCCTCAGGTGTGTCTATATTAGCCCTCAGGTGTCTATATCAGCCCTCAGGTGTCTATATTAGCCCTCAGGTGTGTCTATATTAGCCCTCAGGTGTGTCTATATCAGCCCTCAGGTGTCTATATTAGCCCGCAGGTGTGTCTATATCAGCCCTCAGGTGTCTATATTAGCCCTCAGGTGTCTATATAAGCCCTCAGGTGTCTATATCAGCCCTCAGGTGTGTCTTTATCAGCCCTCAGGTGTGTCTATATCAGCCCTCAGGTGTCTATATCAGCCCTCAGGTGTGTCTATATTTGCCCTCAGGTGTCTATATCAGCCTTCAGGTGTCTATATAAGCCCTCAGGTGTGTCTATATAAGCCCTCAGGTGTGTCTATATTCGCCATCAGGTGTTATCTATATAAGCCCTCAGGTGTCTGTATCAGCCTTCAGGTGTTTATATTACCCCTCAGGTGTGTCTATATCAGCCCTCAGGTGTGATTATTAGCCCTCAGGTGTGTTTATATTAGCCCTCAGGTGTGTCTATATTAGCCCTCAGTTGTGTCTTCATTAGCCATCAGGTGTGTCTATTTAAGCCCTAAGGTGTGTCTATATTAGCCCTCAGGTGTGTCTATATTAGCCCTCAGGTGTGTCTATATTAGCCTTCAGGTGTGTCTATATTAGCCCTCAGGTGTCTCCATATCAGCCCTCAGGTGTCTATATTAGTCCTCAGGTGTGTCTATATTAGCCTTCAGGTGTGTCTATATTAGCCCTCAGGTGTCTCCATATCAGCCCTCAGGTGTCTATATTAGCCATCAGTAATATAGAATAGCCCTCGCTCACTTAAGCAAACATTTCCCGGATAAACGCGTCGAATCCTATCGCACTGCAATCTCTCAGCGCGAGTATAGTTCAGACAGGTGCAGGGTATCAAGCCGTGATTCCGCAGGGCTTCGTAAGACTGCAGGCAGGCTGCCCGTTGGCCCGGGCACTTGCTGATATCGTCGAAGCCGCACCTGTCCTGAAAGGCTCTGGCGTCCGCTGCGCAGGTCGGATTGTCGAAGCAGCGACTTCGCCTCTCCAAGCAGCTGCCGCCGCGGCCATCGTCTGGCAGAGGCTCCGACTCGAGCTGCCTGATTTTGGCCAGGTAAGCGGCAGCTGAGCTGGCTAAGCTGCTGTTGCTTTTTAGGTTGTTGCTGCTTTCGCTATTGCTGCTTTTACTTGTATCGGTAAGGACGTCCGTTGAAGGGGCAACTACAAAGAATTAGAGTAGTTCAAATCGAAATTTTACTGATAAAATAAAAAATTCTGTTTGATTGATCAACACTCTACTTATAGTAGCTTGAAGACGCTACTGTTTAGATAAAATGATCAGGCTTCGCTTCGGCCCATAGAGCTCACAAGCAGTTCGCGAACATAGATAAGTGGGGAATGATGTATTTACTACACTTGGACCGGTGCCATAAACTGCAGAAACGTATTTATTCCCAACTTGGGAATAAAGTAGTCGATGCCCGGGCATGGATGAATTCATTCATCCATGTGCCCGGGCCCAAGTAGAAAATAAAGAGACGGAAGAAGCAATTAAAGTTTCTCTGCCATTTCTCTTCTCATTCTAGCTGGTCATGCATGTTGAGTTAACGGACCCGAGCACAAAACGCAGAATGCATGATGTATAACAGTTTCTGCTGATCATAGCACCGCACACACACAGCGAGACTGCAACCTCTCAAAAGGCCCTCGCTCCTTGACAAACGTTCGAAGCCGTGGATAGAAGAGAAATTGGGGAAAACCTCGGCCCCAGAAAAGAAGAGACGATTGCTAGATTCAATTAGGTGTCCCCGGGAGCTAGGCTAGGGGTGAGAGAGTGGGGGCTTGAAGAGGGTGACGGAGGAATAGGAAAAAGGGGAAAAGTGGCGGCCCCTCTAACGACCCAAGATAACACTGGTGAGGGGGTTCGCTTCGTTCCTGTTTGGCTTTCACTAATGCGCCTGCTATTTCCTTATGCCAGCACGCTGCATAACAAATATACATGTTAACTATATATTCAGTTTAAAAGCATGTGCAAGAGCTGAATTGAAAACAAAATAGGACGGCAGGCAAAGTAAAGGACAATAAAGGACAATTTGGAAGAAGTGGGTTGACCTCTTTAGACGAAATACCGCCTGCTACGACATTTATTTGTGTCCGTCATGAAAATTTCTGATTTGCGAATATTTTTACGCAACATATCGCCAAACTTGTTCTATTTAATTTAGTAGCCTCGGTTAAACATCTGTGTAAGATCAGAAGCTAATGTATGGCGCCAATATATTATTGACTAATTCAAATAGCCTAATAGCTAATATATGGTGCCAATGAATTATTGACTAATTCTAATAGCCTAATAGCTAATATATGGTGCCAATGAATTATTGACTAATTCTAATAGCCTAATAAGCTAATATTGCGCCAGTATAACATTGACCAATTCTAACTGCCTAAGAAGATAATATAAGAGCCTCTCAAACTACACATACGACTCAATTTGACACAATCTAGAATCTGTGCCTAAAGATCTTTAATGAGGCTTAAGGAGACCGTTGGCTGAATCATTGCGATAAAGCGTAAGCCCTTTCGATCCCAGCAAGTCTTCAACTATCTGAGCCTATAAGCTCAGGCTCCAATGGCCAGCCGTAAGCCACATTGCATGCAGTTATTATCAATTTGATTCATCAGCAATGTCAAAACCGCGCGCTGGCTTCGAGCTGCAATTTGACAGGTGAATTTTCGCTTCTGTGGATTCATCTGCGCCACGACGCGTGGTTTGGCCACGGCTCAGCGATTGTTAGATATGATTTATTATTCTCGGTGAGACATATTCCTATTAAAACTCCAGTTATCTAAGAGAATATATCGATTTTACGAAACAGGCTGTCACGCGCACAGCTGCGAAAATTTTTAATTCTTGGAGAACAGAGAGGCGCCATGGAGAACAGAGAGGCGCCATGGAGAACAGAGAGAGGCGCCATGGGGAACAGAGAGAGGCGCCATGGGGAACAGAGAGAGGCGCCATGGGGAACACAGAGAAGCGCCATGGGGAACACAGAGAAGCGCCATGGGGAACAGAGAGAGGCGCCATGGGGAACAGAGAGAGGCGCCATGGGGAACAGAGAGAGGCGCCATGGGGAACAGAGAGAAGCGCCATGGGGAACAGAGAGAGGCGCCATGGGGAACAGAGAGAGGCGCCATGGGGAACAGAGAGAGGCGCCATGGGGAACAGAGAGAAGCGCCATGGGGAACAGAGAGAGGCGCCATGGGGAACAGAGAGAGGCGCCATGGGGAACAGAGAGAGGCGCCATGGGGAACAGAGAGAAGCGCCATGGGGAACAGAGAGAAGCGCCATGGGGAACAGAGAGAAGCGCCATGGGGAACAGAGAGAGGCGCCATGGGAAACAGAGAGAGGCGCCATGGGAAACAGAGAGAGGCGCCATGGGAAACAGAGAGAGGCGCCATGGGGAACAGAGAGAGGCGCCATGGGGAACAGAGAGAGGCGCCATGGGGAACAGAGAGAAGCGCCATGGGGAACAGAGAGAGGCGCCATGGGGAACAGAGAGAGGCGCCATGGGGAACAGAGAGGCGCCATGGGGAACAGGGGAATGGGATCTGTCTGCATGAAGAACAGGGGAATGGGATCTGTCTGCATGGGGAACAGGGGAATGGGATCTGTCTGCATGGGGAACAGGGGAATGGGATCTGTCTGCATGGGGAACAGGGGAATGGGATCTGTCTGCATGGGGAACAGGGGAATGGGATCTGTCTGCATGGGGAACAGGGGAATGGGATCTGTCTGCATGGGGAACAGGGGAATGGGATCTGTCTGCATGGGGAACAGGGGACAGGAGTACCATGGGAACAAAACTGGGCAAAAACTAAACATCGGCTTCAGTTCACATCAGGCCATCGAATTCCCGTCAACTAGCCTTCTCAAATCCTTGAGCGCATCAGGAACTGACCAATTTAAATCCATTTCCTCCCAGTGCCAAACTGAAGCAAAAAAGCAAATTTATACTTCCTGTTCTGCTGAGTAGCCAGCAAGATCTGTCATCTTTAAAGAGGCTGCCCGTGGCAAACCACGAGAGACATTTCTTGTGCTCAGAACTCTATTACGACCTGTCTTGACATTTTCCCCTGCTCAAAACTCATTCTGCGCATAGACGGAATTCCTGATTGGCAGAGAGCTTTAGGAAGACTTCTTCGACAAAAAAGGGAGAGTGGAATGAATATTGAAGGGGATTTTTGTGAACCCCTCCTCCCGCTCTCCTACAAGCAGCGGATGACTCATGGTTGAAAGTTCCTGTGAGGCACCGCCAGAGAGTGAAAGCTCCAGCGAGATGGAGAAATATTTGGTAATGCGGCTGGCTGACATTCAGGAAGCATCTGGGCTCATATCTTTTGCTGTAAGGTGCGTGCCGTCCAGTCCAGTGGAGTGCTTGAATAATTATCTAATCCTACATTTTACCTCCTTGCTTTTCTTTGCATTCGTATCTCATTTCTTAATTTCTGTGTTTAGTTTTTTATTAGATTTTCAATAGTCTCTCAGACTCTCTTTTAGTCTATTCTAATGTGTCTAAAGATCTAATCTAGTCCAGCTTCTCAGAATCTACCCGAAGTCTCTCAGATTCTACATTCTACATTCTACAGTCTCAGAATCTACCCGAAGGCTATCCAAGTCTATTCTCTCCAAATCTGCTCTAGTCTCTCAGAATCTACTCTAGTCTCTCAGAATCTACTCTAGTCTCTCAGAATCTACTCTAGTCTCTCAGAATCTACTCTAGTCTCTCAGAATCTACTCTAGTCTCTCACAATCTACTCTAATATCTCAGAATGTACTCTAGTCTCTCAGAGTCTACTCTAGTGTCTCCGAATCTACTCTAATCTCTCAGAATCTACTCTAGTCTCTCAGAAATTACTCAAGAGTTTAGAATATATTCTAATCTCTTAGAATCTACCCGAAGTGTATCCAAGTCTATTCTCTCAAAATCTGCTTTAGTCTCTCGAAGTCTACTCTAATCTCTCAAAATCTACTGTAATCTCTCAGAATTTACTCTAGTCTCTCAGAATCTACTCTAGTGTCTCTCAGAATCTACTCTAATCTCTCAAAATCTACTCTAATCTCTCAGATTTACTCTAGTCTCTCAGAATCTACTCTAATGTCTCAGAATCTACACTAGTGTCTCAGAATCTACTCTAATGTCTCAGAATCTACACTAGTGTCTCAGAATCTACTCTAATGTCTCAGAATCTACACTAGTGTCTCAGAATCTACTCTAGTATCTCATAATCTACTTTAGTCTCTCGAAGTCTACTCTAATATCTCAGAATTTACTCTAGTCTCTCAGAATCTACTCTAGTGTCTCCGAATCCACTCTTATCTCTCAAAATCTACTCTAGTCTCTTAGAATCTACTCTAGTCTCTTAGAATCTACTTTAGTCTCTTAGAATCTTCTCTAGTCTCTCAGAATCTGCTCTAATCTCTCAAAATCTACTTTAATCTCTCAGAATTTACTCTAGTCGATCAGAATATACTCTAACGTCTCTCAGAATCTACTCTAATGTATCAGAATCTACTCTTAATGTCTCTCAGAATCTACTATGGTCTCTCAGAATCTACTCTCGAAATCTACACTCGTCTCTCACCTTTAAAACTCTCTACCTACATCCGTATCCGTGTAAATATAGAAGGTGCTCGGCACATTCAACAGCTTGACAAAACAGCCTAGGCGAATGTGGGCAAGTATGGGCTGAAAGCTTCAAGCATTCCAGCCTTGGCATTCCAAACTGACCGGGCAGTCAGACAAGGCGTTTTTGACAAACTCGCAGTTTTTTCGGAATTTTCTCTCGCAGCTTTAGGCTTCTTGTACAAAGAGCTTATAATTGGCGTTTCTTTTTCGTTTGACTCGCTTGTCCCCCGCTGTCTAAGATGGGTAATATTATATTTTGTCTGTTGCCATGCATAGCACTCACTAGGGGATTGGCTTCCCAAGGAAGAATGCAGTCCGAATAGCCTCGTTTCGGGTCTAACAGAGGCGCCAAAACCGCGCACACACACACACACAAGACAAGTCGTAGCTGCCTTGAATCCACTTAACTTTCGATTGAGGATCGCCGACAAAAGAGAATAAAGCATTCGGCTATCCACTTGACTTTGAGTTGGAGTTGGGTTAAAATTCTACTATTAATTGAAAAAAATAGACTGCAAAACTCTCGAGCTCTCAGAAGACAGCCAATGCAGAAATTTTAGTTCAGATAAAAAAGATAACTAATCCCTCGTAGTTCTTGATCTAGTCACAGAATCTACTCTAGTCTCACCGATTTTGCCTAATCTATTCTAGTGTATCTCAAGATCTAATCTATTCTGGTCTCTGACTATCTACTTTAGTTTTTCGGAACCTATTCTAGTCTCTTAGTGTCTACTCTAATCTCTCATTATCTACTCTAGTCTCTCATTTCTACTTTAGTCTCTCATTATCTACTCTAATCTCTCATTATCTACTCTAATCTCTCATTATCTACTCTAGTCTCTCATTATCTACTCTAGTCTCTCATTTCTACTTTAGTCTCTCATTATCTACTCTAGTCTCTCATTATCTACTCTAGTCTCTCATTATCTACTCTAGTCTCTCATTTCTACTTTAGTCTCTCATTATCTACTCTAGTCTCTCATTATCTACTCTAGTCTCTCATTATCTACTCTAGTCTCTCATTTCTACTTTAGTCTCTCATTATCTACTCTAGTCTCTCATTATCTACTCTAGTCTCTCATTTCTACTTTAGTCTCTCATTATCTACTCTAGTCTCTCATTATCTACTCTAGTCTCTCATTTCTACTTTAGTCTCTCATTATCTACTCTAGTCTCTCATTATCTACTCTAGTCTCTCATTTCTACTTTAGTCTCTCATTATCTACTCTAGTCTCTCATTATCTACTCTAGTCTCTCATTATCTACTCTAGTCTCTCATTATCTACTCTAGTCTCTCATTATCTATTCTAGTCTCTCATTTCTACTTTAGTCTCTCATTATCTACTTTAGTCTCTCATTATCTACTCTAGTCTCTCATTATCTACTCTAGTCTCTCATTTCTACTTTAGTCTCTCATTATCTACTCTAGTCTCTCATTATCTACTCTAGTCTCTCATTTCTACTTTAGTCTCTCATTATCTACTCTAGTCTCTCATTATCTACTCTAGTCTCTCATTTCTACTTTAGTCTCTCATTATCTACTCTAATCTCTCATTATCTACTCTAGTCTCTCATTTCTACTTTAGTCTCTCATTATCTACTCTAGTCTCTCATTATCTACTCTAGTCTCTCATTATCTACTCTAGTCTCTCATTATCTACTCTAGTCTCTCATTATCTATTCTAGTCTCTCATTTCTACTTTAGTCTCTCATTATCTACTCTAGTCTCTCATTTCTACTTTAGTCTCTCATTATCTACTCTAGTCTCTCATTATCTACTCTAGTCTCTCATTATCTACTCTAGTCTCTCATTATCTACTCTAGTCTCTCATTATCTACTCTAGTCTCTCATTATCTATTCTAGTCTCTCATAATCTATTCTAGTCTCCCAGACTCTAATCTAGTGTCTCAGAATCTACTCTGGTCTCTCAGTGCCTAATCTAGTCGCTTAGAGTTGAATCTAGTCTCTCAGAATCATCATAATTTTACTGCTCATAATTTTAGACGAGAGCCTCATACTTATTTTCTATAAAGATTCGTTAGAAAGACAAAATTTATGAATACTTTAATTATGAGAAAAATTACAATATTATAAATATGCTAGTTTGTGCACACTGAGAATTTTTTTAGAGCTGTATACTAACTTCACGTGGTCGAGTTTCTATTCCAAATCTTCGTTTAAAGGTGTCCACGGCAGGAGGAGCCGATAGGAGAATAGCAAATTGTGGACGGAGTGCAAGCTGGAGTTTCTGCTTTTTTATTTCGTTTCAAATTTGACTCTTGGCCAGGGTTGAACACTTTATAGCATAACATAGTTATTAATAGCTGCTGTAGCTATTGGGCTGGCACATTTTCACTTTCCTAATTAATCAATATAGTAGAATAGTCTGATCTGATCTAATCTAATCTAATCTCTATGAATCTATACATTTTTCATTTTATTAAATGATTTATTCATTATCTAGCTCTATCTACCAGCTCGTAGTATGACCTCATCCAATCTAGTGTCATCTTATCTCATCTCATCTAATCTAGTGTGATCCTATCTCATCTCATCTAATCTAGAATGATCTTATCTCATCTCATCCAATCTAGTGTGACCTTATCTCATCTCGACATCTCATCCAATCTAGTGTGACCTTATCTCATCTCATCTAATCTAGTGTGACCTTATCTCATCTCATCTAATCTAGTGTGACCTTATCTCATCTTATCTAATCTAGTGTGACTTTATCTCATCTCATCCAATCTAGTGTGATCTTATCTCATCTCATCCAATCTAGTGTGACCTTATCTCATCTCATCCGATCTAGTGTTTATTGACCTTATCTCAATTAGTATGCTCGTATCATCTTATCTACTCTAGTATGGTCTTATCTCATTTCATCTCATTTAATCTAATCTGTGACTTAATCTCATCTAATCTTATCTTATCAACTTTTTTTCATCCGATTACATATGATCTAATCTTACTATCTATTCTCTCAGAACACGCAGAGATCCGATGACATATAACTTTATAAGCCATTCCAGTAGCAGAGTTTCATATTTAACAAGATAGATCAGTCAGTTGCGACATTCACAAGCTGCATAATTATCGAGGCCAAGCAATACCAACCAACTCTACCAGCCCCCGCTGATCGGGCAGATCATTAAGGTATTGCGGCGTCTGCGACGATCCAGCCCCTCGCTATTACCGGTAGTAGCTATGCATCGATTTGCAATACCTCGCAGACATACGGCAGAAGCGAAGAGGCAAAGGTTGTATGGAGATTATTCTAATAAAACTGAATATAGCGGGCTGCCACAAAGGACCCCCCTCATCCCAGGGAGGGATCTTGATCTATCAATCTATAGAGGCCCATCTGTTTGATCTGTCACTCTCTTTGATAAATGTATGCTTTGCTGTTAAAGAGGCTGCAGCGGTGTCATTAACCAATGTATATGATAGCTTGCCAGAGTTGTTAGCGATTGAGATGTGCTAGACTAGGCTGGACTAAATAGATGTCAGGTACATTTAGGCGGATAGGTAGGCAGACAGGTAGGCAGGCAGTTAGGTGGGCAGTCAGGTAGGTAGGTATAGGTAGGCAGGTAGAGAGGTAGGTAGGCGTAGGCAGGTAGGTAGTTAGGCAGCCAGGCATGTAGATAGTCAGGTAGGTAGGTAGGTAGCTAGGTAGCTAGCTAGTTAGGTAGGCAGGTACGTAGATAGTCAAGTAGGCAAGTAGGTAGGTAGGTAGGCAGCTAGATAGACAGGTAGGCAGGTAGATAAGGTAAGGTTGGCAGGTAGACAGGTAGGTAGGCAGGTAGGTGGGTAAGTAGGTAGGTAGATAGGCAAGTAGGCAGATAGGCAGGTAGGCAGGTAGGCAGGTAGGCAGGTAGGTAGATAGTCAAGTAGGCAAGTAGGTAGGTAGGTAGGCAGCTAGATAGGCAGGTAGGCAGGTAGATAAGGTAGGTTGGCAGGTAGACAGGTAGGTAGGCAGGTAGGTGGGTAAGTAGGTAGGTAGATAGGCAAGTAGGCAGATAGGCAGGTAGGCAGGTAGGCAGGTAGGCAGGTAGGCAGGTAGGCAGGTAGGTAATTCCAAGAGCAAACCTGGCAGTCGCACGCCGCCAGGAGCAGACCTGCCGGCCGCCAGTTTGCAGGGATGGTTGAACAGGTATTCCCAGACGTTCATGCAGCGCGTTAGTTCGCTTGGCGGTTCGATGGATTTGGGGCAGAAGCACTCCAAGCCCGGTTCCATCTTGTGCAAGTTGTTCAGGTGTTCCAAACAGATTTCCAACTCGTTCGGCAGCTCCAGCTGGCATTTGCCGACTGCGGATGGTGGAAAAAATACCTCATCGTTTATTACAGGTTTCGGATTAGCCATCTTTATTGCCTGTATTTTTGCACTTTAGCAGCAGCACATCAAATCCCAGCCAAACTAGCAGCTGATCTTCTCTCCCATGGGTTGAGAACTGCAAGAGGCCAGTGAGGCCAGTGAGCTCCATAATCCATAGGCTGGCTAAAAAGAAGCTGACACTTCGAGCTGCTGAATAATAATCTCCTGAGATAGGAACTGCTGGTACTAACGTTCCTCTAGACATAACAGACAGACAGGATGTTAATTTGTTCTATTACTACATTCCATGATGTTGGCTAGATTAGCAATCCATTCTATTCATTTTTCTGTAATGCTGGCTAGATTAGCTATCCATTATATTCCTTCATCTGTGATGTTGGCTATAGATTAGCAATCCATTCTATTCATTTATCTGTGATGTTGGCTATAGATTAGCAATCCATTCTATTCATTTATCTGTGATGTTGGCTATAGATTAGCAATCCATTCTATTCATTCATCTGTGATGTTGGCTATAGATTAGCAATCCATTCTATTCATTTATCTGTGATGTTGGCTATAGATTAGCAATCCATTCTATTCATTTATCTGTGATGTTGGCTATAGATTAGCAATCCATTCTATTCATTCATCTGTGATGTTGGCTATAGATTAGCAATCCATTCTATTCATTCATCTGTGATGTTGGCTATAGATTAGCAATCCATTCTATTCATTCATCTGTGATGTTGGCTATAGATTAGCAATCCATTCTATTCCTTCATCTGTGATGTTGGCTATAGATTAGCAATCCATTCTATTGCTTCATCTGTGATGTTGGCTATAGATTAGCAATCCATTCTATTCCTTCATCTGTGATGTTGGATAAACTAGTTTCTAGCAATCCACCCAGCTAAGCATGCCACGGAGGCCGAAGAGGCTAGCGGGAGCAGAACCGATAGATAATAAAGTTTCACAGCTGGCTAAAAAAGATCCTAAACAAAAATTTTGCTATCACGCTTGACCGATTGGTCACCTCGGCAGTGATTCCAATTTCCATGAGCCACTTTATCATTCCTCCCTCCCTCTCACCCTATTGCCTAATTTCTCACACCCCGCTCCCCGCTCCCCTTCCGTTCCGCTGATCTCTCTCCGCAGCAGCACTCTCGATTTCAATCCGTGTGGAATTGAGTTTCTCGTCGGGCCAATGAAATGATGAATGCGCCTGCCTGGTCTCAGGCCGCTCTGCAGCCAATTTCTTGAAGGAAAATCAAAGCCAATCAAATTTCTGCCGCTGTCCACCAATGTTGTTTTTTAGCTAGACTAGCTCAAGCGTCTGCGCATGTGTCCGACAGAAGCATTTAATCTTGGAATTCCTAGGAAAACAAATTCCTTTTCTGAGAAGGATTTTCTGTACAAGGGGCGAGGGAAGTTCTGAAGGCTTAACGCCAGGGCGACCCTGCCAATAGGTCTATAGCTAAATCCATCGGCTAGAAGGACTCAAACTAGGGACACTAAGGACAAAAAACTGTTTATGCACTTCCAGGAAAGCCTTGGAAAATCCGAAAGCCCGGGTCTGAGCTTCGAGTCCAGGCACAAGTTTCCAGGATTCAATGATCTTCTAAGTGCTTTCGCAATCTTTATGAGTAAATTTCTAGAGCCTAGATTCTATATCCATGGATATCTAGATTCTGAGATCTCTAGACTCTCAAATGTTTAGATCCTTCTATCTCTACATACTTAAACCTCTAGATTCTCAGATCTTTAATACACTCGTAGATCCTTAGAAATTTGCATACATAGATATCTAGTATCTAGATCCTGAGATCTCTACATCCATAGATATCTAGATCCTTAGATCTCTGCATACATAGATATCTAGATCCTGAGATCTCTATACCCATAGATATCTAGATCCTGAGATCTCTACATCCATAGATATTTAGATCCTTAGATCTCTGCATCCATAGATATCTAGATCTTTAGATCTCTACGGAGATCTCTCTATGGAGATATTAAATCCATAGACCTCTGGATTCTGAGATGTCTAGTTCCTTAAATCTCTTCATCCATAAGCTTCTAGATTCTCAGATTTCTATTAGATCCTTAGATCTCTACATCCATATACCTCTAGATTCTCAGATGTCTAGATCCTTAGATCTCTACTAGATCCTTAAATTTCTAAATCCCTAATTCCTTAGCTTTGTAGATAAAACATTAATCTGTCAAAATATTAGAATGCGCAAATGCATTAAGTATTATATTTTTCAGTTCAGAGTTTCAATATACAATAATTTTTCTTGGCCAAAGAAACTGTGTGTTTCTTTTGACAGATCCAGCAATTAAAAACAGCCACAAGCTTCGCAAGTTTCTTCTGCCAACTGTCAGTTGTAAATTTGAAGTGACCCTTTGCGCTTTTGTCGCGCTGTCATATTCTACAGGCAGCCAGGCTAGTGTAAAAAAGTTGAAAACTATAAAAAACCGAAAGTCTGACTGCAATCGAGAGGTCACACACACACAGGCCCGTGGAGGCCCGCGGTCACTGCAAGATTTGAAAAGAATGTTTAGTGAAATTGAAATCGAAGAAAATGGTGCTTGACTATACCACACAAACCCAGCTTAACTTAGGTTTAATGAGAATTTAGCTGTATTTAAATTTCTTTCCCATAATAATATTTGATTACACCTGCCCTAATGAGCAGATGTGCAACCGACAGCTCAGCCGCAGCTATTGCGCGGCGCATCTGAAGTCTGCGTACGGCTGTTCAGTCCAAGGACTGGGGGTCGCCACACAAGTGTCTTGGTCAAGAACACAAATTGTTCTCAGTGGGTCGAGAATCGAACCCCGACCGACTCAGTCGTGAGTCGCTAGACTAGACTACACTAGACTACAACCTTTTTCACATATTTACAATAAATCCTATATATTTTAACTAAATACATCTTCGAATTTTATGTCTATAGTTAGACTTCAGCTGTCAAAGTCGCAACGAACCCGATGTTTAAGGAAAGGAGTTTTTAAGTGAGCAAATACATGATATTTGAGTCATACGTGGCCATAGAGTTTTGTCACAGACTGAGAGCCAGCATAATTCAAAAAAGCGATTTGACTTTGCACGGATACAGTGAACCTTTAGCTGACTGCAGCAGCAGACCTTGGAATTACCGGTAGTAACAGAAGTCGGTGTTTAGTTATCACTTTTCAGACTGATGTTAAACGACTACGAGTAGTTTTGTATATTGCAAGTCTGGATGTCCAATTCTAGGCTTGCTTGAATTTCAAGGCGAATTTTTTTCAGCCAGGAGTTTGCGTGTTGTCTATGGCCCAACCTGTAGGGGGGGGAGGGAGGGACGTAGCCTAGTGGTCTGGCGCGGCGCTCTTAAATTTATGTTCCAGAGGTCCAGGCTCGATTCCAAGTGCAGTCACATTAGTCCGGAGCTATATAGTAATCTCGGCATAGGTCTACTTGTGCAATTAATTGCCTTGAAGTTGAAGGCCAACCCCCAAGGCACAGTGAAGTGTACATGCCTAACGATAAATAAAGTCAAGGCCGCTGTACACTCCTGTGTGAGTGTGTGCCTGTGCGTATGACGTATCTGCGCGCTTGTGTGCCTGCTCAGGGGAGTCGGTGGAATGGGCAGTAATGCCTCTCGTCGGTTGTGCGACAATTTCGCTTAAAGTGCGCCAGGGTGCACACAGCCCCTGCCTCTAGTAAAAAATAGTCTAACTCGTACACTTTCAACTTTAAATGACCGTTTAAGCTTAAATTCTAGCTAACATTTTTCTACTCTCGACCTAGTGCTAAATATTTCTCTTTTCTAGAATATTTTTGTTGAAAGTTCAAATCGTATTGTAATATCAGAGTGTAGGATCTATTTTTGCGCGAATGCATAGGCAAGGAACATGGGTAGGCATATATAGACTCTTCGCCAGGTAGGGGCACTCGCTACATGCTTGAAGTTTTCGAAATCCTTGCGGCTAGCTACCCGACCAGCAACCGAAGTGTCCGATTTCAAGAGCTTGGGCCCTCATTAAGGGCTAAGCGGAGCAAACCAGAATGAGAGTGAAAGTTCGAGTATTTACCTGCGCAGTTAGTTGCTGGGGCAAACAATTTAGCAACAAAAATAAGCGCTTGATTCTTCTCCTGATGCTTTTTGTGTACATTCTGGATACGTGATCTGAGTAGATATTGTGAGAGTAATGAAGTATGCTTGTAAAATTTAGTTTAGATTTAGATTTAGAAATTTAGATTCTGTATTCTAATTAATATCCGTAATCTATTCTGCCTGTGTAATTTAAGTACATGCAATTCGTGTAATCAAGTCAGTTCGTATAATCGACAAGTACTCTATGTGTGTAATCTGATCCAATTTGTGTAATCTAATAAGCTTGTGTAATTTGATCAGTTTGTGTAATCCAAATGGTTTGTGTAATCTAGTCAGTTTGTGTAATCCAATTCGTTTGTGTAATCCAATTAGTTTGTGTAATCTAGTCAGTTTGTGTAATCCAATCGGTTTGTGTAATCCAGTTAGTTTGTGTAATCCAATTATTTTGTGTAATCCAATTATTTTGTGTAATCTAGTCAGTCTGTGTAATGCAATTAGTTTGTGTAATCTAGTCAGTTTGTGTAATCCAAATAGTTTGTGTAATCCAGTCTTCGTGTTAACTGAAAACTTTCTAGCAGCAGTGAAAAACCGGCTTCTAGTACAGAGATTCATTTTTTTCTGTGGCTTCCAATGAAATTTGTGCAATTCTACTTAGATTTTCCATGCGCGTTATGTGTAACGAACTGACAGCAATACTCGAGCGCATCAGAAATAGCATCTACTAGCCAATTGACCAACGCATGAGAAATGAAACTAAATTCGCGGCGCGCAGATGCGTGCGTGCTCTGTGCTAGATTAATTATGTGCCAGGCACAATAGAGTCCATCAAACTGTATTAAAATAATTTACGAATTCAACAACAATATCGGCTGCGAAATGCATGCTATTAAACTTGAGTATGGCTATCTATAATAAATGGATTCTCTGCGGGGTGCTGTTACTAAAAATAAACTCATCACTAATGTGAGTGCAAGAAAATATTCTCTTTTAAAAATATAGATCATGCTTTAATATGTACGTGTCATTTTGACAAGTCTCGCGGTGCCAATAAAGTGCCCTTTTTATGGGTCTCGAGTGTCATCAAAGTGCCATTTAGACAGGTCTCGCTGTGCCATCAAAGCGTCATTTTTAAAGGTCTTGAGTGTCATAAAGTGCCATT
The DNA here is from genome assembly GCA_002269645.1 of Macrostomum lignano. Classification (NCBI taxonomy): domain Eukaryota; kingdom Metazoa; phylum Platyhelminthes; family Macrostomidae; genus Macrostomum; species Macrostomum lignano. The sequence continues at coordinate 41,829 of NIVC01001840.1, read as the reverse complement.
TTTAAAGGTCTCGCGGTGCCATCAAAGTGCCATTTTTAAAGGTCTCGCGGTGCCATCAAAATGTCATTTTAACAAGTTTCGCGTTGCCATCAAAGTGCCATTTTGAAAATATAAGTGTCAGAAAAAGAACGTTTTTTAATATTTGTCTCCAAAACATAATTTCGATGCCGAAATGTTAATTTACAATTGGAATATTTTTAATTAATTAAGTCAGCCATAGTTGACTGGTTCAGGTAGTTTTCATTTTAAGTTATACTAGAACATGGATTCTACCTTCTTTGCATGAACAGTTCACAGATAAATGCAGAAATAAAACTGTCAGATCCGCAAGAAGCTGACACCAATACCAAATTTGATGGATTGTATTTTTCCACTAGCCATGTCTCCCAGACTTTCTCACTCGGGAGGAACAAAAAATACCCGTTTTTTTAAATTAAACTTTCTCATCAATCACAAGAGCTCTCACTCTCTCTCTCCTCAGCCCCCCGATCGAGCAACTAGAGCAGCTCTCCATATCCGTTTCGTTTAGTCTTCCGCCTCGCTGAGCACCGACTGTGAGGTGTCGCTTTTTAGAACAAAAAACGGAGCGGGAGTTGAGAAATCAGCGTAGCATGAGACTGAGTCTGAACAGACTCCGAACTTGCTTCATCCTCGTCGTTTTGACCATTGAAGCTTGTCGAGCTAAGTTTAACAAAATCCCATTAAAATCTTGCACCGTATTAAATTTGTTTAAGTCACAGACAGACTGGCTGATTAAAAAAATCCTTTCATGCTTACAATAAAAACCCAGGAACATAATTCGCTCGCCTCACTGAATTGTAAAGGAGTAAGAAAATTGAACTCACTTATTTTACAGAAGGAAATGGAGACTTCAGTTTACAAATTCAAGGTGCCACTTTTGATCTGTATGTGCCACTTTCAATCCGGAGATGCCACTTTCAATCCGGAGGTGCCACTTTCAATCCGGAGATGCCACTTTCAATCCGGAGGTGCCACTTTCAATCCGGAGGTGCCACTTTCAATCCGGAGATGCCACTTTCAATCCGGAGGTGCCACTTTCAATCCGGAGATGCCACTTTCAATCCGGAGGTGCCACTTTCAATCCGGAGATGCCACTTTCAATCCGGAGATGCCACTTTCAATCCGGAGGTGCCACTTTCAATCCAGAGATGCCACTTTCAATCCGGAGATGCCACTTTCAATCCGGAGGTGCCACTTTCAATCCGGAGATGCCAATTTTAATCTGGATGTGCCACGTTCAATCCGGAGATGCCACTTTCAATCTGGATGTGCCACTTTCAATCCGGAGATGCCACTTTCAATCTGGATGTGCCACTTTCAATCCGGAGGTGCCACTTTCAATCCGGAGATGCCACTTTCAATCCGGAGGTGCCACTTTCAATCCAGAGATGCCACTTTCAACCCGGGGATGTCACTTTCAATCCGGAGGTGCCACTTTCAATCCGGAGATGCCACTTTCAATCCGGAGGTGCCACTTTCAATCCAGAGATGCCACTTTCAATCCGGAGGTGCCACTTTCAAAATTAGAGGCGCCATTATCAGAATCTGTTAGGATGCCAAACTCAATTCAGATGTTTAAATCAGTGGACTCATTGCTTAGTTTGAGAAGTTAAATCTAAAGGCCTGTTTAATTTAGGAATAATTACTCAGTTGATTAAATATATCCCTATATCGTATCAAAAATGTCACTTACAAAGCGGAACTCCACCAAAACTGCGCATAGATACAAAAAAACGTTTTTGGCGTATTTGACATTTGCATAGGTTAATACAGTTGCTAAGGCGAAGCCGGTTTAGCAAGTAGCTATAATAGAGCTTTGTGCATTCAATTCAGAAAATTGCTGAGTGTATAGGAACTATAGGAAGCCATCTAAAGCCGGTAACCGGATGAGGGGCAAATATAGACTCCCAATTTGAAAATCTGCCTGATGAAACCTTACCAGTTGCATTTTCAGTGGTGGCAAGCTGTTTATATTGACAGCCTTACAATATAGTATAAGGCAATTTTTTATAACGCGCGAATGACGCAATATTGACAAGTCAAGCAAGACGCATCGCCGACAAAGCTTTTCAGAGCCCGCATACAAACTGATTAGTTGATAGGTATTAGAAAAGCTTTTATCAGATTGCTATTAGCAAACCCTGTTCAATGTGAGGGCTACCATGATAGTGTCATTCACAAAAGCACCCCACGTGTGCGAGGTTTCAACGACCAACTGATATTTGTCTGTCACTTGCGTCTATCTATGAGACTATTGAGAAGCATATAAATATAATAGAAGCGGCCTGGAAATTAGAAAGTGTTTCGAAGAATATGAGCTAAAGGGTTTTTATGGGTCCTGGTATCACTTCTTTACATGTATAAACCAACTTATCCTCACTTCAATAGAATGGATTGCTAATCTAGCCAATATCACGGATGAAGGAATAGAATGGATTGCTAATCTAGCCAATATCACGGATGAAGGAATAGAACGGATTGCTAATCTAGCCAAACTAAATGAAGTCAGAAAATTCAAGTATCAGCACCCCAAGCCAAGGTCAGAAAATTTAGCGAATCGCGAGCTCACAGCATGCGGACCGAATGTCGGTCTTAGCCGAGCCAGTTTAAAGAAATCGGGGACAATTTCCCTCCCCGCTATTTAGCTTTAATGGAATGATGTCGTTATAAAGCGCCCAGGAAGCCCCTCAGAGTCAAGGAGAATATTTTTGAGTAGCTTAGGGATGCTCCTCAAGAAAGGAAATTACTCTAAACTAATGCTTCCCTCGCTTTTAACAGATGGGATTTCAAATTTAAGCCGCTACTTCGCGTGTACTTACTAATGCTGCTAGGAGGGAGGAGTGGGCAATACAGGACTTGAAGAAGTGCGCCATCTTAGCAAATCACTCTCGACTCAAACTGAGGCCTCTAGTCTCAGGCATGCTTTACGTATTAAACAAGTATCCAGGCAAAAGAGCAAGTAATACGAGTACTCGAGAGTAGCTCTTAGTTGTTGGATATATGCCTGGATTGGATCATAACGCAGCCTCCCTATACGACTCTAACAAGGACTCTTCCTAAGCTGCAGTATTGATTTGTACAGCTTCAAAGCGAGACTAAATTTATAACCAATGAATTACCTGTGGATTAGGTTGACCAAACTGATAACTGCCCCCACTCCCCCTATAGAGTGACCCCTACCCCCCTGCAGCTAGACGAATAACGAAGGAACTCAACTTTTGTCACTTCATGGATGTGCCATCCACTGGCCTAGAAGACGGGGGTAGGAGCGACAACCAATGAGACAGGGGCGCCCACCTAGGAGACAGGGGCGCCTACCTAGGAGACAGGGACGCCCACCCAAGAGACAGGGGCGCCCACCAAAGAGACAGGGGCGCCCACCCAAGAGACAGGGACGCCCACCAAAGAGAGAGGGGCGCCCACCCAAGAGACAGGGGCGCCCACTCAAGAGACAGGGGCACCTAGCTAGGAGACAGGGGCGCCCACCTAGGAGACAGGGGCGCCCACCTAGGAGACAGGGACGCCCACCCAAGAGACAGGGCGCCCACTAAGAGACAGGGACGCCCGCCCAAGAGACAGGGGCGCCCACCCAAGAGACAGGGACGCCCACCAAAGAGAGAGGGGCGCCCACCCAAGAGACAGGGGCGCCCACTCAAGAGACAGGGGCACCTAGCTAGGAGACAGGGGCGCCCACCTAGGAGACAGGGGCGCCCACCTAGGAGACAGGGACGCCCACCCAAGAGACAGGGCGCCCACTAAGAGACAGGGACGCCCGCCCAAGAGACAGGGACGCCCGCCCAAGAGACAGGGGCGCCCACCCAAGAGACAGGGACGCCCGCCCAAGAGACAGGGGCGCCCACCCAAGAGACAGGGGTGCCCACTCAAGAGACAGGGGCGCCCACCCAGGAGACAGGGACGCCCACCCAAGAGACAGGGGCGCCCACCCAAGCGACAGGGGCTCCCACCAAGACAGCAAACATTGGCGCCCCACAGGGCTGCGGCCCCTTAAATTAAAACTCCTGCTTGCAGCTGTGCTCCTTAGAGGAGAGCAGTGATCAGAGTAGTGAGCCTACAGTTGTCTGAAAGTGGCTGGCGGCTGCTGGAAGTGAGTTCTTACTGACTCCAGGATCTATTTCTATAAGGTCTCCTTGGAGTTGGGATCAAACCCGAGGAGGGGAGCAGAAATGATAAAAAGTGAGGAAAATTCCAGGAGATATCGTCCTGGGAAATCAGTTGGCTAAGCAGGGTCCCAATAAGGAAAGCTATCCACTTTTTTATATACATGTATTGTAAACTATAGGCACAGATGCGCCCGCCATTGTGCAGTTGCAGGAAGTTCCTCAGCCTTACTCAAATCACCCCCTCAAGGGGGGGGGGTGGTTCACAGTCGGGGTGAGAAGGAGTCTCGACACATACTCGTACTAGTTATAGTTTTATCGCGCTTTGGGGAAAAATCCTAAACTGAAAAAAGTGCGTCCCGGACTGCACAAAAGAAAACGCAGACCACGAAGGATACGAATAGAAACAGAAAAAGGGTGCCTGTTACTGAGGAAGCAGACAACGCGTTCAGCATCAATTCTCCCCAAATGTCCAGTGAGTAATATGAGAAAAGGAAGGAAGATCAAGATTTTTTTCAATCAAGTCAGTAAAACTGAAACTATTTTTTTCCTACCTCACACCACAATTGACAAAGGGATGGTAAAGACAGGCAAATCATTGATGATAATAAAATACATGGAAGATGTTATGCATCAATAACAATAGCTCTGTGATGGCATCCACTATAACTCATAGATTAGATTTTGAAACTCACGGTCCCTGCAGAGGGTGCGAACCAGGCTGAGCTTCGAGCCGCATTCCGAGCGCTGGTAGCAACTGTCGTTAACCATGTGACAGAACTTGACCTGTCTGGCGGAGACTTCGGCTGAGCACAGTGGCAAGATGAGCAGCAGGATACCTGCAGCTGGAGAGGGGGTTGGGATGGATTGCTAGTCTAGCCAGCATTGATGAAGGAATAGAATGGATTGTAGCCTATAGACGGGGGTTGTGGCCTAGTGGTCAGAGCGTCGGACTCACGACTGAGTCGGTCGGGGGTTCGATTCTCGATTCACTCGGAACAATTTGTGTCCTTGAGCGAGACACTTAACTCTGCATTGCTTCAGTTCACCCAGCTGTAAAATGGATGCCAACACTAGCTGAGGTAATTGAGGGTGTGTGTGGCGACCCCCCCAGTCCTTGGACTGAACAGCCGTACGCAGCCTTCAGATGCGCCGCGCAATAGCTGCGGCAGAGCTGTCGGCTGCACATCTGCCCATTGGGGCAGGTGTAAGTCAATTATTTTTATTTTTAGAATGGATTGCTAATCTAGCCAATCATCCAACCTAGACAGCGTCTCCAAAAGACGAGATTTTCGTAGATTCGAAATTGGACAAACGCGGTAGGAATGAGACACAGGATTGCAGAGTCAGAATGCTTGGTTGGCGCTTGTAGCCGAGAGAACTCATCATCATCATCAGTCAAATTATCGCGGCACCCTAGAGAGAGAGACGGATCGAGAGAAAGCGGCGCTGAGATGAACGAGGCGGCCTCGCCCCAACTGTGTCAAAAATAGAGCCGACACTGATAAGATAATCACTAAGCCGCGACGAGAGTTGCTGACTGACTGATTATCAAATTTGCGCTTCGGATATCATTCTAGTTATCTCCAAAATAGTCGCTCTCGGACTCAAAAAATTAATAATAACGCGAGTTTGGGAAAAGCCAGGATAACACAGCGGACTGGCTGACAGTTAATTCGCTTGCGTCATTGGACAGAAGAATCTCTCCCTATGCGGGTGAGTTGATGAGGCAACGTAAGTTGCCATCCAACGGAAGCTGGGACGATGACGCGCTGATGCGCTCAAGTCTCTGGGGACTCAACAGTCGTGACCCTCACTCCCAGCCCCCGAGGGTCGAAGTTATCAAGGAACTGCCCGGATATACAATTTGACTCTTGGAAGAAGCAAACTAATCAACAGTAAAAACTTTTGATGAGGCAATCTTGATGAATCTAATAGAGATTTCTGGATCCTTAAGTCCCAATCGCTACACAGGGTTTTTGGAGACATGGGAGATAGCGACAAGAGACACATCGGGCATGGGAGATAGCGACAAGAGACACATCGGGCATGGGAGATAGCGACCAGAGACACATCGGGCATGGGAGATAGCGACAAGAGACACATCGGGCATGGGAGATAGCGACAAGAGACACATCGGGCATGGGAGATAGCGACAAGAGACACATCGGGCATGGGAGATAGCGACAAGAGACACATCGGGCATGGGAGATGACGACAAGAGACACATCGGGCATGGGAGATAGCGACAAGAGACACATCGGGCATGGGAGATAGCGACAAGAGACACATCGGGTATGGGAGATAGCAACCAGAGACACATCGGGCATGGGAGATAGCGACAAGAGACACATCGGGCATGGGAGATAGCGACCAGAGACACATCGGGCATGGGAGATAGCAACCAGAGACACATCGGGCATGGGAGATAGCGACAAGAGACACATCGGGCATGGGAGATAGCGACCAGAGACACATCGGGCATGGGAGATAGCGACCAGAGACACATCGGGCATGGGAGATAGCGACCAGAGACACATCGGGCATGGGAGATAGCGACAAGAGACATTGTAAAAGTATTCTTCAAAGCATTGATGTATAGGGTTTTTAACGGCAACAGAAGTCAGCTTTTTGTCAAAAAGAGGACTTGATGTCTTCTTAAAGCTTTTTTTACCTCGCTTCCCCAACCTACCTGCGAAAGGGGGGGAGGGTAAGTAAAAAATTGCAAGCTAACGTTTTCATTTTCGTTCGCTTTCTCGGGCGATTTTTTCCCGGTAATAAAAATGATAATATATATTAACTAACATAGCTATAGACAAATGATACATACTGAGCGCAACTGCGCAAGGTATCTGCAGATGCTTGTACTAGTAATTAGATAACGATAGCTCGATCCTTTATCTATCTAGCCTAACGTTGCTCATAATGCTATATCTCTGTTTAGGCATCTCAGCCGGCATATATGTTTTGATGCTTCTTCTGAAACGAGAATCTAAGCAATGATTTGATTTAGTTTAGATCCAAATACACGAAATGCAGTGCATTTAATGACGGTTTTTTATTTCGATGTTCGAACAGCAAACTGTTCAACTGTTTTTCTGCTTAGTCTATAATACTCCCATTGAATACCAGTTTGCAGCTGCCATCTAGTCTATGGAATTGTATATCTAGTATATAGGATTCCCCATCTAGTCTATAGGTTTCCCCCATCTAGTCTATAGGATTCACCATATAGTCTATAGGATTCCCCATCCAGTCTATAGGATTCACCATCTAGTCTATAGGATTCACCATATAGTCTATAGGATTCACCATCTAGTCTATAGGATTCCCCATCTAGTCTATAGGATTCACCATCTAGTCTATAGAGTTCCCCATCTATAGTCTATAGGGTTCCTCATCTAGTCTATAGGATTCGTCATCTAGTCTATAAGATTCCCCATCTAGTCTATAGGATTCCCCATCTAGTCTATAGGATTCACCATCTAGTCTATAGAGTTCCCCATCTATAGTATATAGGGTTCCTCATCTAGTCTATAGGATTCCTCATCTAGTCTAAAAGATTCCCCATCTAGTCTATAGGATTCCTCATCTAGTCTATAGGATTCCTCATCTAGTCTATAGGATTTTATATCTAGCATATAGGATTCACCATCTAGTCTATAGGATTCCCCATCTAGTCTATAGGATTCACCATCTAGTCTATAGAGTTCCCCATCTATAGTCTATAGGGTTCCTCAGCTAGTCTATAGGATTCCTCATCTAGTCTATAAGATTCCCCATCTAGTCTATAGGATTCCTCATCTAGTCTATAGGATTCCCCATCTTGACTTCCCATCCAATTTGACAATTCCCCGATCTATTTTATAGGATTCCCCATCTAGTTTATAGGATTCCCCGATTTAGTCTATAGGATTCTCCGATCTAGTTTATAGGATTCCCCATCTAGTCTATAGGACTCCCCGATCTAGTCTATAGGATTCCTATGACTTGTAGTAGTTCCTACATCTTTTTTACTTCTCTCAGCTCAGCAATACGATCCCCAATTCTCATCTTCTACCTTGGACAGAAATTTTTCCTTTCCTAATTAAAGAAATTGATTATAACTAGGAATTATGATGTTGCGGAAGAGAAAGGTGACATCGACTTGACAAAAGCAGCGGCGCTAAAAAATATTGTTAAGACAAAAGACTTAGCAAACCTATTGTCAATTGTCACCAATTCTGCAACAAAGAAGGAAGAGGAAGAAGAGGTAAAGCTGAAAAAGCATTTCTTGGCAATTCTTTTGTTCCACAAATGCATTGCGGTACGATGGGCCGCCATTTCTGTTTGATTTTGTTGCTATAGCCATAAACAAGTCGCTTTTAAACACTTCTTCCACCACTTGATTTAGTTTTGCAATTCTAACTTTTATAATTGTAATATTATATATAATTTAACAAAAAGAATCTTGTGAAAGAAATTAGTTCGTTTTTTAAACGCGACTATTTCTTATTTAGATAGGCTGATAGACGGATAGAAACGCACAATGGACATGGCACTCTCGCTCATCACGCCCGCCTCTTTGCCTCCGTCTCTCTCTCTCTCTCTCTCCTGCCTCATCCCAACCAAGGCATTGACGGCCCGTCAAAACGAGAATGAGAGGGAGAGAGAAAGAGAGAGAGAAGGATGCAACAACAAAACAATTCTTTATTCCTTTTGAGCCGCGGTCGGCAAATGTGTATAGCTATATAGCCATTGAGTTTGAGTGTGCGGCGCCGCGGAGAGGTGGGAAGTGTGTGTGTCTTGAGGAGAAGGGATTTAGCGCTCTCCGTAGGATTTCAAGCGATTAGCTATGGTTGTATTATTAGGGGAAGATTTTGTCACCCCCCTCTTTCCTTTGGCTCCTCCTGTGCATATTGACTACTTTAGCTTCGTTAGGGCTCAAGCGACGGATGCTTGCAGCCAGGCCTGAGTCTGAGAGTCAGAAGCGCGGCCAAGCATTACTCATCATCTGCACTGATGTGGCCTTCAGTTTCAGAGACTGCATGCGGTTTGTCTCGGCAATGCAGCGTGGCGAATAAGCCGGCTCGCTCTTTGAATACTAAATGCGCTGATGATGTGATGGAAGCGGCGGTGGACTGCATGATGAGTGAAGACTGTGTACGAGAGAGTGAGAGTGAGAGTAAAAACAGAGGAGACGGATTGGATAGAGGAGAGATGGTGAGAGAGAGAGGAGATACAGGTGAGGGTAGGAGACAGTGGGGGCTGAGATGGAGGTGAGAGTGGGAGACACAGTGGGGGCTGAGATAGAGGTGAGAGTGGGAGACACAGTGGGGGCTGGGATAGAGGTGAGAGTGAGAGACACAGTGGGGGCTGAGATAGAGGTGAGAGTGGGAGACACAGTGGGGGCTGAGATAGAGGTGAGAGAAGCAGACACAGCGGGAATGAGATAGAGGTGAGAGTGGGAGACACAGTGGGGGCTGGGATAGAGGTGAGAGTGGGAGACACAGTGGTGGCTGAGATAGAGGTGAGAGTGGGAGACACAGTGGTGGCTGAGATAGAGGTGAGAGTGAGAGACACAGTGGGGGCTGAGATAGAGGTGAGAGTGGGAGACACAGTGGGGGCTGAGATAGAGGTGAGAGTGAGAGACACAATGGGGGCTGAGATAGAGGTGAGAGAAGCAGACACAGCGGGAATGAGATAGAGGTGAGAGTGGGAGACACAGCGGGGGATGAGATAGAGGTGAGAGTGGGAGACACAGTGGGTGCTGAGATAGATGTGAGAGTAGGAGACACAGTGGGGTGAGATAGGTGAGATTAGGAGACAGTGTGGGGGATGAGATAGAGGTGAGATTAGGAGACAGTGTGGGGGATGAGATAGAGGTGAGAGTGGGAGACACAGTGGGGTGAGATAGGTGAGATTAGGAGACAGTGTGGGGGATGAGATAGAGGTGAGATTAGGAGACACAGTGGGGGCTGAGATAGAGGTGAGAGTGGGAGACACCGTGGGGGCTGAGATAGAGGTGAGAGAAGGAGACACAGTGGGGGCTGAGATAGAGGTGAGAGAAGGAGACACAGTGGGGGCTGAGATAGAGGTGAGAGTGGGAGACAGCGGGGGCTGAGATAGAGGTGAGAGTAGGAGACAGCGGGGGATGAGATAGAGGTGAGAGTAGGAAAGAGACAGAGCGAGGGGGGAGGATGGAGACAGGTGAGAGAAATATAAAAGGTGGAAGCAGAGAGAAATAAGTATCTGAAGGTAAAGGATGCGATGCGAAGAAAACGAGCATTACGAATCTATGCTGTTGGGACAAAAGTGGTTACAGGATCCAGACACAGAATTAGCAGATGATGACTATGACCGTAAGACTGATTTAAATTCAAATAAACAGCACCTTGTACACTCCTGTACACTCGAAGGAATTTATGCATAGAATATACCGATACGTATCAATATAAAATACATTCATTAAGTAGCTAGATCGCGCTGAAAAAAACTCTATCTTCAGCTAAGCAGCTACATACCAAGGACGACTGAAGTAGAAGGACGGGAAACATCGTTTCTTAGAAAATTTTAGAAGGCAGGCTTTCCCGAAAAAATACACTACGGAGATAGGAAGTTTTCATTTTTTCAGCACAAAAATTGCTATTGCTTTTGATAGGAGGCAGACCCAGTGCTCATCTTTTGATATGCTGTGCCTTTCTTATTGCTCTATCAATATTAATAAAGCTTTTCGTTCAAAAAATTAGGATTCTATGTTAATTTTTTATTCTACCGAGATTTCCTGTACCTAAAAATCATTAAAATGCATGACACAGCTCGAATATTTGGTTTTATGAATCTATTTTATCATTTCTGCTACAAGTATTTGTTACACAGTCAGCTAAGAATGATAAATAGACTCATAAAGCCAAAGTAGCCGAGCTGTGCCATTTCAATGGTTTTAGGCACAAGACACGTGCAAATTTACGTAGAAGAAAAAATTAACATAGAATCCTAATTTTCTGAACGAAAAGCTTTATGAATATCGATAGAGCAATAAGAAAGGCACAGCATATCAAGAGATGAACACTGGATCTGCCTCCTATCAAAAGCAATAGCAATTTTTGTGCTGAAAGAATGAAAACTTCCTATCTCCGTAGTGTATTTTTCGGGAAAACCTGCCTTCTAAAATTTTCTAAGAAACAAGCTTTCCCGGCCTTCTACTTAAGTCGTCCTTGCTACATGCTTGTAAAAAAATAATTAAACATTTGCAGGAGGGCTGCTGGCACTCTGGCGCGATACACCTGCGGCGACATCGTCCCACAACCAGTGCTGACGCAATTCTGCCCGCAGGGTGCTGAACACAATGTGTACAGCGGCCCTGACTTTCTAGTCGTCACGCACGTGCACTCTCTGAGAGCCCTCGTCAATTTTCGAGCACAACAAGCCCCAAATGAATGTGGCCCGCATATACGGAATCGAACCAGGGGTCGTTTGGCGCGACAGTCTGACGATTTTACCTCTGAGTTGCTCTGCTTCACTGCTCCTGTTATGCACTTGTACTATACTATAATGTTCATGCCTAAATCAGCATAATGGGCCTCATGTATATGTATAGGGTCTTCACAAAAGCGACTCATTGCGCAGTTGAAAAAAAAGGTTTTGAACCAACTCGTCAGTGAGGCAGCACTGCACATGCCCGTCCGTAAACGGGTACTTATTGCATTCATCTGCCTGCCAGTCTGCAAAAAAGTACCATCTCTGCAGCATGTGCATATGGCGTGCAGCTCATTCTACTTTTTGCAATGTAAATATAAACCAGAATGCTTTGCTGCTATGTGGTTTGTTGTTGCACTAAAAAAATGGAACAGAACAAGTCAACTGCAAAATTCATGCAGTGAATTTGAAAAGTCGCAGGCATATTCAGAGAGGAATCAAGGAATCTTGACAGACTGCAGACGAACTGGGGAGGCGATCCACAGTAGAAAAAACTGGGGAGGGGAACCACAGAAGAAGAAACTGCCCGGAGGCGATCCACAGAGGAACTGGGGAGGCGATCCACAGAGGAACTGGGGAGGCGATCCACAGAGGAACTGGGGAGGCGATCCACAGAGGAACTGGGGAGGCGATCCACAGAGGAACTGGGGAGGCGATCCACAGAGGAACTGGGGAGGCGATCCACAGAGGAACTGGGGAGGCGATCCACAGAGGAACTGGGGAGGCGATCCACAGAGGAACTGGGGAGGCGATCTACAGAAGAAACTGTGGAGGCGATCCACAAAGAAACTGGGGAGACGATCCACAGAGGAACTGGGGAGGCGATCCACAGAGGAACTGGGGAGGCGATCCACAGAGGAACTGGGGAGGCGATCCACAGAGGAACTGGGGAGGCGATCTACAGAAGAAACTGTGGAGGCGATCCACAAAGGAACTGGGGAGACGATCCACAGAGGAACTGGGGAGGCGATCCACAGAGGAACTGGGGAGGCGATCCACAAAGGAACTGGGGAGGCGATCCACAAAGGAACTGGGGAGGCGATCCACAGAGGAACTGGGGAGGCGATCTACAGAGGAACTGGGGAGGCGATCCACAGAGGAACTGGGGAGGCGATCCACAGAGGAACTGGGGAGGCGATCTACAGAAGAAACTGGGGAGACGATCCACAGAGGAACTGGGGAGGCGATCCACAGAGGAACTGGGGAGGCGATCTACAGAAGAAACTGGGGAGACGATCCACAGAGGAACTGGGGAGGCGATCCACAGAGGAACTGGGGAGGTGATCTACAGAAGAAACTGTGGAGGCGATCCACAAAGGAACTGGGGAGACGATCCACAGAGGAACTGGGGAGGCGATCCACAGAGGAACTGGGGAGGCGATCCACAGAGGAACTGGGGAGGCGATCCACAAAGGAACTGGGGAGGCGATCCACAGAGGAACTGGGGAGGTGATCTACAGAAGAAACTGTGGAGGCGATCCACAGAGGAACTGGGGAGGCGATCCACAGAGGAACTGGGGAGGCGATCTACAGAAGAAACTGGGGAGACGATCCACAGAGGAACTGGGGAGGCGATCCACAGAGGAACTGGGGAGGCGATCCACAGAGGAACTGGGGAGGCGATCCACAGAGGAAGAATAGCTGGACACAACAGGTGTATGACTGGAGGTTAATGAAAATCGCAATGATTAATGAATTTTTAGTACACAGGTAACACAGCAGGTGCAAATGATCCTTCGCTATCATCATTACCATGTAAGCATAGTTGAAATTGTAAGCCATTTTAATACATATAATCGGGGAAGGTGCGCAATCAGTCAATCTTGCTCATTTTCCTTCTAAGCCTTCTAAACTATTTTGAGTCTATATTGTGTGGCTTGTATAGTGAGCCTCATGCTATTGCACCCAACATAGATCACGCGATTTGTGCGACGTGTGCGAGTCGTGAAAAAAATTGTGTAAGTACATGGGCAGGGGCGGATCCAGGATTAGGATTTTTCCCGTGGAAAAAAGGTCAGTTGACCCCCCCCCCTTGACCTTCCTAAAAATACCGGACGCTTCGGTGTCAGACAGACACTTCGCGGTGACTGATGGCGATGCTTTTTGTTTTGAGTGGCATTGATGATGTGGATTAAAAATTATGAAATATCCTGCTTTCAAATTCAAGTTTAGCAAATGCTTTTATCTATGAAACAATTGTTTCTATAAACCTTCATTAAATACAAAATCGCACACACTTCTAGTTTGAAGTGCTTTCTTAGTTGCTCATATAAAAGCACGTGGAAATCATCAATATCAATTTCAGTACAACACGCCTCATAAACTATAATTATTTAACATTAAAAGGAAAAACACTTTTATGCAACTCTCCCTTCTCCGCAAAGCTTCCACGTGCTCTGGCACTGAAATGTCAGGCACCAAAGTGTCCGGCACCGAAATGTCTTGGCATCAAACTGTCTTGGCACCGAACTGTCTTGGCACCGTAGTGTCCGGCACCAAAGTGCCCGGCACCGAAATGTCTTGGCATCAAACTGTCTTGGCACCGAACTGTCTTGGCACCGTAGTGTCCGGCACCAAAGTGCCCGGCACCGAAATGTCTTGGCATCAAAATGTCTTGGCACCGTAGTGTCCGGCACCAAAGTGTCCGGCACCAAAGTGTCCGGCACCAAAGTGTCCGGCACCGTAGTGTCCGGCACCAAAGTGCCCGGCACCAAAGTGCCCGGCACCAAAGTGCCCGGCACCGAAATGTCTTGGCATCAAACTGTCTTGGCACCGAACTGTCTTGGCACCGTAGTGTCCGGCACCAAAGTTTCCGGCACTGTAGTGTCCGGCACCAAAGTGTACGGCACCGTAGTGTCCGGCACCAAAGTGTCCGGCACCAAAGTGTCCAGCACCGAAGTGTCCGGCACCGAAGTGTCCGGCACCGAAGACGTGTACAGCACTGAAATGTCCGGCAGCGAAGAGTCAGCACTAAAGTGCCTGACACCGAAGTGTCCGACTCCGGCACCAGTGTCCGGCTCTGACACCGAAGTGTCCGGCTCTGACACCGAAGTGTCCGGCACCGAAGATACCGCAGTATTTGATGAAAAAATACAGCCTCGTGTGGGTCACTATTACGCGATGATTCGACACTATGAAACTATGTATGGAGTTTTTCGGTTTCCTAGGAGGGGGCTCGAGGGAGGGTCAGGTGACCCCCTTGACCTCTCGATCCGCCACTGTATATGGGTAATATATATTAGCCAGAGGCCAACATGCAAACTGGCTGAGCAGATTAAGTTTTTGGTAATGCGCAATTTATTCAACTTGCTTGCATAAATTGGTTGGTTGATAAATTTTATGCGAATAAAAAAGTTTATATTTGAACAAAAATTCTCACCAAGCAACAAGCAACCAAGGTTCCCTCTGCATTGTATCGCTAGCGGCTGCTGCGTGCCGACCATGCTCGATTTGTTGTCAGCGGATGAGGGCATTATTTCGCGTTTATTTCCTTATTGACTGACTCTCCGTTGAAGACGAATATTGGAACTTATTGCGAATTGGAACGATCAATCTAGCTTTAAATTATGTTGGTGCAGCTGTTCTTACAAGAAAACATTTCCTCTTATTTTTTAGTTAGCAGAAGAAGTCTTCTCTCGGGGCAATGTTGACGGTAGCTGACAAGTTGGCGAAATTATAATTATGTTTTGCCTCGAATAAGTCCAACCAGTGCTGGTCAGCGCTTCGGAAAGTTTTCCGGGTTACGGGATGAAAGGACAAATAATTGATATGCAAATAAGACCTCTTAGGGCCAGAATGCTCAGACTGGACTTGAGGAGAAAAGTCAACTACTACTTCTTTGATATTGAACGAGAAAGAAACGGCCCAGGCTGTATGTAGTTGGTTCTGGCCTTTCTGGAGTGAGTTTGATTTGAACTCACGGGACAAGTTGTTGTCGGAAGGGCGGTAGAGGTTGTGGCTGGACTCGTGGACCAAATCACTCTTTAGCTTTCTCTGTGGGGCCCGCGAAGAGCGCAATTCCTTCTTATTATATTCTGGAGTGAGTGGTGGACAGCCAAGTTCTTAAACCCCCACGCTGTGGAGGTCGAGGAGGGGTTGTGGCCTCCCGACTGTTCATTAGTTGAGGTCCCTTGTAGCCAATGAGAGGAGGTGGAACAAGCCAGGGCAGGGCGTACGAAACCCTCCTAATTTCAAAAGGAAGCGCGAAGCGTGGGGGGCTCTAATTCCAGCGCTAAAGAGAGGTGATAATCTATTTTTAAATCGCTGCTTTAATTACCAGAGTGGCTCCCAGTTCTCTAGACCACTTATTTAATTTTAAGGTTTAAGCGACAAGCGAGATAAGATAAGATTAACTTGGGTGTCATTATGCAGTACATGCATAATAAAACTTTCATATTGTTTATCGTTTGAATAGCTAAAAGGTACGAATACCATAGTAGCATTCTTAATAGATAATTGGTCTAATTTAACATGTGTACGACAATTAAATGCAGCGATTCGACACGGCCACGATTCCCACGAATCGACTTATGTAGGAACTCTACGAACGATATATCTGAATCCCGTTGCACTCAATGCTGGGATGGATCTTTTAACACTGTAGTTTAAATCGATTTGTTCGGGTTTCAAACCCAAACCCTGCTGGCGCAAGCCTAAACCAATACGAGCTAAATACAAAACCCAGACCTACTAGAGGGGGTGAACATAAGGCGGCACCACAGGCTAAGCCGCGTAAAACTGCACAACAGCAAGCCAATCAAAACTAAGCAATGAGCGGGGCAACGCAAGTGCGGCAGTTCCTGGGCCTCTCGCCTCTGCAATCAGTGCAGGAAGTACGTGCCGAACTTCTACGACATGGCCTGGTGCAGCTGTTCGTTTCTTTTTGGGCTACCGTTTCACTTATAATTGATGTCATTACATGTCGCTTTTAATGTGTGAATGTACATCGTGTAGCTCGTGTTTTATTAACACATATTAGGACGTGTTACACTTTGCAGGCTCGAAAGGGCATAAAATTTATCCCGGAAGTAGGAAAATACTCTTGGATGCTGAGTCACGTGAGTCGACTAGGTATACTTAAGATCTAAATGTTCGCTAAAAAACAACTTGAATTCGCGCGCAAACTCCTTTGAACGCCTAAAAAAGCAAAAGTCTACGCGAAAGTGTTTAAAACTTTGCTTAACACAGCTTACCGATTGTTGAAAAACGTCCTTTTTGGCGCTAATTTGAATTGTGTTTCATTTAATCAAGGAGGTCTACTTATTGCCGTAGTATTTCATGAATTTAACAAGATACGAGTAATTATGAAGTGAGTAAAAGCAAAGACAGCAAATATATGTACATGTACTTGTACAGGTGAGACAGAAGCAGTTAATCTAGCAGCAAAATGTTCTGAACTAATCTAATATTTTTAGGATTTAATAATTGTAACAATCGTCGGCTTTACGACACTTTCCGCGAGTGGAAGTATTCGATTTAATGATGTAAAACGAGCCAATCCTATATACGTTCCAAGTTATTTTCTTTGCTTCTGGTTCTGTTCTGGCGCGTAATCACCGGAACGGAACTGGGTGGATGAACATGGCGTGAGGGAAACGCTGCAGTTGTATGAAAAGCTAAACAAAAAACCAACTGTGTGGATTGGGGGCTTTAGATGTCTTGACTGTAAGAAACTAAAATAGAGAAGTCCCCGTGAGCTGTGTTCTTTGTGCAGTCATGTGCAGTCAAACAAAATCATTTTCATATCCTTTTACAATAAATGCGTGATTCATAGAAGCGATTTTGTGCATATTTTGGGCAAAGCGTCTTCTAATACGAGGGGTGTCCCAAAAGTTCCCGGAATGTCTAACGTAACTCTTCAACAGAGCCATGAAATTTCACGCCCATGGTGTCAAATGAAAGGAAATTTTGTCACAAAGAATACAAAGTTAAAATCATGTTGATATCTTTTTTTATTCAAGAGCTACAGCAAGAAACGTGCGCAAAGGTCAGGGGTAGTGTTACACAACCTCAACAATCTATGGCAATAATTTTTTCATCTCCATTTTTGGAGTTTTTCATTTTGAATTCATTCACAGCAGACTGGCCATCTCTAAAGCGTTCGATCCATCCGTAAATTGCAGTTTTTTTCAGGCTGTTCTCACCGTGGATGGAGAATAAGTGGTCAGAAATCTTGGCTCCACTCCATCCTACCGACCAAAGGGCAAAAACTTGACTTCGTTGACTTTCAAGGCTCTGAAGAGAACTCATTTTCGCAAAGAAATTTCAAGTTGAAAGCAAGCGCTTGGTACGAATTATCTGCACTCGCGCAAAAGCTCAGATTAGCTTTATGAGCATTTCTGCTTTTTTCCATAGACACTACCATGTCTTTCTGACACGTCAGTAGCACGAATTCAAAATGAAAAACCCAAAAATGGAGATGAAAAAATTATTGCCATAGATTGTTGAGGTTGTGTAACACTACCCCTGACCTTTGCGCACGTTTCTTGCTGTAGCTCTTGAATAAAAAAAGATATCAACATGATTTTAACTTTGTATTCTTTGTGACAAAATTTCCTTTCATTTGACACCATGGGCGTGAAATTTCATGGCTCTGTTGAAGAGCTACGTTAGACATTCCGGGAACTTTTGGGACACCCCTCGTATAACTATCCTTATAATCTTGATTTCTCAAGCATATTATAGTAGAAGTGCTTTTCGCTCAATTACCGGTAAGTCTAAAAGTGCATCGGTTAGTTAATATGTACATGAGCTCATGCAACGTACGTGCTATTCCTGACTCTACGTGCAATACGTGCAATTCCTGACTCTTATTGCTGGCAACTTCATAAAAAATCGCCCCTATGTATCGTGCGTCATTCCTATTGCCGAAATCGCCCTCAGAATATCGCCAATATCAAGTCAATATTATTGGTGAAATCGCCTTCGGAAAATCGCCAATGCTTAATGAATATTATTAATTCAAAGAGCTTTTTTACAAGTTTTCTTTCTCTTTCTGCTGGCGCACTTTTTCAGGCGCTGGCCTGCGGTTTAGGGACGGCATGTTATTGCTGCGATGTATAGTGTACAGATAGATGTACGCCATTGGTGCAGCTTAAGTCAATAAACTTGCCCTGGAAACCTACCGGGTACACGAAAGGAGGCATGTTCTGCTAATCTTTAAAAGACTAAATCCACCCACTTCACTTAATATTCGCATTTCAGTAGTTCTAGATTTGTCCTAAGTTTTGTCCTAAATTCGCTTAAAAAAGCAAACATGCACGAGCGTAATGTGTGTGCATATCGTTTACGTGAAACACTTGACTTTGCATTGCTGTTTTGCATTAGCTTAGCGAGCGATATGACTTTAGAATCCTATTACAGGAATTATTCGAATTATTACTTATTCAGCTACATAGCTCGTAAACTTTGGTACGCATGAACGATAGTGCATGGTCAAGCTTTTTAAGCTCGAACTTCATATCGTTGAAAAGTTTTGGACAATATGAAGTTTACTATAGAAAAAGAAAAGGTAGAAAAGGGCAGTAAATGAAGACGATTCATTCACTCTCAGTCAAGGCAGCAAGAAAGCATAGAAGAGATTCCGGTGTCAGTGATAGTCCATGAGGTGAGAGACGTCATCGTCCTTCAAGACATTAACTGGAGTTTTATGGAAAAATCTGGAGCAACCCTGGTGCCGTTCCTGCAGGCTAGTGACCTCTTTCTACCACAGGCAACGAATGCGGACTTCTAGTTGCGGCATCTTAACAAACTGAATGTCTGATTGCTCAACAAGTGAAAAATGCTACTTCTGTCTAGTGCTAGGTGAAGACATCAATGATCAATAATTTAAGCGATGTTGAGACTGTCATGATTGATGCTGTTTCAAGATGGGCGACGACTGAGTCACGGAACCTAATCGCCGCGTCGGTACGACAGGTCCAAGTGATTCTTAATCTTTACACAAAATGCCTTGAACTCGATGGCTTGTGGCTGACACCGCTTCGTTGTTGTTCTTGTTCCTGTTCCAGTTGGTGGTTGAGACCTTATAACGCCAAGACTTAAGACGCTGTCGAAATCGCTCGAACAGCAGATTGACGCGGGCGCATGCTGGATCAGCGACGAGCGAGTCACCAATGCAGCATTTCACTCTATCGTCTAGCTATACTGTTGCCAGGCCAAATCATCCGCGCAGAGTTGCACTCTCTGCGACTCTATCGATTGACGCGGTCGCAGGCACCCTACCACCGCTGAGTGTTCAAAACATAGCAAGCAACAAAGACTAATCTAAATTGTATACAGAGAAATAACACTGTCTGATTCACGCGATCCTTGATAACGTACAGTTCAGTTGCTCTTAATAGCCCACTGATATTCGGTACTGCATGCATCAGTGGTTTTCGCTACGTTTCTAAGTTTATTTATAGTAGCAACAAAGGCAAAGAACAATTAGCACCGAAACTGCAACTTACTCGTGTGTATATCGTATCGGCTCGATTCAATACTCGTAGCTTGAAAACGAATAGTCTGCCTTAGTCGCAAAGGTGCAGTAAGAAGTGTACCAAAAATAAAGAAAGGAACATCATGATATGGACAGCTATACTATTGGCATTTAGTAAAGGGCAGCAACAGGGGTTGAGGCTTACACAAATAAAGAGAAGACTGGAAAGACGCATCACTGCGATCTGCAAGAGTGAGAAACAGAGAGGGGTATAGTGCAGTATTGATACAATAAAGAGGCTACAAGGAGGCAAATAAGTGCTTCATTTACAATGGCCTCTATGGCTAGGGAAATTAGAGGCAGAAGAGATTTATTCTGTTGCTTTCGCAGCTATTTACATTCGTAGACTCCTTGCTGCATGCAGAAAATGCAGTGCCGCAAGTCCAGCATTGAAGGTACTTCTGACCAAGTCTGAAGAATAAATTTGATTGATGGCTTTCGTCAACACGCGTCCACGAAGACGCCTTCAACTATGCAGTCAGTCATGCTGTATGTACTGCAAAATAGACATGCACTGTGGCATCCACTGTCTGCCCTGTTTACCTGCCGGGTGAAGAAGTAGAACGGATGACATTAAGATCAGCAGGAAGGATTCAGTTCCAATCTGGTACAAGTAGGATAAATAGAAGCATCAATGGGAAATCGAGATGCAATCTACCTGCTGGATAGGAACCTTTCAAGTATCAGCAGTGCAAATCGGACATCAAATCTTCAGGACTCGGATTGTCAGTTGACCTATTGGTTCCCTCAGCAAATCGCTGTCATCTTCGACTGCGGTTTCTTCTCTGGGTCATCGCAATGCCCTACAGGTTCCCTCAATCCTTATTTCCTCACAGATATTGAAGTGATCTGTCGTTGCCACCCTAAAGATTCTTCAGGAGTCCTTCGCTTACCATCTCAAAGATCATTCAGTTCAGTAGTTCGGCGGTACCACTCAGCAGACCTTTCAGTGATCAGTTGCTACCACCTTAGCAGACTCTTTAGTGATCAGTTGCTACCACCTTAGACTCTTCAGTGATCAGTTGCTACCACCTTAGACTCTTCAGTGATCAGTTGCTACCACCTTAGACTCTTCAGTGATCAGTTGCTACCACCTTATCAGACTCTTCAGTGATCAGTTGCTACCACCTTAGCAGACTCTTTAGTGATCAGTTGCTACCACCTTAACAGACTCTTCAGTGATCAGTTGCTACCACCTTAGACTCTTCAGTGATCAGTTGCTACCACCTTAGACTCTTCAGTGATCAGTTGCTACCACCTTATCAGACTCTTCAGTGATCAGTTGCTACCACCTTAGCAGACTCTTTAGTGATCAGTTGCTACCACCTTAACAGACTCTTCAGTGATCAGTTGCTACCACCTAAGCGGATCCTTCAGTGGTCCGTGATTGGTCCTGGATTCTATCCTCTGCAGTCTGCAGTGCATGGCACACCGTATAACAGTGACTTGACAGTTAGCAGTGAAAAAACGTCACTAGCAACTGTAGTGAATTAGGGTGTCTGCCAACGGTCGGGGAATTAGCGGCAACACTCTTTTCCCCTTTATATTTTCTATTTTGCTGGCTTGTTACTTCGGGCGTGAAAAATCCCATATACTAGCCCCACAGCTCTGACTAACAGCCCATCAACTGTTTGTGGAAAAATTTGGCCAGCGACTAAAGCAGAGAAGGGAATAAACAAACTATAAAGAGGAGCCAACTATTTTACCGGAACGAACGCTGCTGGCGCTAATCGCTTGAAGAAGAAATGAATTAGCTTGCCAATGCCACGTCAGAAGCGGAATCAGTGGGACAAACTTTGTTTTACTTTTGGTGTCGCTAAAATGGAAACCTCCTGTATAGTTGCTTGAGTTTCTGAAAAAATTGCACAGACAACTTTTCAGAAGATCGAAGACAGATATTTCGACCACACGTATCTACGAGCGTACAAGCTTGAAGTGAAAATCATTCAAGATTGTTGAGATGAGATGGAACACAATTCCGAGGGGATCTAAGATTCTTTCATATTATTAAAAGAGAACTTCATACTCTAGGTGTTTGGTCCTCAATTAAAACAAGCGATTTCCAGATGTTTTCCTGAGACAAATACGTGCAAGTCAAGTAAAATTAGTTCAAAACCAGTACGCTCATACCTCCCTGGGATGAATCAAACAAAACAGGAACTTGGGCTCTTGAATGGTGTCTGATGTCTTCACAGGATCGAACAGGATCGAACAAGATCGAACAGGATCGAACAGAATCGCACAGGGTCGAACAGAATCGCACAGGGTCGAACAGATAAGACCACTGAAGGACCCCAAGAGAGGGACAATATTCATTAGGATGGTCGGTCTGGTTGTGCATGACGTCGCGGCTCCAATCCAGTGCTCAATTTGACACAGCATTTATTTCTAGCTATAGCATTTATTTCAAACGAGAGTACAGCATTATTACGAGCGCATCTCAAACGGTTTTAAAATAATGGATGATCAAGACTCGATAGATGACAAACCAATAGATAAATTCAGTTAAACACGCGAGAATTAAGTTACTGCAGTAGTTAGAAACTGAAAGCCGAGACTCGAACTCGGGGTTGGGGCAGCTCAAAATGAAATCGTTCGGAATCCAAGAGGCACTCACTGGCAAATAAATGTAGGCGATGATTATTTCTATCCTTAGCAGCGCGATGCCACAAATTGCTTTTCGTTTTCTCAAGCACGAACTGAGACGGACTGGAGCTTGAAGCGGAGGAGACGAGGAGAAAAGAATCCCAAATGAAGAAGAATCGAGGAAACCAGCGATGGATTTGTGTAGGTGGGTGTCGAATTATTTACGCTAAACTGGGCAGGCTTGTGTGTCAGGTGGGCTCCGATCTATATATACTTGCTTGCCTAAGCCAAAGCAAAAAGTTGTTTGCCGCGGCAAAAGCAGAAGAAGTGAGACAATTCCAATAGCTCAGGAAGAAGACAAAAAATCCCCCCCCCCTCCCCAATTCCATTCTTCCTCACCGCTCGGCCGATGGGAGAAATTAATGCTCAGCGGATTCATGCCGGCTGAGAGAAATCAAACGGAAGAAAATCGTTGGAAAAGAAAGACGGAGATGGACGCGAAGCACGAAGGCCAGGAGGATGAACTGCTTGGTCCGTGCAGCCAGCCAGGTCTGCTTCTTTAGGAAGATGCTCAGAAACTGAGCACTGCTGGCTGTATGCTCTAAGCCAATTTAATCTGTCGTTTTCGTTTACACTTTCCAGGTCGCTTTTTTAATTTCTAAAAAAACACGCCTGTCTGTATGCGTCTGCATCAATGTATACAGACATTGAAGATCTACGTGTGAATACTAATCGGTACCTAATCTAGTGACGTGATACTAATCAGTACCTAATCTAGTGACATGATACTAATCGGTACCTAATCTAGTGACATGATACTTATCAATACCTAATCTAGTGACGTGATACTAATCAGTACCTAATCTAGTGACACGATACTAATCGGTACCTAATCTAGTGACATGATACTAATCGGTACCTAATCTAGTGACATGATACTTATCAATACCTAATCTAGTGACGTGATACTAATCAGTACCTAATCTAGTGACATGATGCTAATCGGTACCTAATCTAGTGACGTGATACTTATCGATACCTAATCTAGTGACACGATACTAATCGGTACCTAATCTAGTAACATGATACTAATCGGTACCTAATCTAGTGACGTGATACTAATCGGTACCTAATCTAGTGACGTGATACTAATCAGTACCTAATCTAGTGACATGATACTAATCGATACTTAATCTAGTGACATGATTCTAATCGATAACTAATCTATCGGCATGATTACTAATCGATACCTAATCTAGTGACATGATACTAATCGATACCTAATCTAGTGACATGATACTAATCGATACCTAATCTAGTGACATGATACTAATCGATAACTAATCTATCGGCATGATACTAATTGATACCTAATCTAGTGACAATGAAATTCTAATCGATACCTAATTTAGCGACAAATCGATAACTAAGCGCAGGATTGATATATTGGTAGCAGTCAGTGGCAGTCATTGATCTAATACTAACACGAAGAACTACTTACAAGTAGTACAGAAGTGATTTTCAGCCCATATTTTCATGATAAAACAAATTAAGCCAAACGGGAGTGCTGCAGCTTCCATTTTCAGATTTGAATGCAGTTTTAAGTAAATTCCAACTGACCTTTGCTGCCAGAAAAGCCAGAACAATAGTGAATGTAAATTATATATATATATATTTATATGTAAATAGTAATATATATGTATGCATATATATTCAAAATGACTCAGCAATATATTATATTAGCGAAACACGATTCCAGCTTATACTCCAGATAAAATAACATAATTAGTAATTGCGCAAAAAAACGAACAGGGGAAAAACTAATAAACAACAGACAGAACGAGAGAAACAAACAAACTGCCGAACAAACTCAAATATTGCCTGCTTGCAAAAGCAAAAACAAGAACTTGCGACGCAGTGGATGACGCCAAAAATATTTAACATATATTTATATGTATATATATACGTATTTGAAAAACACAGAATTGAAAAAGCAGACGCATGCAACCATTTCTGCAGCACGTACACCAAGCTCAGAAATGGGGGGGGGTTCTGTGCGGAGTGCAGGCGATCCATTGTGCAAAAAGCATTTGCATCCGAATTAATTGAATGGCATCAAAATTATTGACAAAGAATTCATTTGAAATTTCAACAACAATATATATATATTATAATAGTAGACAAAAATTAGTGCGTTTATAATTTATTACAGAATTTTATGATTCGTTACTACACACGATTGCAAAGGAATATAAACAGCATTAACTAATCTAAGACTAAAGTTGGACAGAGGAAACGTTAATAATAATAATAATATATTAAGATTAATGATCACGATAAACTTCAGGTGGATTATAGCCTACAAAGCGGATTGAATTAGTTTCAGGTTTGAATATAAGTACGAGCTAAAATTTTGCTAAAATCCACCTGAGCTTGTTATATTATTCTATAAGCATCCACGGCGGCTACTCGCAGTAGAAACAAAGGCAAATGTTCGAAAAAGTTGTTTAAATTGCAAATTTCACCCCAGAAATGTTATTTTATGTACAAATCACAAAGTTAAACTGCGGGAGGCCTAAGCGTAAGCAAACAAACAAAACACAAATACTGCCATTAAAAGAAAATAAAAACAGACCGAACAAAAGGAAAGGCAACAACACGAAATGACGTAGGGAGGGTACGTGAACATGAAAATAATTTAAAATATTTTACCTCAAAAAATTTAAAATATTACATTTCTTAAGCATATAGAAGTGCATTCTGTAATATTCAATTCCAATAACAAAGTAGGTGATTGCATCATCAATTTTTACCATACCAACAAGCGACAAAATTTTATGTAACAAAAATTGTAATATTTTCAAGTTAGCATTATTTATAGGCACTTTCATTACAGTCAGTTCCGCAGGCAGACCGAGGTGGGGTTGCAGAGCGAGAAGCGGCATCAAGTTTAGGATTGTGCAGAATTTAGCTATTTTTCCAGCATTTATGATCAATAATGTAATAAGTACGCATTAATTTGCACAATTGAAGTCTTTGCACTTAAAAAAAACACAGAGTGAATAATTTATAATAATAATATGTAAGGCGTTTAAAAAGAAAATAATAATAAATTGTGCAAAACAAGCGCAATTGCACAATATGAGCAGCATTATGTAGGCAGATGAGAAATATTATAATATTCAGGGAATCAGGGAATTTGTTGGACAGGGGATCGCCGAAGTCTAAAATGCAGTCTCTATTCCATTCTCAGGGATTTCGGAGGCCACTTCAGTAACAACTGTGAACATCCAATCAGGGCGCCGACTTCACAGACACAGCAGAATAAAAAATAACTTTTTAAATAACATTAATAAAATCATGAACTGCCATTTGTAACTATCCACTCAAGATACAACTTTGAGGTATTTATTGAGCATTTGCTAAGGTATAAACTTCAATATATATCTATAGTAACGAATTGCAAATCTTAATAAAAAACAGATAAATTAATTACACAAATCGGTTAGCTAAGCACACACGGCAGCAATGTCCCGGAATGACCTACACAATGGCTATCAATTTAACTTCAGACTCAGTCAGTCTTTAAATGTGTAATAAGTAGCTTAGCCATTTTCTATAGGAAAACCATATTCTTAGAATTAGAAGTACATGCGCATGCGCGCTTTCTACTACTGACGAGTACAAGTAGTGGAATTCTAATTTTATATCAAAATCGTTTGAAAATCTACTAGAAATATTGACGATATGTAACGTAAATTATTTTATAAAGTTTGAGATTTCTAATTGAATCCCAATGATTTTCTATTATCTATAATATTAGAAATCAATAATAATATGTATCATATGAGTAATAAGACCGCCAAAAACAGACCTTCAGATCACAGCAATAAGAAAAGAATTGCAGAGAGAATAAAATTCGGCAAAACAATGTTGGAGCCACCTGATCTCGAAAAACAATGTCTCTGTCTTGAATCTATCATCTATGCTCATCTTCAAGCAGACAAAAGGCAAAAGCAACAGAAGAGAAAGGAAAACATTTTGCCAAAATATAAATTATCAGCAAGTTAAGACGTGTGTCTGTATGTAGGCGGTGACTGCGTCTACCTAACAGGCTACAAAATTGTCAAACTTTCAAGTATCTCTACGAAAGTCTTGTTGTCAAGACGCGCACACAGTTAGCAACCAGTGGTGGCTGCTCGGTTGGGGAAAGCTCGAAAATATGTATTCTCATATGTATATATGATGTATATACATATTTTCATATGTATATATGAGAAGTATTGCCAGCAAAAATCCAGCTAAACTGAAAATCAACCAAGCAGAGCCAGTCAACGGCTGCTGGGCCCATTGAATGCTACAGAGTCCTAGGATATTTTTCTCCATTGTGAATTCCAATTCCAGAGCTGCTCTCAGTCTCTCTCGCCTTATTCTACCGTGACTAACCTGCCTGCCTACTAACCGCTCTCCACTATCTCTCCTCTCTCCACTCCTCCCTTCACTTGAGTTCCAATTTTTCTACAAAAAACCCAAATGCGGGTTCAACGGCACTTGACTATTATATATACGCAGAGAGGCGCGCCAACAAGTGAGGGGTGTTGATGCCTTTTCTATCCCTAGCTACTCCAGAATTTCATATAATTGGAAATGATGAAAATTTAATAGAAATATAAGAAATCTATACATACATTACGCATATCTATATCTATATTGTTTAAAACTGATGATGGTACATTGGCTGCTGATGCTGCAGATGCTGCAGATGCTGATGATGTTGCTGCTGCTGCTGATGCTGATGATGCTGTTGGCCCATCATTAAACCGTAGGGATTCCCAATTTGGGATGGATGCCTGCCGGGATAATTCTGCTGCTGCTGCTGCTGCTGGCCATAGACAGATTGTGGCAGGTGATGAGGCGGAGGCGGCGGCTGAGCAAAGTAGGACGGAGATGCATAGTGCTGCCGCTGCTGCTGCTGGGGCGGCTGCTGCGGCTGCTTACCGTACGGATGCAGCTGCTGAGCGAACTGTGCTGATTGGTAGAGCGGCTGGTCTCTTGGTGGCAGGCCGCAGTTGTAAGCCGGGTGATAATTCCCCGGGTGGGGGAACTGCTGCTGCTGCTGCTGCTGCTGCTGCTGCTGCTGCTGCTGCTGCCAGTAGGTGCTGGCTGGTTCTGCCGACCCGGCCTTCATACCTGCCGGAACAAAAAAGAGCTTACTGAGAATCTGGGAAGCAACTGAAGATCTGGGAGGCTGGACCAGCAACTGATGATCTGAGAGGTTGGCCCAGCAACTGATGATCTGGGAGGCTGGGCCAGCAACTGATGATCTGGGAGGTTGGCCCAGCAACTGATGATCTGGGAGGCTGGGCCAGCAACTGAGCATCTTGGAGGCTGGCCCAGCAACTAACACTTTAAGAGGCTGGGCCAGCAACTGAGCATCTTGGAGGCTGGCCCAGCAACTAACACTTTAAGAGGCTGGCCCAGCAACTGAGCATCTTGGAGGCTGGCCCAGCAACTAACACTTTAAGAGGCTGGGCCAGCAACTGAGCATCTTGGAGGCTGGCCCAGCAACTAACACTTTAAGAGGCTGGCCCAGCAACTGAGCATCTTGGAGGCTGGCCCAGCAACTAACACTTTAAGAGGCTGGGCCAGCAACTGAGCATCTTGGAGGCTGGCCCAGCAACTAACACTTTAAGAGGCTGGCCCAGCAACTGAGCATCTTGGAGGCTGGCCCAGCAAATATAAGCCTAGCCCGATGTGATAAACATAGTTTATATTCTTTATAAGTAATATATCAATAGAAAAAAGATCGATTTCAAGGCAGTTATTCCGCAAATGCTCTTCCGATGCTCCTAGACTGACCCAGACTAAAAAAAGTATAAATAGCGTGCTAATAATTTGCTTAAAGCTGCTGATTGACAACAATAAAAGAATGCATTTGACAAGACGGAGGATACAAAGGAAAAAATAGACATATACAAAGAGGACATTGCCGCAAGATCGCGTGTGCAAGGTATTAACGGAGTTGGCAAATTCCCCCCCCCCTGCAAAGCCACAGCCGCCGCCGTCCCGAGATCCGATCAACGCGACGGAAAGAAGACAGCAGCCAACCCAGCACAGTCTGCACAGAAAGCTTGGGAAAGGCCCCCTATATATACATATACACACATATATATAGGAGATTAGTACTGTATATATGCGCGCGTGTGATTGGGAGCGTGAGTGTGCAAGAATGAATGGCACTGCCAGTAAGTATACAGTACAGAGGCACTGTGAGAGAAAGAGAGGGGAGAGAGAGGAGAGGACACGCCACGGTAAGGGACCATGAGGGGTTGGCGGCCGGTTGCCAGCATAAAGGAGGAAGAGTGTGGGCGAAGCTAGAGTGAGCGAGTGAGAGAGAAATTAAGGGAGAGAGAGTGGGAGGATAGAAAGGAATTATATATATATACATATGCATACTATACATATGCTAGGAGAATATGGTGCCACCGCCACCCAGCGGGGCAGAAGTAACGGGAACCGTTTCTCTCCCCCTCCCCCTACCTCGTCAACCGCGGCGTCAGCGACAGCGGCGGCGGCGGAAGGGGCGGGGGTACCGCCGCCAATAGCTTCTTCCTTTTGCCGCACGGTCTCCCAACCAAATTAGTTAGCTCATTTTGGACCGGCCGACCGACCCACCCGCCGCCCCCTTCTTCAAAGCGCAAAAGCCCAATCCTCAGGCTAAAGCGCCGCAACCCCCACCCACACCAACCCACTCTCCACACCCCTCGATGCCGCTGCCCAACGGAGCCGAGGTCGAGAACGGAGCAAAATAAAAAATTAACGGCCGGGTGGCGGGAGAGGAAAGGAGGCTTATAGGCCAAGCTTCCCTTATAAGCTAGCTCCAAGCGAAAGCGTCGGCAACCCCCACCCCCCAAATGCCCTTCACTGCACACCCCGCATGAGTCCCAATAGACTGCTGACTGGCAGGGGCTTAGGGGACTTTCAACCAACTACTTCTCTCTCTTTCGCCACACACGCCCCCCCCCCCCTGTGCGCCGCAGAGACCACCCAACCAACTGGCACCGCACACACACACACAGTTAAAACCCTCGAAGTCCCTCGAGCGCCACCCCACCCCCCATTCCACACAGTGTGCGCGCACTTAACACTCGGTGCCTGTCTGCCCCTACCCGCCGTAGCCGCCTCAGATCCCTACCGGCAAAATTCTCCGCTCCTCCCCTTTCCTGCCAACCTCCATCCCTTTCCTCCCATTGCTCGCTCCCCTCCCCCTCCCGAAAAAAAATCGCCAATTCTCGCTTCCTCGCCCGCCCCCCCAGCCCCGGGCCCAAATCCTCATTCTAATAACCTCCGCATCCTCATTCCCAAATTCCCAGTCCCCAATCCCAAATCCCACGCGGTCGCGGCGCCGCCCCCGCTCCCCTCGCCTCCCTTCCAAGGCCCTGGGGAAGCGCAGGCAGGCAGAAATCTCTCTCTCTCTCTCTCTCTCTCTCAGTAAGCGAAAGGAAAGGGAAGTAAAAAAAGCAGCAACCGAGAGGCGGCAGCGGCGGCGGCTAAGCAAGGAAGTAAAGGGAAGCAGAAGGACCCAGTAGGGCCTGGGGGCAGTCAACGACCCCGCCTTGCCCCCCCCCTATCCCGCCCACCTCAGCCCTCTTGGTTCGCCTCGTTCGTGTCCCCCCCGCCCCATCTCCTGACCCCTCTCGCTCCCCTGCCCTCCCTCAACTCTTGTCCTCGCGGTCCAGTCAGCCAGCCAGTCGGGGCTCAAAGGCTCACAGGGAGAACAGAGGATAAAACTGGTAAAAGCGAGAGAAGCTGGGGACTTTGGGAGGCAAGGCAGGGCAGGCAAGAGGCACAGCAGGCGCTGCTGGGTCCTCTCGTGTGTTTTTTCTCTCTACCTACCTACCGAAATCCTTTCCCAAGCCTTCCAAAACTCCGCTTTTCGGCCTTCGCCCCAGTGTCGGACACCAAACACGCGCACACATACTGTGTATATATATAAGGAGAAGGCAAGGGAGGAGCAGTGGCTTGGCTTTTCTTCCCACTCCACTCTCCTCCCCTTCTCCCATCGCCCAATTCCTCTCTTTCTAACGCCTAAAGCTAGCCAACCCACAGCATATGACGACTGACTTCACTTAATATATACTTCTATATACTCGTACATATGCATGTTTGAGGGCCGGTATGGTTAACGAATATTAACGAACTAAGCTTAATGTTTAAGAATATATATTAGCAAGCGAAGTATTATATAGGCTGATAGATATTGTTGCTAAAAAAGGTGGCTGTCGTTGCTAAGGCTATTTGTAGGAAACTAAAATCCCTAGCTTCCAAAAGTGGTTACTAAGGCATTTCTAAGAAACTGAAATCTCTGGCTTCTAAAACTGGTTGCTAAGGCATTTCTAAGAAACTTAAATCTCCAGCTTCCAAAAGTGGTTACTAAGGCATTTCTAAGAAACTTAAATCTCCAGCTTCCGAAAGTGGTTGCTAAGGCAATTTCTAGGAAACTAAAATCCCTAGCTTCCGAAAGTGGTTGCTAAGGCTATTTCTAAGAAACTGAAATCTCTGGCTTCCAAAACTGGTTGCCAAGGCAATTTCTAGGAAACTGAAATCTCTGGCTTCCGAAACTGGTTGCCAAGGCAATTTCTAGGAAACTGAAATCCCTAGCTTCTGAAACTGGTTGCCAAGGCAATTTCTAGGAAACTGAAATCCCTAGCTTCTGAAACTGGTTGCCAAGGTAATTTCTAGAAAACTGAAATCCCTAGCTTCTGAAACTGGTTGCCAAGGCAATTTCTAGGAAACTGAAATCCCTAGCTTCTGAAACTGGTTGCCAAGGCAATTTCTAGGAAACTGAAATCTGTGGCTCGCGCAAGTCGTTGCTAAGTACTTAAATACACGCATGTTATACACATGTATACACAAACGCAGAACAATGTACAGAAAAATACAAATCTAAGGGTGGTTTAGTACTTGAAGAGGCCTAGACTAAGCTGGTGTATAATAATTATTAAATAATAAAATTATACAAAAGTGCGTAGTTGCCCAACTCGGTTGGTGGTCTGGCAGCAGTAGAAGGAAGCAAAACATCGGCCTTGAAGAAGAAGAAAAGTCAAGCAAGCTAAGTAGAATCCATGGCGCGATAGACTCGGGCTATTCGCAGTATAATATGCATTGGCAATTTTTTTTGATGCTGCCGGAGTTGCGTTGCCGGAGAGGAGGGGCTAAGGGAGCAGCGAAATCTAATTAAAAATTTGCCTTATTTTGCGCGTCGGTCGCCCCCCCCCTTAGCCACCAAAACTGGCGCTCAAGTATGCGCGGACTCGGGCGGAGAGGGGTTGAATGTAGCAAATTTATACATGCCTATATATACACAGATACTCGCATACATGCGGTATAATGCATGCAAGGTGAGAGTATTGTACTTGTAAAACGGGAGGTCATTGCGCTATGGAAGGGAAGAGAATAGAAGGGATTGCCAATCTAGCCAACATCACCAATAAAGGAATAGAATGGATTGCCAATCTAGCCAACATCACCAATAAAGGAATAGAATGGATTGCTAATCTAGCCAACATCACCAATAAAGGAATAGAAGGGATTGCCAATCTAGCCAACATCACCAATAAAGGAATAGAATGGATTGCCAATCTAGCCAACATCACCAATAAAGGAATAGAATGGATTGCTAATCTAGCCAACATCACCAATGAAGGAATAGAATGGATTGCTAATCTAGCCAACATCACCAATAAAGGAATAGAATGGATTGCTAATCTAGCCAACATCACCAATAAAGGAATAGAATGGATTGCCAATCTAGCCAACATCACCAATAAAGGAACAGAATGGATTGCTAATCTAGCCAACATCACCAATAAAGGAATAGAATGGATTGCTAATCTAGCCAGCATCACCAATAAAGGAATAGAATGGATTGCTAATCCAGCCAACATCTCAGAATGAAGGAACAGAGTGGATTGCTAATCCAGCCAACATCTCAGATTGAAGGAACAGAATGGATTGCTAATCTAGCCAACATCACCAATAAAGGAATAGAATGGATTGCTAATCCAGCCAACATCACCAATGAAGGAATGGAATGGATTGTTAATCTAGCCAACATCACCAATGAAGGAATGGAATGGATTGTTAATCTAGCCAGCATCACCAATGAAGGAATGGAATGGATTGCTAATCTAGCCAACATCACCAATGAAGGAATAGAATGGATTGTTAATCTAGCCAACATCACCAATGAAGGAATGGAATGGATTGTTAATCTAGCCAGCATCACCAATGAAGGAATGGAATGGATTGCTAATCTAGCCAACATCACCAATGAAGGAATAGAATGGATTGCTAATCTAGCCAACATCACCAATAAAGGAATAGAATGGATTGCTAATCCAGCCAACATCTCAGAATGAAGGAACAGAGTGGATTGCTAATCCAGCCAACATCTCAGATTGAAGGAACAGAATGGATTGCTAATCTAGCCAACATCACCAATAAAGGAATAGAATGGATTGCTAATCTAGCCAACATCACCAATAAAGGAATAGAATGGATTGCTAATCTAGCCAACATCACCAATAAAGGAATAGAATGGATTGCTAATCTAGCCAACATCACCAATAAAGGAACAGAATGGATTGCTAATCTAGCCAACATCACCAATAAAGGAATAGAATGGATTGCTAATCTAGCCAGCATCACCAATAAAGGAATAGAATGGATTGCTAATCCAGCCAACATCTCAGAATGAAGGAACAGAGTGGATTGCTAATCCAGCCAACATCTCAGATTGAAGGAACAGAATGGATTGCTAATCTAGCCAACATCACCAATAAAGGAATAGAATGGATTGCTAATCCAGCCAACATCACCAATGAAGGAATGGAATGGATTGTTAATCTAGCCAACATCACCAATGAAGGAATGGAATGGATTGTTAATCTAGCCAGCATCACCAATGAAGGAATGGAATGGATTGCTAATCTAGCCAACATCACCAATGAAGGAATAGAATGGATTGTTAATCTAGCCAACATCACCAATGAAGGAATGGAATGGATTGTTAATCTAGCCAGCATCACCAATGAAGGAATGGAATGGATTGCTAATCTAGCCAACATCACCAATGAAGGAATAGAATGGATTGCTAATCTAGCCAACATCACCAATGAAGGAATAGAATGGATTGCTAATCTAGCCAACATCACCAATGAAGGAATAGAATGGATAGCTAATCTAGCCAACTTAGACTCGCACAGCTCACTAAAACAGCTTTAAATTTGAACTCAGCTTACCAGCATAAGAATCGTAAGCCGGCGCGTTGCTAGGCGAGGCAAACGAATCGTTGCCGCCTCCGCACCACATGCCGCCAGACGGCCTATAGGGTGAGTAGCCCTGCTGCTGCTGTTGCTGAGGCTGCTGAGGCCCGTAGGCGTAGCCGCCAGCGGTATTAGCGCCGGAATCCTTGCCAACCTGAGCCTGCTGTGGTGGGCCGCTGTCGTGACCGCTTGAATAGCCGGACGAATCGCTCCACACAGATGCGTCCAGATGCGATCGACCGCCAGGTGTCAGTTGACGCTGCTGTTGTTGCTGCTGTTGCTGCTGAACCGGCTGCTGCTGCTGCTGATTCACACCCTGGCCAAGCTGAACTCCGGCTGATTCTATACTCCGAATATCTTCCAGCACTTCGTCAAGAAAGTCTTTACTACTACCACAGCCAGCGTCTGGAGTGGAGGCTTGACGCAACGGCAACTGCTGCTGAGTTACGCTGCTAATTAAGTCGGGTACGTCAGGCGAACGCTGTTTCACCTCTAATTTGACGCAGTCGGACTGCGGCTGTAGAAAATCGATTAGATTCGATTCGCGCTCTAAATTGCTGATTATACCATCGATTTGAGTGTCCAGCTTCGGTTCAACCTCTGATTCGGTCGCGGTCGCGGCGGCTGCTGCTGCTGCCGCGGCGGCAGCCACTGCGGCAGCTTCTGCTCCGTCCAGCATCCCGGAGTCCTCTTCATCCTCCTCTTCCTCGTCTTCCATATCCTCCTCGGCGAAGTCTTCGTCGCCGTTAACTGGGAAACCAGACGCTGTGGACATTGTTCTACGCCTGTTGGAATCGACACTGGCTTCCTCCATCACTGAGGCTGCAGCGGCCGCAGCTTCCAATTCTTCGCTATCTGGCAATCTTTTCGACTTCAATCTTAGGCTATTATTATCGCAGTCGTCAAACCCGATGCCCATACCGTTGGCCAGTTGTTGCACTCGCTGCTGCATATGATGCAGCGGATGCTGAGATATTGGCAGCGGCAATGGCGGCTGCGGCTGCAACTGATGATGAAGTCCAATTGCCGGGGAAGGTTGCTGCTGCTGCTGCGCTGGCTGCTGCTGCTGCTGAGCAGGATTGATGCAGCTAGCGGAGGCTGGACCGGGATAGCGCCCGCGCTTTCGTCTACCGTTCAGCATCGACGGCTGCTCCTGGCCAGGATGCAGCCTGGCGTGATGCTTCATCAGGCACACCTTCTGCCTGCACCTGTAGTTGCACAGGTCGCAGGCAAGCGGCTTTTCACCGGTGTGCTTGTACCGGTGAGTCTGCAGAGCGCCCTGACTCCGGAAAGCTTTCTCGCAGCCTGGCCACTGACAATGGAAAGTTGGCGGTTGCTGCTGCTGTTGTTGCTGTTGCGGCGACATCTGCACCGGACCCTGGCCGCTAACGCTGGCATCGCTGGTTCCAGCGCCCATGCCGTAAGCGTCGGAAAAGCTTGCGCCAGAATAGCCAACGTGCGACTCCATGTGACGCTTCAAATGCGTTCGTTTGTGAAAGATATTGCCGCAGTCTGGCACTGGACAGTCGTATTTGCGCGGCTGCAATTTGTGAAATTCGTCTTTGTGATTTTTCAAATATTTCGCCGTCCGAAAAGCTCGTTCGCAGTTGGGCATGTCACAAATGTACGGCTTGTTAGGATTGTGCGTGTCCAGGTGCTGCCGCATGCGGAGCTTCGTATTGAATCGTTTGCCGCAGTGCTCGCAACGGTGGTTGCCCTCAGATGAGCGGGTGTACTCGCGCACGTGATGATGCTGAGTTGCCGGCTGCTGCTGCTGCTGAAAGAGACGCCCGCCACTGCCGCCTCCGTGCAATGAAGTCACGTGACGCTCCAAGTTAGATTTGAACGGGCTGGCAAAGTCGCAGTGAGGACAACGGTGCATCACGGGTCCTGGCAGTACTGAGCCAGATTGATGATTCTGCAACTGTTGCTGCATCAGATGATGCTGTCGTTGCCGGGGTGTTTCGATGCCGTGCGCCGTTTTAGCGTGGGTTCGAAGCGAACTTTTATTAGCGTAAGTTTTTCCGCATATTTGACACAGAAACTTCATGGGCGGCTGCGGCGGCTGCTGCTGTTGTGGATGGTGCTGATGCGGAGGCTGCTGATGATGATGCTGCTGCATCTGCATCTGATGAGGCTGGGAAGCTGCAGGATGATGCGCATAGCCGAACATATGCTGCTGATGATGCGGATGCTGCTGCATTTGGCTAAAAGTGACGTTCGGTGGCGGAGTGGGCCGGTAGCCCTGAGCAGGATGGTGCAGATGGTGCTGATGATGCTGCTGCTGAGGGAGTGGAACTCCGTGAGGCAAATGTCCAAGCTGCTGTTGATGCTGGGAATCAGCTAACAGCAGGTGCCGACGCTGAAAGTACCTGGACGGATACTGTGGCTGGTATTGTTCAAGGTTGATGCTGTCAGTATTGGCCAGAATCGTGTCAAGGCCGCTCATCCCGTCATCGTCATCCAATTCATCTTCTTCGACTTCTTCAGCGTCAAGCCGACCAGCAGCTGCATCTCCCTCATCATCTTCTTCGTCATTTTCGGCATCTTCTGCGTCATCGTCTTCTTCTTCATCGGCGTCTTCCTCATCGCTTGCTTGACGAATCGCTTCAGAGCCCAATGAAGTCTGCTCAGCAATTTTGCCAGCTTCATCATCGTCATCATCGGCGGCTTGCTCATCTTCATCATCTTGTTCAGCTTCATCAGCTTCTTTATTAGCATCATAATCAAGTTTAAGTCGCTCCTGTTTTACTGGCAACTCGATTGGTTGGACAGCTGCACTGTCTGCATTATTGTTAGGCTTGCTACTAACATCATCAAGCTGCTGGCTTCGTAATGCTTCATCTTCGATTTCGAAATCGTTAGCAGTTTTAACTAATTCAGTAGACGATTCCAATTTAACTACAACTTGATCGACGTCATTTGCTGCCGGAGCTCCATCGGATTCCTCCTTAACTACAGGCGGCGGCGCTGCCGCAGACTCCGTTGAGTCTTTCGGCGGTTGAGCTTGAGCCGCTAGCCTGGGACTAGCCGCTAGGGCAACAGTTTCCACGACAACGGCTAATGCAGTAGCTGCTTGCTTAGTAACGGAGGCTTTTGTTGAATCATCATCGGCCGACTGAGCTGGCTCGACATCCGAATCCAATTCGCCATCCTCTTTGTCGTCTTGATAATCATCTTCTACCGCTTCGAACTCAGGCTCAGACAGGGGTGCATCATCATAGTCGTCTGTTTTGAGCACTTTAGCCTCACTAGGCGAGCAAGTTCGGTCGTTAAAATTGTTTAACTCGGTTGCTTTAGCAAGAATTTCTTCGCAATTAGTTGGGGGCGAATCGCTGGTAAGCTTAGCGGGTTGTTTCATTGTAGTTTCAAGGCGTCGCCCAAGGGCCTCCAAGGGCTGCTTGCTCGACATAAGCCGGTCATGAATATTGTAACCGGCCTATTATTAAACAAAACGACTCTGAGTGCGGCGCACACTGGATCGGGGGATTAAAAATCGATACAAGCCTAGAGCTGAGCATGCCTACCGACTCCGAGTTCGAGCTTCGAACCAGAAACGGGTAAAAAGAAATAGCAAGGAAAAGAAATAAGCGAAACTCTAAATAGAAATTTGTTTGAATTCTTTTAGCGTCAGGAAGACCAATTAAAAGCATTCTTAAATGGCGCCCGCCATTGAGGGAAAAATAACCTTTTCGAAACACCTCGAAACTCCTATTCATTCTGAATAGAAATTAAATTATTGATTGATTTTTAACACAAGATATCGCGCCACAAACAGTTTCTAATTGGTTCATATTCTAGTCTTTAAATGGTCTTGTCCTCTACTAATATACATTATATACATACATTACTAATGCTATTATAAATGCTCTTTGACCAACACATCGAGTTACTGGCAGACAAAACAAAAATGATTAAAAATAAAAAATAACCACAATATCAGGTTTTTTAGCTTTGAGACTTTGCTTTAAATGAGCTATTAATAAAACAGTTGTTTGGATAGTTTCTGGCTAATTAGTTATACCACATAGTATGGGGTCAAGGGGTTTGGAGTACCCACTCCAAGAAATATTAGATATTAAACTATATATAGATCATTCATATCACTCATACAGATTAGATTGGTATAAAAACTTTTAAATTTTTACTTTTAATTAGAGAATGAAAACTATATATATATTTCAAAACAAACATTTTAAATGTTTTCAGATCAAAACATTTATATATATATATATATATATATATATATATATATATATATATATATATATATATATATATATAATAGTAATTCAATTGAATGATATTATTTCTTAATTATTCAATTTATTATATTTCTGAATTTGAATTGTTTCATAGTTAGAGTTATAAGATTTATAGATGGTATATCAATTTCCATAGCCTATTTGAACCTAGAAGTGTATTTATAACTGTTATATTTATAAATTCCAACAAAAAATATACCTTTGATTTACCAAATGGCCAATTTTTAGGATTCTAATGTTGCTTTGCATAGATTTTATTGAGTTGATATTGTATTTTAGCAATTCTTGCAATATCCTTTGGACTTATTTTAGCCAGTTTTATACCTGGTATTACATGAGGAGTGTTGCAAAATTTTCAAGACTGTGTTTGCTATAGTAAATTTTTACTTACCTTTTCTGTCATGTTACATTTTATTCTGTCAGTTTTATCAAAAGTTACAACTACATATGTAGTAAAAGAGTCACTTGTAGACTTATAAGAAATCTATAAAAATCTGTAAACTGGGAAAACAGAGATGCGTGGTTATTAGCAGCAATTTTTTCTTGGTCACTCATCCTTAGATGGTGCAAAAACCTTCAAATAATTTCCACTCAATTTGACACACAAAACATCTGTTGGGGATGCTGTTGATGGCATCTGCATACAGCTGTTGAGGGATACATAGAGCAGAATTTGCCTATGGACTTAAGCAGATCAGCAACATTGGTCTTTCCTGCCTCAAACTGCTCAGCCCAGTTGTAAACTGTCAGGTTGCAACCATTAGTTGCTTATTGTGCTAGCTCCATGAATGTTGCATAAATTGGAAAAGATCTCAAAGCACTTCTTTCAAAGCTTCCAAAGTGTGAAAATTGCAGCACATTTTCCTTCTTTTGAGTTCAAATCCATGGTGATGCAGCCAAGATGGGCAATGTGCTCTTCAAACAGCAAGAAAAAGCAGTGAAATTTTCTTAAGAAGTCAAATATTGACATTAATAGTTGAACTTTTCAGCTAAGCTAAAGCCAGAGTTTTCCATAGACATATAATGGGATATTGTTTTATTTTATAAAAGATTAAATAAATTGCCTGCAAGAAGTAATATAAATAATTATGGTATGACATACAATATAGGAATTATAAGTTCCTATAGTATGCTATGCTAGTACTAATATGCCATGAAATATTATTATGCCATTTCAAATCATTATGCTATGTCATGCTAACTGCTTCGCTAAATGCATAACAAAGGGACATAGTTTATTTTGGAAAAAGACCATTATTGGCAAAGACTATTTTAGAAAAGTCATTATAGCTCAAATTATTTTTAATGGCTAATATATACATCTTTATTGGAGCATTTGGAGCACTATATCCAGTTTAGTTTATATAGTTTTATTAATCAAAGTGATATTTTATAGCATTTTATTTTATAGCAAGGTCAAGTTTTGTCTTACGATCTCCAATAAAGAGTCAAAAAACACTCTAATATATCAAAAAATTATGTTTAACAATTATTGTACATTGTAATCACTTTTCAAATTATTTCAAATCATCATTGCAATTTTTATTGAAATGTAGCATAGTCATAGAAACTTACGGAAGTATAGCTTATATTCACTTTTGTTCTATGATCATTTAAATGGTAAAATTAGGGGCCTATATTATATGTAGTTGATTATAAGA
The DNA here is from genome assembly GCA_002269645.1 of Macrostomum lignano. Classification (NCBI taxonomy): domain Eukaryota; kingdom Metazoa; phylum Platyhelminthes; family Macrostomidae; genus Macrostomum; species Macrostomum lignano. The sequence goes on along the minus strand of NIVC01001840.1, from coordinate 1,914 downwards.
CAAAATTAAAAGAGCTTGTAGGTTTTGAATTACAACCAATAGAAAAATTGTATTAAAAGGATCATATCACAAAATTGAATAGATGGTTCCAATTATTTTTATTTTACTAACATGAAGTCTAGTCTATATAAAATAGTCAAACGAGATATTTCTATCAATTATTGACGTGCAGTTAAGAACAAAATTATGTGTTTTGATAGTAATTGCTTCTGCACCCCCTTAAGGCCTACTTTTGTCTTACAATCCTGCTCAATATAAAACATATATCTATTTTACTATAGGATTGTAAAACAAAAGTGAAAGGGGGCCGAAAGCAAGTGCATTAGTTAGGCCTATAAATGTCCAATTCTTGCTTCTATGGAATGTCCAAGATTTAGCCAAGACAAAATAGCAGGATTTCTATCAATTGATTAATAGGCCTATACTGATAATTTTCTAAAATTTTGAAATAGAACCTACAATCCCTCTAATATAATTTTGTTGTTTGTGATTGTAATTCAAATCCAATAAGCTCTTTTGTTCTGTCTTATCATCACCTATATATAAATTGACCATTTAAATGATTTTATGAGAAAAGTGAATATAAGCTATATTCCTAACAAAACACAAGAGACAAGTTGAGTTGATGCTACAATGTCAATGACAATAGCCTACTAAGCTTAGAAGTGGTCCTATTTTGAAGTTAGATTTTAAGAGTAATTTTAACTTATAATTTTGCTGTCTTCTAAGGGGGAATGTATATTGAAAGTCCTGACTCCCAAATGGATAGTGCTACGTAATTGCAAAATGAAAGAATGCTGTGGCATCTGCAATGTTGTGACATCTAGTTCATGGAACAGACTTTTGAGAGTGCAAGCTCAATCATGTATTTGTTTAGCGTGGTATTCCAAGCAAACAAGAATAAAAAGAGTCCATTCCCTGAAATAGCTGTCACAATCCCAACTCATATATTCAGCGTGCAGCGAATAATTAGGCCTAACTTTTGCCACTGCTTTGTCTGGCGCAATTTGATAATGATGATATAGTGATTATGATAATTATTAGGGTGAGCCAAAAGTTTCCGGAATTTTTAGAATCAAACTTTTAGTTAATTTTTGTCTATGGAAAAGCTTAAAAGCAGCAACCATCTACTATGCTGTTGGCCAGCCTTATCATCACTCTTTAGCTTAACATCTCTCAGTTCCAGACCCTGCCTACTTAAGCCAGCAAACACATCCAATGGAACTGCCAAGACTGAATGGCGAGCAATTCTGCTCAATCACTTTCATGCGGGACGCAATGCAGCAGAGGCACATCGCGAGTTGTTGCAGCTGATGGGCCCACATGCACCCTCCAAGTCGTCAGTGTACGACTAGTTCTCTCGCTTTGCTGAGGAGAACTATGAGCTGAAGGACAAGCTGAGTTCAGGCCGACCCCCTGCTGCTGATGGCAATGCCGTTCCCAAGCCCTTGGGGACAATCCGGACTACAGCGTGTGCAAGCTGCCAGCTGCTACTGGGGTGTCCTATGGCACAGTCCAGTGGAGCCTGCATGCTGCGGACAAGGTGCCGAAGAAGCCAACTCTGGTGCCCCATGAGCTGACACCTCAGCAGCTAAGAGCCAGGGGATGTGGCGACTTCAAATCTTCACACTAGGCCGGTTCGCCAAACTTTCCAGTTGATAATCACTCAAGATAAGAAGTGGGTCTACTGTGAGAACCCAAGCACATCAGCCATCTGGGTTGATGCTTCTGAAGAACCACCCAGCTGCCATAGTCAGGAAGGTGTCCTATATGCTGGAAAATTCCAGCGTGCATTTACATTAGATAAATTTTGGCGTACATTATTGCATGCAAATTTTGGTATGCCAAAATGATTGGCATACCTATTGGATAGCATCCTTGTACGCCGTACAAAGGGTTATTGTTCAAATTGCT